>JAKCPB010000508.1:0-309125 GCA_021442155.1 Cymbidium sinense | reverse complement strand
TTTATCTTTATCTAGTTCATTCTTTATCGATTCCTTTATTTTCATATCTGAGGCTCAGCCTAGCTCAGCTCAGGGCCTTAGCTTCATGCTCTGCCTTATCTTAGTCTTTAACATTTTGGCCTAGCTCAACTTCCATTTTAGCTCTTGTGGGTCTTTATCTAGCTCAGCTCAGCTCTGTGCCTTCAGGATCCAGGGCCTAGGGCCTGTTGGGCCTGGGCTCAGGTCCGTGGCCTTAGCTCTTGTGGCCTGGCTAAGGCTCAGTGGTCTGAGCTCAGATCTGGATTCAGTGATCAGCTTTGGTCAGGCCCAGTCTGGGCCTCTGATCTGCGCTTCAGGCTGGCCTAGATTTTCTTTATTTTAATCATTTGCTTTTAAAATTTAGTGACTCATTTAGTTTATTTAGATTATTTTTATTTTAATGATTATATATTTATTTTTATTTAGTTTATTTTTATTTTATTTTTTAGTTTATTTTATTTTTAAGCTTTATTTATTTTAGTTTATTTTATATGTTGAGGTTTAGTTTAGTTTTATTTATTTTTTGTTTAGTTTTGTTTTTATTTAATTTTTAGGTTTTATTTCATTTTATGTTTAGGTTTAGGTTTTTTATTTTTAGGTTTAGGTTTTACATTTTTTATTTTAGGTATATTTTGGTATTATTTTTTTTTAGTTTATTTCAATTTATTTAAGTTTATTTTCTTTATTTAGTTTGGTTTATTTATTTTTAGTGTTTTTTTTAGTTTGGTTTTTTTATTTTATTTATTTATTTATTTTAAGTTTAGGTATTTATTTAGATTTTATTTTTATTTTATTCATTTTTTTATTTTTTATATGTTTTATTTATTTTAATTAGGTTTTTGCTGGTCATTTTCTTTAGTATAGTTTTATTTATTTATTTAGTTATTTAGTTTATTTTTTTTTATTTTATTTCTTTTAGGTCAGTTTATTAGTCATTATTTATTAGATTTATGTTTATTTTATTTAAGTTTTATTTTAGAGCTCAGTTTTTTATTTTGGGCTCAGGCCTGTGTGGCCTTTTAAGTGGCTCAGTTTTGGGTCAGTGTTTAGGGGTTCAGGGCCTGTGGATTAGGTTTGTGGTCAGGGTTTAGGGCCCAGGATTTAGGGCCTTGTTTCAGGTCTAGTGGCTAGGTCAGCCTGTTTAGGGCCAAGCAAGTGGTTTGTTTCAGTGGTTAAGGCCCAGTGAGGTCTAGGTTGAGGCCAAAGCAGTTAGGGTTGTATTTAGGCCTTTTCAGTTTAGGTGGCTCAGTTTTTGGGCTCATAGTTTAGCCTAAGGCTCAGGGTTGGCTATGGTAGTTTAGGGCTCATGATTTAGTGATTTTTTTAAAAAAATTAAGCAAACCCGACATATTTATTTATTTATTTATTTATTTTATTTATTTATTTTATATATTTATTTATTTTTATATTTATAGTTTTATTTATTTTAGTTTATTTTTTGGTATAGTTTATGTATTTTATTTAATTTTATTTTATTTATTAGGTTTAAGTTTTATTTTATTTTTAGTTTTTTTTATTTTATTTTTTACTAGGTTTAGTTTTTTATTTTAGCTTTTTTTTAAGTTTTTTCTTTTAGTTTAGTAGGTTTATTTTTAGTTTATTTTATATAGTTTAGGGTTTAGGTTTAGTTTATTTTAGGTTTAGGTTTTGGTTTTATTCATTTTGGTTTAGTTTATTTTAGTTTAGGTTTATGTTTATTTTATTTTGTTTATTTTAGTTTTACGTTTTTTTTTATTAGTTTAGGGTTTAGGTTTTATTTTTTATTTATTTATAGGTTTATTTTTTAGGTTTCAATTTTTATTTTATTTATGGTTTTGTGCTACCATCCTTAAAGATCTTTGATGGCAGTGGGAACTCACGATAACACATTGCACACTTTAGATGGCTATGCATAGGTTGCGAACGCACTCCTCTTCCCTTTCTTTCATTAGCTCATCGTGTTGCATTTGATTGGTACAATCAACTACCCAATGGTTTGGTGAAGGCTTTTTTGCTGTTGGAGCACCTTCATCAAGAGGTTTTTGGAGCTCAGAGGGTGATTGTAGGTGACCTCATTGTTGTGAAATAGAAACTCAATGAGTCCCTTATTGATTACATTCTCGTAACAACCGAGCATGAAATGCAACCACAAGTGAATACCATTGAGATTCTTCTCAAGAATATCCATGGCCCGGTCGCCTTCATCCTTAAGGGCTTTACCATCAAAACATTCGAGAAATTAATCAACAAGGAGGCTAGCCTACAAGAGAAAGCCAAATAGTTTCCCTTTCCTGAACAATCATCTAGACCCAAGCCGCAGAAGTTGTTTGAGAAAAAGCTAGAGTTGTTTTAGTGGACGAGGGAAGCCACCAAAGTTAAGTATGAGAAACTACGAGCTAAACAGCCTCCTTTCCACCTTCTCTTCCATGACCTCGGCCATCATACTAGCCACCACTACGACCATTTCCACCACCTCAGCAGCCTATGCAACATCGGTATTCATATCCATCACCAGGTAGCTATTATCCATCTACTCTTTCCAATAGATTGAATAAGTTATATTCATTCAAGAGGGCAGTAGTTAGGAAAATCTTTAAAAATCTCTTAAAGAAATCTGACTTTCAGTTACCAGAGCTTAAGAGGCTGGAGGAAGTGGGCAAGGGTGATGATCCTAGCTATTGCTCCTACCACCACATGTTTGGCCATGTCTTAGAGGATTATATCACTTTTAAGGACTAGCTTGAGCGCAACTATGAGTTGGGAGCTATAATTATCCCTAAGAAATACTTATAAGAACAACCATCCAGGTCTGTTAGAGTAATCATTGGGGATACTTCTGATCCTCTTAAGACCAAAGAAGGTTAGGATATATCCTTATCTTGAACTTATAAGAAGATCATTTCTAAGATCAAGAAGCTTTTCTTATAAGCGCCTGAAATAGCTCAAACCTCCAACATCAACGAAGGTTTGCTAGTTGCAAAGGATAACTCGGGAGGGTGATAGCCCAAAGCAGCTACCACGCTGTGATAGCCTAGTAGAGCCACCATCCAAGTCCAAGATTCCTCCACGTGCTACCACCTCTTCTACTAGCTCCTCTTTTACTAGCAGGAGCATTGTATCTGCGAATAAGGGCACTAAATCCCTTACTCCACTTAATTTACTTGATTTCTAGCATGTACCTCCACCCAAAAATAAAAATAAATGAAGAAAGTTGATTCTACTTATATATTATCTACTTCTTATGCTCTTGATTTTATTCTATTATAGCTCTTTGAGTCTAAATAAAAATAATAGCTCTAGTTGGTTCGATCCTTTCCTTTCTGATTTGGAGTCAGACTATCCTTTTCTGAATCAATCAGATTCACCTCTTGAGATTGACTTGGAGTCAACTGACTCTAAGGATCCCGTAGGAGAAGTTGTAGGTATGTTCGATGAGAAGATATAACTTTCCACAAGCTCATCATTCCAAAAAGTCACTGAAGTCAATCTATGTGGTGGCAAAGTTCAACTCTATAGGATGCTCCACCCATGGATATGCTTGTGGAGGGCCAAGCTAGAGTTGATTATAATGTCCTAGCTCACCTTAAAATGTTTCCAACTAAGTTAATCATATATGACACCCTTGTCAAATCCAAAGAGATGATGAAATCTCTAATCAAGGCCTTACTTGATCTAGAGATATGCTTAGCTCAGCTGACTGCTACTAAAGTGGAGGCATGCCACTCGAAGGACATCTTAGAGCATTACATTCGATGAAGACTTACTCTAGGGATGATCGCATAACTTCTTCTTTATATTATAGGATGTTGTGATATAAGCTATCTAGAGTTCTGCTGACCTGTGTCATCAACATTATGAGTCTAAGAACCCTTGCCTACTTGAGGATCGACATCTCCAAACTCTAAAAGAATGGATGATGTTGAGAGGATTCAATGAACAAGGAGAGAGGCCTTGGTGTTTATTTTTGGATGTATGTGACATAAATTGTAGGAGGGTACTTTTGAGATGATACAACATTGAGGATGTAATATCTCAAAGATAGACATTCCCTACAATGGACCTAATCATGTAAGGACTTCTAAGGCATGATGGGTCTGAATGTACTGATTTTGCATTACTTTTCTTGGATGAATAAAGTATGATTTATATTAAACCATGTTCTTAAGTTCCTATGGAGGCCTCCAAAGTTAATTATATCTTAGAAATGAATTTTTAAGAATACCTCAACTAAAGTAGACAATTATCATCTCCAAAGATTTCAAGGTTAGACTATCAAAGGATTTGGTTTATTTTAGAAAATTAATTGGGAAAGTTCAAGGAAAAGACTTATTTTTGAAATCCAAATGAAATAAGTAGAAATTTTCATGATACTAGGAAGTCTAATGAGCATTCAAATCTATCTTATGGTTGGGGTTTATAATTTTGAAGTTGAGGAGATTTATATGTTTTGAGTTGAAATTTAAATAGATTACTAGGGCTTATAATCCACCAACACAAGGTTGTGGGAATGCCTAAGAGGTGAGGATTTATGCTCGTAGCCTAAAGGAAATAGCTACCTCAGATCCCAAATCTAGGGAGCTTTAGTTTGAGCTAAAGCATGACCTAAATCTAAGAGACATGTGGACATTAGGGTTTACCTCCATAAAAGATAATAAATTGTTCGACTTCTGGACTTATAACCTCCTGGAGTGGCCACCTGCTAACTCCTCCTACAATTTTAAAACCATGTAGTCTAGTCTTATGAATTGCAAGATAGCTAGGGTGGTTATTTAATTAGAAAGAGACTAAAGTCCTAAACACACTCCCTAAGAGACTAGAGCATGAGTGGTATGAGCATATGACTTAATCTATAGATACAAAATCTTTTCAAATTTTATTTCATTTTAGACACATCATTTTGATAGAGGCTTTAGGATTTCTTATGCCTAAATGCATGATGAAATAGGTTATGGGTCAAATCAGCTAGAAGAAGGTTTTCTCCACCATGGGGGACACCTCAGTCAAGCATTCTTTATCATGCAAGGATGAGATCCTTCATGTTCAAAAGAGAAATAATATGCATGATGTGAAACATACAACCATATTTACTAAATCTTTTAATTATCTTATTTATGTCTTAGGCTATATGATGAGGTTATGAGTTATTTAAAATTTAGGTATGAGTGATTAGTTGGGTAAAACAGTTATTTTATCCTAAGAGCTTAATCGTATCCAAGCCACACATTAAAGCATTAATCATTCAAGAAACTATGAAAAGCATGTCGTCTTAATTCACAATGTAAACATAACATCAAATAATTATATATACTATCGTAAAAGAATAAAAGCTCGATGCATCACACTGCATAAGAAGAAAAGAAAAGATGGCAAATTTCTACCCTTATACAACCTAGAATATGAAAGAATAATTATAATTGTATTAAATGCTATGGGGGTCTTCTTTCTTCATATCTCCATTTCTGATTTGGTTCCTTCTTTTATTTGGATGGTGCTTGCTTCAAAGGCATCACAGGACACCCCAGGACAAAGCCTTCTGGCCACTGCTCATCCTAATCTCCCATAGCACCAATCCTAATTCTGATTGCAAAAATTATAATTATATGGAAAAGTAAATCTAACTACAGATGCAAAAGAGAGGTTTCCAAATATACAAATAATCCCAAGCAATTATATTTATAATTTTAACTTAGCACCCTATACATGGGTAACTAAGCCCACCTATCCTAACTTTGATTATGATAAAGGATTTAAGCAACCTACAAAAAGAGCATTCACATTTATTTTTAAGCATCCCTTAAGAATAACCCCTACAGAAAATATGATTAAGCTAATAATGGCTTATCATCTATTCTACAAAGCATACACCCTAACATCCAATCTAAAATAATACATCATAAAAAAACATACATCACATCATACACTGTCCTAACTTAGAGCTACAAGTGGTGACTTAATTCTAATATGAGTATTAAAGCTTATGTGGTAAGTCTTGTTAGGCATTAATGTTGTATTTTCTACATGTAGAAGGATTCAATTTAACATGAAAGGTTGATTTCACTTGTAGTAGTTTAGCTAATTTGAGAATTTTAATTTGTGTTTTCTTTAGTTTCATTTGATTACACTTAGCAACTAAGTGTTATAAAGAGAGGAAAAGAGGATTGCCCTCTTTCATCCCTATCTTAAGTCACTTTCTAAAGTATATTAATTTGATTTAGTTCTCTTTAGTGAATATCTTATTAAATGATTTAATTAATCCTAAGTTTAGGTTCACTTTAAATAATCCTATTCAAAATAAAAGGCATCTTAAGATTAATTTAATTGAATTACTACTACATGACATATATTAAATCATTCCTTTCCAACATATGTAACATGCATATGATTTAATCCTAAGTGTATCTATTCATGCTACAAATTTTAGCACACTTAAATGATGATTGTATGTGTATGTTTAGAATTTATATTTTATTTGATTGAATTATTTAAACATGTTAATTTAAAACTTTATCCAAATTCTTATATAAAAATGATATATGAATGAAATTAAATAGGAATGTTCCATTATTAAACCAGGGAAGTGAGGTAATGAAATGACCTCCTTAGAACTAGCTAAAGTCATGTATTCTCAGGATGTCCAGATTATATACCCATCTGCATTCAAACATATGTAAATTCATATACATGAACATAGGATGTAAGCTCCAAATCATATGGCTAATTAATTCAACCACTTAGTCAATTATGAATGCATGCAATTTTAATGTAAAATAGGATTTTCATTCACTAATCACATATACATATACATGTACAAAGATATAGGGAAGTATGTGTCATTATTAAAGCAAGGTAGTGAGGTAATCAAATGACCTCCTTGGGGCTAACTAAAGCCTCATATTCTCAGGATATCTAGACTATATACTTGCTTTTTGTGGACACATATGAATGTTTATATAAATGAAGGAAAGAAAACCATGCAAAGATTGTATATTTTTTTGATCGAATCATTTATATATATGAATTAAAGCTATATCTAAATTCTAATGTTGAAATACATAAGAATGAAATCAAATTGGTACGTGCCGTTGTTAAACCAGAGAAGCGAGGTAATCAATTGACTTCTTGCTAAAGCCTCATGTTCCTGGATGTCCGACTATATACCCATTACCATTCAATCTTATATAAATCAATACATGAATAGAGGAAAGAGAACTCAACATTTATACACTTAAGCTATAAGCACATGCATTTCTTATGTTTTTATAACTAGCATCATAACAATTATTTTTTTTTCATTTATAAGCTTTTGAAAATGAAATCCATTTTATTTTACATGATTTTGAAAATATAGATGCATGAATTCAAATGACATACCAAATTTAACATGATTGGAAAGAGGGCAATCAAATATGAGCATGTGATTCATTCAACCAAACTAGTTCTTAGAACAATCAAATCAAATAAGATTATTTAAAGAAAACCAAAGCTTCTTTATTAATTAAATTTTGGATCTAATTTGATTTAAAAAGGAGAAGATACATCATCACTTGTTGTTTTAAACCCATTCCCACATTTGTGATTTGATTTAATTTAAGAAAATGTAATTAAGGTGATTTTATGGGTTAATTAAGTTGAACCCTTCATTAGATGAATTAATTACCCTTACCTATGTCACCTAAAAGTAATTAACTAAATAATTATGAGCCAACATAATATGCATGGAAAATAAACTTGTGATGATCCTAGAAAATAAAAGGGGCCTAATGCAATTTGCTCATGATTAATAGTTAATTAGATTAAGTGACTTAATTAATTACTCTTATGGTTTTCCCACACATGTGAATTAACCATAATTTCATTAAACTCATTTAGGTTATTAAACACCTAAAGATCTACCCCATGATTTAATTAATTAAGGTTTGATGTGATTATGATTTCAATTTGATTAAGTGATTTAATTAATTGGTTAAATCTTAATTAATTTCATTTAAAAGATGGGTAAAATTAACTTAAGGAAAGGGGTCCCAACCTTATTCCTTAGTTCACTTACTGTTGAACAATGATTAATAAAATTACTTACCAATTTGTTATTATTCATGGGATTAATTAATCATTAATTAACTTAAAAGAGTAGTTAAGGTTTAATTAGTCATCAATAAATCTTAAGAAAATCATGGGAGGTAGAAGTCATCCCAATAAATTAATCAACAAAATTTTGGATTAATTGCTCAAGTGATTAAGGAGTAATTAAGCTAATTAATTTTGTAAATAAACTTTAACTACTATTCAAAATTAGTTAAGATCATCTTTAATTAATTCCTCTTTGAATACCTTTAAAATGTGTATTTATTAGAATTTTTTATTTCCCTATAATTTTTTATAATTTTTAGAAGTTTCAGGCATTATAAATGATTAATTAAGCCACTAATTTGCCTATTGGCTTACACGCGATGCGCACTTTCCATGTGGCATCATGGGATTGGCTACTTAAAACTTATCTAACTTTACGCTTACGTTGCGATGATAGATGTGCTTTCCCATCATCTATTTGATCTAAGATTAGATGTCTATGATTAATCCCATAACTTGATAGGATTAAATCGAATCTAGTGATCTAATCACACCGGCCCATCACATGTAGAATGGACGATATGTGATCTAACATCACTCGATTGAGGGAGAATGATGTCTGTCCACCATTTCACTTGATCCAAGCTTACCAAAACTCATATCAACTCCAAAAGGTTCCTACACCTTCACGATATTGATCGGAGGGGATCCAATGGTGAAGATCACATGAGATGCAAATTTTCTTCAAAAGCTCCAACCCATTTTTGCCTAAGGATCAGTTTTGGAAGCATACCTCATCGGAGCTTAAGACCGCTACTTGAATGATTGAGGAAGCTTTATCTAGTGGACATGAAACTCTGTTGAGTAACAATTAGATTAATTCATTGATGTTCACTTAGAAGGCCACAAACTGATGATTTAGAGTTCGGCTTTGATCGAAGTCCCACCTTCGATGCTCAATAAGCTTGGGAGATGATTTGTTCTTGCTCGATGAGGCCTAGAAAAGGTGAGTGTAAAGTTAAATTGAGTTTCATGAAAAATGGGGAAGTTAGGTTAAAAATGGGAGTGTCCTATTTTGAGATGGACGAGAATGGCATTTATCGATCGAGGAATAAGCTTGGGAGCTTAAAGAATGGCTCTAGTGGCTCGTCTTAGGTAGCTAGGGCTCTCGGGAATGATTTTTGTGTGTGTTTGAGTGGAAACAAGGGGGTGTATACCCCTTTCATCTTGATCGGATGGTGAGATTGGGTTTGGCTTCTAGTGGCTGTCTGACCATATCAGGGATTCGTGGGTGGTAGGGAGGAGGTGAGTTGGCTCGGATTGGTTGGTTGAAGGTGTGGAGGTGGCTGCCAAGGAGAAATCATTGGTGTCCAATGGGGAGGGTGAGGTAAATTCACCTCCCATGGGTCATGCCGACCCAACCACCCATCGTCGCAAAGGTCCAGGTGCCTAGGTGGACCACTATGAGAGTACCAAGTAGCCAAGGAATGAAAATAACCACTTACATGGGCGATTTGTCTCATGTGATTCCCTTGACCCAAAGGTAGAATGATCATTTGGCATTGGATTTGACTTAGGCAGATTTGAAATGAGCCAAAAGTGGGTTATCCCATATTTCAAGTCAATTGGAGTCAGTTTGGTTAGTTTGACTCAATTTGACTCATTTAGGTCAAATTAGTTAGATCAAGTTGACCAATTGGTCAATTAGGTCAAACTAAGGGTTAGGTCAAGTTCATATGATCATTTGGGATATTTTGGTTCAATTTGTTTGGTTTTGTTTGGCTTAGATTTGATTTTGGCTCAATTGAATTCATTTTGGTCAAATGAGTTAAGTTGACCAATTTGACCAAATTGGCCAAATTGGCTTGGGTTGGGTTTAGTTGACCAATTTAAGATGATTGCAGGCTTTAGTTTCAATTAATTTGGATTTAGTTTTAATTTAGGCTAACTTGAACCTTTAGGTCAATTTGGGCTAAGTAGGCCAATTGGGTTTAATTGGGTCCAACCATGGCTTTAGTCAACTTCAACAATCAATTTGGAATGAACTTGATCCATTGGTTGCAATCAATTTGGTTTATTTTATGATTTGGCCCAATTTAGTCTTTTAGATCAATTTGGATCAACTTGGGTCAAGGGGCTAATTGGGTTTGGTTTGACTCAATTGAAGTTCAAGTCATATTCAAATATTGATTTTGATTTGTTATGAATCATTAGTTTGAAAGGATTTGGCTTAGGTTAAGGGGTTGAGTTGGTAAAATGACCAAGTTTACTTGGTTTGATGCAATTTGTGACAATTGATCAACCTAGGGTGATCAACAATCAAGATGGGAGGTTTTGATGGGCTTGGTTCAATCTAATTTGGGTAGGATTAGAACTTGGCTCAAATAAGTCAAATTGGCCACTTTGGGTCAAGTTGATCAATTGGGTTTAGTTGGCTTGATTTTGGGTTGAGTTTGATTTAGTTGATTATATATGGATTTGGGATTTATTTATAAATTCAATTACAATTAGCCTACGTTCAAATGGGTTTTGGTTCATTTAAACATTTCAAGACAAAAGGGTTAAGTTTGGTTTGACTTGGGTTGATTTTGGTTTGGCTTGATGATTGTAGATTTCATTTATATTTGTGAATATGATTGAAGGTATGATTGATTCATGAGAAAATCAATTGAATTTGGGTTTTGGAATGAAGGAATTTGGCTAAGTCCATGGAGTTGGGCCATGTGGCATAGGTTTGGATTTAGATTTGGTTTTATTTAGTTTTGATGATTTAAATGAATATTTCATTTAAATTGGTGAAGATGACTGAAAATGTGACTGATCTGTGAGAAAATCAATTGAGTTTGACTTGATTTGGATTAAGATTTAACTAAATCCATGGGATAGTCATATGTCTTTGGAAGGGTTTTGATTTAATTTGATTTAGTTTGATTTAGTTTTGATCATTTGAATGTAGATTTGATTTTTATATAGGAAGATAATTGACGATATAAATTTATTTTGAGAAATTCAATTGATTTTGGATTAATTTGTATTAAGATTTGGCTAGGTCCATGGGATAGGTCATATGGCTTAAGAAGGGTTTCAAGTTTGGATTTGATCATGGACTTCAACCATATGCTTTTGGAATTTGTGTTTGGATTGTATTTGAATTTAATGTTTGAATTGATCTTGAGGTTTGGTTTGAGAAGGTGAACATGGATTGGATTTGTGTTGTTGGGTAGGCTGGTTATCCAAATCCCTAAAGCATAACCTTATCATATAGTTAACCCTTCTAAGTCTTTAGGCTTAAGTTTAGTGTTTACTAATTATTAGAAGTGTCTTATGACTAGGGAAGTCTTAGTGTCTAGAAGACTCCTAAGTCTAAGATGGGAAGATTGAATCCACACTCTAAAAGTCAAGTCAACATGCCTTAGGCTCCATAGTGTTGCCCTTGGAGATAGATGATTGGAAGACCAAAGCCAAGTTTCATATTATAGACTCAGATACATCTTTCATTGCTTTACTTGGGAGACCATGGATACATGAGAACAACATAGTTCCATCTTCTCTACATCAGTCTTTGAAGTTCCTGAGAGGTGTGATCATCTACTGTGTCAAAGGAGATCTCAAGACATTTATAGTTCATGAGGTTAGCATATATGAGAATGTGGCTTACTACCTCCCTCAAAATCCACAAGTCTATCCTTGCAAACTTAGCCAACGTATAGAAATAAAAGAAAAAGATAAAGAAAAAGAAAGAAAAAAAGAAAAAGAAAAGAAAAGAGAAAATGAAAAAGCAAATTAGAGGGTGCGAAAATAGACTTGGATGAGGATGTGGAGCCTAACATTAGGTTCAACCCATAGTTCGTTACTCCATTCGAACATATGAGTAGGATGACCTGACCTTCACTAGAGGAAGTGGCAATTCAAAGGCAATCCTAGGGGTGGAAAACCTCTTTATTGGCCACCCAATAGAAGATTTGTACTAGCTATTAGGAGTACACCTGCTATCTAGATAGACTTAGAATCTAGTTCATAGGATGAGTCTTATATGGTTAGCAGCCAGCTCTTCTCAGCAGCAAATTCCCTTGGAGGTGACACTTAAGCCAGATAGTGATGAAGATTGGGCTCTAAAGGAAAGCATAAATGTATTTAAGTCTATATGTGAAATAGTTAAGCACCAATTGGGAACCTTAGCTCTAACCCCACTTTCCTCTCAGGTTTGGTAGTTAAGGAAGCCCAAGTCATCCACAGTGTGAAGACTGAGGTTCTTTCTGGGAGCATCATCCTCAACTCAAGAAATTGATGTAGAACTTGAGGATGATTCATATAAAGATCTAATAGAATTACCTTTTGATTTGTACTTGCCTTGTGTTCATATTTTAGCAAAGAAAGGGTAATCCCACATACTTGGTCAAAGTATAGGTCAAACTACTTCGTAAGAATATGGAAGAACAAATGCAAAAGTTCTCAATCAAGATCAGGACTAGGATTCGGTACAATGGGTCCAGTCAATGATGATGATTATTACTTAGTCATCACCAATCATTTGGAATCTGTTAAGTTCTTTTCAAATCACATTAACTCATATGAGAGTCGTGCTTAGAAACTTGATGATCCGGGATGATTTTGAAGTCAAAGACACCACCACAGAGATTATCAAGTCAACCATCGACGAGCTCTAGGAAATCAACATAGGAATTGAAGAAGATCCACGCCTGACATATATCAATTCTTTGTTGAATGAAATTGAAACCAACTTAGTAGCTATTGATTGAGTTTAAGGATTGCTTATGGACTTATGAAGAGATGCCTAGATTGGCTCTTGACGAAGTGATCAATAAACTAGCAATAGGGCATGCTTAACCTATCAAGAAAGCTCCTAGATGCATGTGATTAGACATGAACAACAAGTTATTTATGAAGTAAAGAACCGATTGATGCTTTCAAGCATGCTCTTAAGTTTAGTTTTAGGGTTTGGGTTGGTTTAGGTTAGGGTTTAGGGTTTAGGGCTTAGAGTTTATGGTTTAAGATTTTAGGGTTTATGCTTTTAGAGTTTAAGATTTAGGGTTAGTGTTTTAACGCTGGGTTTTTAGGTTTATGGTTTTTTAGGTTTAGGATTTAGAATTTATGTTTTTTTTTAAATTATAAACCGACAGTTTAAGTTTATTTAGTTTATTTAGTTTATTTAGTTTATCTTTATTTATTTTAGTTTATTTTTTTTATTTTAATTTAGGTTTATTTTATTTTATTTAGTTTATTTATTTAGGTTTATTTTTTTTAGGTTTAGTAGGTTTATATTTTATTTTTTAAGTTTAGGTTTTGTTCTATTAGGATTATTTTAGGTTTTATTTTTTTTAGTTTAGTTTATTTTAGTTTATTTTATTTTGATTATTTTAGGTTTAGTTTAGTATGTAGTTTTATTTATTTTAGTCTTTATTTTAGTTTATTTTAGTTTATTTTATATTTTAGGTTTTATTTTTTATGTTTAGATTTATTTTATTTTTATTTTAAGTTTTTAATTTAGGGTTTAGGTTTATTTTTTCATTGATTTTAGGTGTTTTTATTTATTTTTTAATTTATTTATTTTAGATTTATTTATTTTCTTTAGATATATTTTATATTTATTTTAGTTTAGTTTATTTATTTATTTTATTTAGTAGTTTTAGTTTTATTTTTATTTTTTAGGTTTAAGAGATTAGGTTTTAGTTTATGTTATTTATTTAGTATTTTATTTTATTTAGTGATTAATACTTATTTTATTTTAGGTTTATTAGTTAAGGTTTTTAGTGGTAGTGTGGGTGACAAGAGGGTTAGTAGGTTTGGGGGTAGGGTCCAGGTTTAGGAGTTTTCTCTGGTTTATGGTCAGGGTAGGTTTAGTCAGTGGATTGGTGATAAAGTCAGGGTTGGGTGGGTTAGGTGGTGGTTAAGTTTTAGGTTTAGGGTCAAGTTTTAATTTAGGGTTTAGGATTTTTGGTTTTTTTATTAATAAAAAATAATTCAGATTCTACATTTCTTCTTTTATTTATTTAATTTATGTTTTATTTATTTTAGTTTATTTAATTTTTTATTGTAATTTAAGTTTAATTTTATTTTATTTAGTTTAGTTTATTTATTTTAGGTTTATTTATTTTAGTTTAGGTTTTTTTTATTTAGTTTATTTTTTGGTTACGCCAGTTTATTTTAGTTTAGTTTTAGTTTTATTTTATTTTTAGTTTAGGTTTATTTATTTTATTTTTTTATTTAGATTTTAAGTTTTATTTTAGGTTTATTTTAGGTTTTATTTTAAGTTTAGGTTTATTTTAGTTTATTTTATTTTATTTAGTTTAGATTTAATTTTAAGTTTAAGTTTATTTTTAGTTTAGGTTTAGGTTTTATTTATTCTAGTGTAGGTTTCAAATTTTTTTTTTTAGGTTTAGGTTTTTTTTAGTTTAGGGTTTAGGTTTTATTTTTTATTTATTTATAGGTTTTATTTTAGGTTTAATGTTTAGGTTTAGGTTTTTATTTAGTTACATTCAACGATGAAGACTTACTCCTATGCACGATCGAGCACAACTGCCTCTTTACATTATAGTGGATATTGGCATACAAGCTATCGAGTTCTGTTGACCTGTATATTAGTCAACATTATGAGTCTAAGAACCCTTGCCTACTTGAGGATCAACATCTCCAAACAAAAAAGAAAGGATGATGTTGAGAGGATTCAATGAAGGTGAGAGGGCCTTGGTGTTTATTTTGGATGTATGGAGGGAGGGGTGGCACGCATCATAGGGTGTACTTTTGAGGTGATCGATACAACATTGAGATATGATGTACTATCTCAAAGATAAGCATCATGCTTCAATGGACCTAATCAATATGGACTCTAAGGCATGATGGGTCTTCAATGTAATGAGAGATTTTTCCAACTTTATATGGATGAATAAAGTAGGTTTATATTAAATGATGTTCTTAAGTTTCCTAAGGAGGTAAGCCTTCATAGTTAATTACATCTTAGAAATGAAATTTCCTATACTCTATTAAAGTAGACTATTATCATCTCTAAAGATTTCAAGGTCGACATCAAAGGATTGGTTGTATTCAAAATCAATTAGGAAAGTTCAAGGAGAAGACTTATTTTTGGAATCAAAATGAAATAAGTAGAAATGCTCATGATACTAGGAAGCCAAGTGAGCATTCCAATCTATCATATGGTTGGGCTTTATAATTTTGAAGTTGAGGAGATTTATGAGTTTTGAGTTGAAATTTAATTTTTACAAGGGATTATAATCCACCAACACAAGGTTGTGGGAATAACATGTGAGGATTTATGCTCATAGACTAAAGGAGATAGCTACCTCAATCCTAAATCTAGGAGCTTTATTATGAGCTAAAGCTCCACTTAAATCAAAGCACAAGTGGACATAAGGGTTGACCTCAAAAGAAAGAATAAATTGTCCAAATTATGGACTTATAATCACCAGAGCGGCCGTCAACTAACTCCTCCTATGATTTTAAAACTATGTAGTCTAGTCTTATGAATTTTAAGACAGCTATGGTAGTTCTTTAATTAGAAAGAGACTAAAGTCTTAAACGCACTCCCTAAGAGACTAGAGCATGAGTGGTAAGATATGACTTAATCTATAGATGCAAAATCTTTTCAAATTTTATTTCAATTTAGACACACCATTTGATAGAGGCTTTAGGATTTCTTATGGCTAAATGCATGATGAAATAGGTTATAAGTCAAATCAGCTAGAAGAAGGTATTCTCCACCACAAGGTATGCCCTCACAGGTCAAGCATTCTTTTATCATGAAAGGATGGAGATCATTCATGTTCAAGAGAGAATGAATATGCATGCATGATGTGAAACATACAACCATATATCTAAGAGGTTGCTAAATATTTTAATTATCTTATTTATGTCTTAGGCTTTATGATGAGGTTACGAGTTATTTAAAATTTAGTTATGAGTGAGTAGTTGGGTAGAAAAGTTATTTTTATCCTAAGAGCCTAATTGTATCCATGCCACACATTAAAGCATCAATCATTTAAGAAACTATGAAAATCATGCCATCCTAAAGCACAATGTAAACATAACATCAAACAATTATATAAACTATAGTAAAAGATTAAAATGCTAGTGCGGTCGAGTACTGTCGTACAACCTAAAGAGAGAAAAGATGGGTAGCTGAGCTCTACCCTTATATAACCTAGAATATGAAAGAATAATTATAATTATATTAAATTCTATGAGGGTCTTCTTTTTTCATATCTCCATTTTTGATTTGGCTACTTCTTTGATTTGGATGGTCCTTGCTTCAAAAGCATCACAGGGCACCCCAAGACAAAGCCTTTTAGGCACTGCACATCCTAATCCACCATAGCACTAATCCTAATTTTAATTAAAAAAATTATATTTATGTGGGAAAAGTAAATCTAACTACACCTGCGAAATATAGGTTAGCTATATATACATATAATTAAGTAGATTTATAATTTGGGCTTAGCTGCCACGAGTAACTAAGCCCAGTCTAACTTGGATTATGCTTAAGGATTTAAGCAACCTACAAAAAGAGTATTCACATTTATTTTAAGCATCCCTTAAGCATAATCTCCTGCATAAAATATGATTAAGCTAATAATGGCCTATCATCCAGTCTACAAAGTAAACACCCTAACATCCAATCTAAAATAATACATTATAAAATAAAACATACATCACATCATACACCATCCTAACTTAGAGCTAGAAGTGGTGACTTAATTCTAATGTGTGTATTAAGGCTTGTGTGATAAGTCTTGTTAGGCATTAGTGTTGTTTTTTTAAGTGTAGAAGGATTCAATTTAACATGAAAGGTTGATTTCACTTGAAGTAGTTTAATTGATTTGAGAATTTTAATTTGTGCTTTATTTTGTTTCATTTGATTGCACTTAGCAACTAAGTCTTATAAAGAGAGGAAAAGAGGATTGCCCTCTTTCATCCCTACCTTAAGTCACTTTCTAAAGTATATAAATTTAATTTAATTCTCTTTAATGAATGGCTTATTAAATGAATTAATTAATCTTAAGTTTAGGTTCACTTTTAAATAATCCTATTCAAAATGAAAGGCATTTTAAGATTAATTTAATTGAATTACTACCACATAACATATATTAAATCATTCCTTTGTATCACATGTAACATGCATATGATTTAATTCTAAGTGTATCTATACATAGAACATATTTTAGCACCCTTAAACGATGAATGTATGTGTATGTTTAGGATTTATAATTTATTTGATTTAATTATTTAAACATATTAATTTAAAACTTTATCCAAATTCTTATACAAAAAGGACATAAGAATGAAATTATATAGGCATTTGTCATTATTAAACTAGGGAAGTGAGGTAATCAAATGACCTCCATGGAGCTATTAAAGCCTGGTATTCTTAGGATATCCAGATTATTTACCTATTAGCATTCAAACATATGTAAATTTGTATACATGAATGAACATAGGAAGTAAGCTCCAAATCATATGGCTAATTAATTCAACCACTTAGTCAATTATGAATGCATGCAATTTTAATGTAAAAGGGATTTTCATTCACTTATCACATATACATATATATGTACAAAGATATAGGCATGTAGTGTCATTGTTAAACTAGGAAAGAGAGGAAATCAAATAACCTACTTTTGGCTAACTAAAGCCTCATATTCCTGGGATGTCTAGACTATATACTTACTTTTCTTAGAGACACATGGATGAATACATAAATGAGGTAAAGAAAACCATGCAAATATTGTATATTTTTTTATTGAATCATTTGTATAAATGAATTCAAGCTCTATCCAAATTCAAATGTTAAAATACAGAAGAATGAAATCTAATGGGTACGTGCCATTGTAAAACCAGGGAAGTGAGGTAATCAAATGACCTCTTTGGGGCTAGCTAAAGTCTCATGTTCTCAGGATGTCCAGACTATATATCCATTACCACTCAATTTTATATAAATTAATACATGAATAGAGGAAAGAGAACTCAACATTCATACAATTAAGCTATAAGCACATGTATTTCTTTATGTATTTATAACTAGCATCATAACACATATTATTATTCAATTATAAGCATTTAAAAAATACAATTAGATTTAATAGTGATAATAGCCACACATATATTAAATTAAATCAACACATGCAAGCTTACATAAAGAAAATCCATTTTATTTTCTTGATTTTGAAAAGATGAATGCATGAATTCAAATGACATACCAAATTTAACATGATTGGAAAGAGTACAATCAAATATAAGCATGTGATTCATTCAACCAAACTAGTTCTTAAGGATGATCAAATCAAATAAGATTATTTAAGGCAAACCAAAGCTTCTTTATTAATTAAGTTTTGGAATTGATTTGATTTGATTTAAAGAGGAGAAGAGAAATCATCACTTACTATTTTAAACCCATTCCCAAATTTGTGATTTGATTTGATTTAAGGAAATATAATTAAGTTGATTTATGGGTTAATTAAGTTGAACCCTTAATTAGATGAATTAATTACCCATACCTATGTCACCTTAAAGTGATTAGCTAAATAATTATGAGCCAACATGATATGCATGAAAAATAAACTTGTAATGATCCTAGGAAATAAAAGGGGCCTAATTCAGTTGGCTCATGATTAATAGTTAATTAAATTAAGAGACTTAATTAATTACTCTTATGGTTTTCCCACACATGTGGTTTAACCATAATTTCATTAAACTCCTTTAGGTTATTAAACACCTAAAGATCCACCCCATGATTTAATTGATTAAGGTCTGATGTGATTATTATTTCAATTTGATTAGGTGATTTAATTAATTTCATTTTACAAAAAGCATGAAAAAAACTTAGGGAAGGGGTCCCAACCCTATTTCTTAGTTCCCTTACTATTGAATAATGATTAATAAACTTAATTAGCCAATTTCTTGTCATTCATGGGATTAATTAATTGTTCATTAACTTACTAGAGTAGTTAAGGTTTAATTAGTCAATTTTCCTAATTAAGTGAGTAATAAATCCCAAGAAAATTATGGGAGGTAGAGGTCGTCCCATTAAATTAACCAACAAAATTTGAGATTAATTGCTCAAGTAATTAAGGAGTAATTAAGTTAATTTATTTTATAATTAAACTTTAATTGCTGTTCAAAGTTAGTTAAGATCATTTTGAATTAATTCTCCCATGAAATACCTTTAAAATGAGTATTTATTTTCATTTTTTTTCCTATGATTTTTTATGATTTTTAGAAGTTTCAGCCATGAAGAATGATTAATTAAGCCTAATTAAAGCCTAATCCTATTGGTGCCATGTGGCACGCTGATCCGGCATGCTTTCCACATGGCACCACGGGATTGGCTACTTAAAACTTATCCGACTCAGGGCCTATGTGGCGGTGGTGAACACGCTTTCTCGTCCACCATTTGATCTAACATTGAACGACAATGATTAATCCCATAGCTTAATAAGATTAAATCAGATTGATCTAACGAATCTAATCACGATCGTCCATTCCAATCATGCAGAATGGATGGTGCGTGATCTAATGTCATGTGAGCGAGGGAGAATGGAGTCCATCCTTCATTGCTCACTTGATCCGAGCTTACCCAAGCTCAGATCAACTTCAAAAGGATCACACTCCTTCACAACATTGATCAGAGGGGATCCAATAGTCCAGATCACACGAGATGCATGTTTTCTTCAAAAAGCTCCAACTCATTTTTTCCTAAGGGTCAATTTTGGAGGCATACCTCACCGATGCCCAAGACGGGTGGCTCAAACAGTTGAGGAAGCTTCTTTTAGTGGAGACAAGCCCTATTGAGCAGCAATTGGATCAATTCCTTGACATTCTCTTAGAAGGCCTTGAACCAATGATTTGGAGGTTGACTTTGATCGAAGTCTCACCTCTGGTGCTCAAGAAGCTTGGAAGATGATATTTTCTTACTCGACCAGGTCTCTAGCAAAGGTGCGTGCAAAGTTAATTTGAGTTTGATGGAGAAATGGGTTAATTAGGTTAAAAATTGGTGTGTCCTATTTCAGGATTGATGGGAATGACATTTTTCAATCAAGGAATGAGCTTGGGAGCTTAGGGAATGGCTTTGTCGCTCGTGTGGGGGCTCGAGGAATGATTTTGTGATTTTGAGTAAATGAGGGGTGTATACCCCTTCATCTTGATCGATGGGGAATTGAGTTTAGCTTCTAGGGCCATTCACCATCTCAAGGAGTCATGGGAGGAGGAGGTGAATTGCCTTGGTTGAAGGTGTGGAGGTGGTTGCCAAGGAGGAATCATGGGTGTCCTTTGGGTTTCAAATGCTCTAATGGGATGGGTGAGGTGATTTCACCTGCCATGGGTCATGGCCGACCCAACCACCCTTTGAGTCAGGTTGGGCAGTGTCCTAGGTACCTAAGTGAACCATTGGGAGGGTACCAAGTGGCCAAAGAATGGAAATGACCACTTACATAGGTGATTTATCTCATGTGATACCCTTGAACCAAGGGTAGAATGATCATTTTGCATTGGATTTGATTTGGGAAAATTTGAAATGAGCCAAAAATGGGTTAGCCCAAATTTCAAGTCAATTGGAGTTGATTTGGTTAGGTTTGGCTCAATGACTCATTTAGGTCATATTAGATTAGGTTGGGTCAAGTTGACCAATTGGTCAAATTAGGTCAAACCAAGGGTTGGGTCAAGTTCTTATGATCATTTGGAATGTTTTTGTTTAATTGGTTTAGTTTAGTTTGGCTTAGATTTTATTTTGGCTCATTTGAATTAATTTTGGTCAAATGGGTTAAGTTGACCAATTTAAACAAATTGGCCAAATTAGCTTGGGTTAGGTGTTGGTTTGGGTTTAGTTGACCAATTAAAGATGATTGTAGGCTTTGGTTTCAATTAATTTGTATTTGGTTTTGATTTAGACAACCTTGAATCTGTAGTTCAATTTGAGCAAAGTAGGTCAATTAGGTTCAATTGAGTTCATGGTTAACCCTTCTAAGTCTTTAGGCTTAGGTTAAGCATTTACCTTATTGTTAGAAGTGTCTTATGACTAGGAATGTCTTAGTGTCTAGAAGACTCCTAAGTCTAAGATGGGAAGATTGAATCTGCACTCCAAAAGTGGGCCAATAAGCCTTAGGCTCCATAGTGTCATTCTTGGAGATAAATGATTGGAAGATCAAAGCCAAGTTTCGCATTATAGACTCGGATACATTTTTCAATGCTTTGCTTGGGAGACAATGGATACATGAGAAAAAAAATAGTTCCATCTTCTCTACATCAGTGTATGAAGTTCATGAGATGTAGGATCATCTACTGTGGTTGGCATATATGTGGATTCGGCTTACTACCTCCCTCAAAATCAATAAGTCTATTCTTGTGAACTTGGATAGAGTTTAAAAATAAAAATATGAAAAGAAAAAAAAAGAAAGAGAAAAAGAAAAAAAAGAAAATAGAAAATTTAAAAGAAAATAAAAGGGAGCAAAAATAAACTTAGAGGGGGAAGTGGAGCCTGACATTAGATTCTACCCATAATTCGTTACTCCATTTGATCATATAGGTAGGATGACCTGACCTCCACCAAGTAGAGAATGAGGCTAGTTCAGAGGTAGTCCTAGAGGTGAAAAGCCTTCTTATTGGCCACCTAATAGAAGATATGTCCCAGCTACTAGGAGTACACCTACAATCCATATAGACTTAGAATCTAGTTCATAGGATGAGTCTTATATGGTTAGCTCACCAGCCATCTCTTCTCACCATTAGATTCCCTTTGAGGTGACACTTAAGCTAGATTACGATGAAGATCGAGCTCCAAAGCAAAGCATAAGTGTATCCAAGTCTATATGTGAAATAAGAAAATCTTGGGAACCTTAGCTCTAACCCCACTTTTTTCTCAAAAAGTTGAGGGCTTGGTAGTTAAGGAAACCCCTAAGTCATCTACAGGTGAGCATCATTCTCAAGTCAAGAAGTTGATGTAGAACTTGAGGATGATACATATAAAGATTTAATAGAATTATCTTTTGATTGGTACTCATTTATGAAGTCAAGAAATGGATCGATGCTGGCTTCATCCAGGAAGAAAAATACCCTACCTGGTTTGCCAGTGTCATCCTAGTTAAGAAAAATATTGGCCAAATTCTCATATGCGTCAATTTTAGGAATTTAAATATAAGGCATGTCTAAAAGATGAATTTCCACTATCAATCCCAGAGCTGATGGTGGACATTGCCTCATCTCATGTGGTCTTCACTTATATGGATGGCTCATCTAGATATAACTAAATAACGATGGCCCTTGAAGATGAAAGAAACACTACTTTTAGAACCCCGATCGAAATCTATTGCTATAAGGTCATGCCTTTCAGCCTTAAAAATGATGGTGCTATGTCAATGATCTCAGAGTCAATGATCTCAGAGTCAATGATCTCAAAAATGATGGTGCTATATCAGCGGGCTATGACTTGAATCTCCAACAAACTCATTCATCATCAAGTTGAGTGCTATGTCAATGATCTCAGAGTCAAAAGTAGTGAAAAGGAAGACCATCTCTTTGACTTGAGAGTAGTTTTCAAATAGTTAAGATAATTCAACCTTAAAATGAACCCCCTGAAGTGTGCATTCAGACTAGCTATAGGTAAATTCCTTGGGTTTGTTGTCCGACACCAGGGAATTGAAATCAATTCAGAGAAGATCAAGGCAATATTAGAAATGCCACTTTTAGAAGTTAACTCAACTAAGATCATTCCAAGGGCAGTTGGTGTTTCTAAGATGCTTTATATCCAGCTTATCGGGAAGATGTCAACCATTCTTAGCACTTATCAAAAAGGACTCCATGTTCAAGTGGGATGATAAGTGTGGGCATGCCTTCGAAGATATCAAGCATTACCGATGATGTCACGCTTCTAGTAGCCCCATCCCGAAAGTGCTCATACTTTACATTGCTATGTAAGATGACTCCTTTGGTGCTTTGTTGGCCAAAGCCAATGAGAATGGGAAGGAAAATGCACTCTACTACCTCAGCCATCATCTAATCCCTATTGAAGCTAATTATCCACCCATTGAGAAGCATAGCCTACCTTTAGTCTTTGCATCCCAAAAGCTACATCACTACATGCTTCTTCATAAGGTAAACTTAATCTCTAGGATCAATCCACTACATTATCTCATGACACAGCTGACCCTATCAAGATGGTTAGAATGACGGTCCATGATCCTCTTGCAGTTTGACAATACGTTCGTACCCATTCGTGTGGTGAAAGGACAAACACTAGTGAATTTCTTAGCAGCACAATCAATTCTTACTGACTCTCCACTTAGTGATGTTCTCCCTTATGATTTAATATTGAAATTAGGGGATACTAGCATTCACCACTGGGAGATGTACTTTGATGGTATGGCTTCTTCTCAAAAAGGGGAAAAACTACAATCTATAATTCAATGAATGGTGAGGGTAGGAATAGTTCTTTAAACTCCAAAACTGTGATGTGTTGAGATTCTTATATTATCTATTCAACCTGCATACCAATAATGAAGCATAATATGTGGCTCTGATTGCCCGTCAAGAATTAATTGTTACTCTAAGCATCCAGAACATCAACATCTTTGAGGATTCTCAGCTAGTTATCAACCAAATCGCTCGGCCCTATAAGGTTATAAAACCCAAGCTCCATCACTACCATAAGTACACCATAGACTTGTTGGCCCAAATCTTAGAGGTTACCATTTATAAGATTCCTTGAGGAGAGAACACCAAGTGTATGCTTTAACCAAGCTTGCCAAGGAGTTGGCATATCTGGAGGATTAGTCCATATCAATAAAAGTCCAAAATAGACAAGTCTTATCTTTTATTGATATTGAACTCATCAAAAAGTACTCTCTTGAAGGGGAGGTTGCCATTTCCAAGAAGGATGAGGAGTTAGATTGGAGGTAACCATTCATGGATTACCTAATAAAGGAAAACTACATCAAGAGAAGTCCTAAGCCCATCAGATGAAGCAGAGAGCACTTTCCTATGCTCTTATGAATGGTGTATTGCACTGACGGTCTTTCAATCATATGTCATTACATTGTATAAACAAGCACGAAGCCTGTAAGATCATGATTGAGGTACACTAAGGCTTATGTGGAGTCAACCAATCCAGTCCAAAGATGAAAGCCAAGATCAAGAGACTAGGATACTACTCACCATCAAAGACCAAAGATTGCATGGATATGGCTAGGCAATGCCCCCAATGTCAAATACACAGTGTGGTCCTTCACCAACCACCCAACATTCTACATCTTACATTAGCCTTAAGGCCATTCAAGTTTTAGAGTACTAACATAGTGGGTCTAATTGATCCTCATTCTTCCAAGGGTCATATATTTATCTTAGATGCTACTGACTACATTTCCAAATAGGCAAAGGTGATTCTACTCAGAGAGGTCACAGCTCAGCATGTGCTCCAACTTTTGAGGAACCATATCATATATAAGTTCAGAGTGCCTTCACAAATTATATCTGATAATGGTACTACATTCAAGAGCACTGACATCAACAACTTTTCCCAAAGACATAGCATAGATTGGAGATATTCTACCATCAACTACCTGAGGGAAAATGGCTTAGCAGAAGACTTCAACAAAACTCTCATCCAAATATTGAAGAAGACACTCGACAACAACAAGCGACAGTAGCATGAGCTGTTAGTTGAAGCCTTGTGGGCCTACTGCACCACATATAGAACTCCAATTTGGTCTACTCCTTTCTCCTTATTGTATGGGTCTGAAGCTATTCTATAATTAGGAGTTCAACTCCCATCACTAAGGATAGCTGTAGGAGCAGAACGCCAAGTTGCAATTAGAAGAGCTCAAAGGTTTGGAGGAGAGACACCTGTGCACATGCCAAAATCTCAAGTTGTACAAAGCTAAAATGATTCAAGCTCACAACAAGTTGGTTAGTCCTAGAGCTTTTCAAGTAGGAGAGCTTATTTTTGTTCTAAGCAGACCGATTGTTGCCTGTCGTGAAATGGGAGGCAAGTTTGAACCCACTCAGGAAGGCCCTTTTGCCATAGAGAAGGCCTACCAAAGAGGTTTTTATCAGCTTATTAATCATAAGTGAGAGTGCCCAATGCTTCCAATCAATGGGCTATACTTAAAAAAATATTATAAATCATGTTTGAAAATAATTATCATCAACAAAAATTCCATTTTGAATTCAATCTCTTCCATGTTGAAAGTATTCTTGTTTGTGTGTTTAGGGTAGGTGTAAGGAACCCGAGCAATGTCCTATCCTTTATCAACACAACACAAACACAAACTATGAATAAACATATAAAATAAACTCATATCTTTTATCTTGGGTCTGAGTTGAGATAACGCCCCCAACGATATTCACTCAGTAGCTACTCTAGGTCGGGCTGACGTGCTACCCTATAAGTGTGTCACCCCAATGGTCTTCTTGCTTTGGAGGATGTAAGTCTGTTATGCTTTCCTTCCTTACTTGGCCACTACTCATCGATGAGTGCCTTGTTAGTTTGGTAGGCCTTACTACGTCACTGGTAAGCAACCTCATGTTGGCTTCGTTTAAGAGGATTTGAGTCTGCTACACTTTTATCTTAAATTATATTTTAGGTTTAGGTTTAGTTTTAGGTTTAGGTGTATGTTTAAGTTTAGGTTTAGGTTTTAGTTTAGGTATTTATTTTATTTTATTTATATTTATATTTATTTATTTATTTTATTTTTAGGTTTTATTTAGCTTAGGTTTAGGTTTTCAAGTTTTTTAGGTTTAGGATTTAGGGTATAGGCTTATGGTTATAGGTTTTAGGGTTTAAAGTTTAGGGTTTAGGGTTTAGGGTTTAGGGTTTTAAGGTTTAGGGTTTAGGGTTTAGCATTGTAGGTTTAGGGTTCAGGGTTTATGGTTTAGAATTAGTTTTAGGGTTTAGGATTTAGGGTTAGGGTTTTTTTATTTTTTTATTATTTATTTTTTAAAATTATGTAAACTGATCAGTTTAGGTTTATTTTATTTATTTAGTTTATTTTTTTATTTATTTTAGTTTAGTTTATTATTTATTTTTATTTAGGTTTATTTTTATTTTTATTTAGTTTAGTTTATTTATGGAGTGTACTTTTGGTTGTAGAAGTTATGGTAGTAGTGTTGTGACATTAAATGATCAAGTCATTAAAAAGAGTGAGGGAGTCAGATATTTAAGCTCTATTGTTCAGAATGATGGTGAAATAGATGGAGATGTTATTAGTAGAATTCAAGTTGGATAGTCGAACTGGAGGAATGCTTCTGGCCTCATTGTGTGCAAGAAAAGTACCGCTTAAACTTAAGAAAAAATTTTATAAGATGGTCGTAAGACCTGCAATGATTTATTGTGCAGAATGTTGGCCAATAAAAGAGAAGCATGAGACTAAGGTTCCATTTGAGGTAGTTGTAGCTTTTTCTAAAGCAACTGTGAAGCTGCTGTAGAAGAAGCTGGTGGAAGGAAGCTGCTGTTGTTGAAGTTATGATTCTATTTGAAAAACTCTGTTCAAATTTCTTGTGCTGCAACTGTTTATGCATAAATGATTGAAATGTTCTTGTGGCTACATGAGTAGAATAAATTTAAATAGAATTAACAAAAATAGGATAACTAATACTCATATATAATCATAAGTCAACTAAATTACATTGACATATTGCACATCACCCAATAAATAACACTAACTAATAAATAACACTAATATTAAAAGATTAAGTACAATAACTAGTGTAATCAAAATATTAAGCTTACTATCCTGTTGATGAAATCTTTTTAAATTTTTTTTCCATTGCTACTCTACTAGCATGATCACTATTTGATGTGTCACCCTTAAATTCATCAAACCATCTGAAATAGTTGCAATAATCTCTTGTTCTATTTCTTGGACACCTAAAAAATCTTTTTCCATAATTTTCTTCCCTACATGAAGTTAATACATAACATGGCAAACCATAGTTGTAATACACAGCTCTGGACTTAGTACAGCACCTTGAACCCATACTTCTTCATAAAAAAATTATATAAGCAATAAAATTTTTAACATGAGGACCGGTGACATTGTAAAATATTTTTAAAATGGTAATTAAACAATAAAATATTTATACCCCAATAAAATGATTGAAATTTTATTTTTAGAAATATAAGATACATAATCCTTGTAGGGGAAAATTTTGAAAGTTAATGCTCCTAAGAGCTACATTAGAGTTAATAAAGAAATTCCCCTAACTAATATAAGAATAGAATATAGGAAGAAACTAAAGTGAAAAATAGTAACAAGGTAGTAGTCCCCTCAGGAGAAAAGTACATAAAAACTGCAAAGTTCCATCTTGTACAGATACCTGTAAGAAACTCAAAAAAGACATTAGCAAGCATAGAAAGATACATTAAAGGAAAATAAGAAAGATGGCTCAGCTCAGAAAATGTTTTCACATGGGGAAACAATCTATGTGAGCCTCCAAACTTCAAATGAAGGGTTACAATCACATAAGATGCCACCAGCCAATAAGAAAATAGTAGAATCAACACAATCATCATTGCCCACTTACCTCGATTTATTGTCAGTCCAAGAAAATAAGCCAAGTATCACCAAAATAGGCACCTAAACAAGCCAAAATCACCAACACAGCAAGGCCAACCAGCCAAATAAAAAATATAGCTGACCAACTCCCACCAATAAGCCAAATAGCCATGACAAATTCTTAAAAATGACACCAATCAGCCAACAAACTCGCTACAAATTCCACAATCAAGAAAAATAGAAAAAAAACCACCCAATAGTGTAATACAATTGACACCACCCAAAACCAAGATACCCCCAACCCAAGAAAAGCCAGCCAATAGTGTCATATAGCCGACACCACCCATTAAAAATAGCCAATAGCCATAAATGCTAGAATCAACCCAAACCAAAAGACCTTGCTATGACTACTGTAACAAAAAAAAAATAGAAAACCCACCCAACAAGTCCATACAGCCGACACCACCCATCATAAATGACCAATGACCATAAATTAGAATCAACAAACCAAAAGGCTGCAAACTCACCGCAACTAAGAAAAACATAAAAGCCACCCAACCAAATGGGTTGAAACCATCCATCAAAAATAACCAAGAGCCAAGCCATATTAAAAAGCATCAAATAATACTGAAAGGCACCAAACCAACATACCCATAACCCAAAAAAAGTAGCAAAAATTAAACATCACATATTCAGCCAAAACCAAAGCAAAAATTAAATGGCCCATATTAAGCAGCAGAAAGATCGACAGTGGTAAGATCGATGATGGTAAGATCGGTAGTGGCAAGATCGATAGGAAAGATCTTTAGCAGCAAGATTGCCTGGAAAATCCCTCATATGATAGTTATTTCGAAGGAAAGAGGAGAACATACACGGGAGTTCTGGTGAAATGCAGAAGAGTAAATTATGAAATGGATTTTTAACACTGCGGGCAGCACGGGGTTTGATCGAGGCATAGCTTCACAGTAGCTACAACCTAAAATTTTGAATTTCACTTGCAAAAAGGTTAACCAAATGGTATTGCAGTGCGGAATATGCCCCACCGCGTAGAGGCCGCTACCCCAAATAGACCCTATGGTAACTGTTGCAGAGATGAGGATGCTCAAGTGGATGAGTGGCCTTACTTTTAGAGATAAAATGTGAAATGTGTATGTTCAGGAAAAAGTTGGAGTAGCTCGAGTGAATTAGAGAGAGTGAATTTAGATGGTTTTGATCTATAAAGTGTCAACTGTCTAATGACCC
This sequence comes from Cymbidium sinense, assembly GCA_021442155.1. Lineage (NCBI taxonomy): Eukaryota > Viridiplantae > Streptophyta > Magnoliopsida > Asparagales > Orchidaceae > Cymbidium > Cymbidium sinense. Next base: position 280,308 of record JAKCPB010000508.1, on the reverse strand, counting down.
GGTTAGGAGAGTAGATGCATTAGATTTGCCTTATGTTAAGAAAGGTAGAGGTAGACCTAAAAAGACATCGTTAAGATGTATAAAAAATAAACTTAGTATACTTGAATTGAATGAGAATTTGACACATAATATGATGTAATGGAGACAAAAAATTCATGCAGTCGACCCGACTTAGTGTGATAATGGCTTGTTGTTGTTATAATTTACTTTATTTATTTTAGTTTATTTTTAGGTTTAGGTTTAGGTTTAGGTTTAGTTTAGGTTTATTTTAGTAGCTTTATTTTATTTTGTTTTTAGGTTTAGGTTTTATTTTTATTTTTTTTAGGTTTAGGTTTAGATTTTATTTTATTTTAGGTTTAGGTTTTAGGCTTTTATTTCACATTAATTTTTAGGTTTATTTTTAGGTTTTATTTTTTAGCTTAAGTCTGGGTTAATTTTAAGCTTATTTTAATTTATTTAGGGTTTCAGTTTAGGTTTAGGTTTAGTTTATTTTAGGTTTAGGTTTTATTTATTTTAGTTTAGGTTTAGGTTTATTTTATTTTTATTTTATGTTTAGGGTTTAGGTTTTATTATTTATTTACTTTTAAGCTTTATTTTTTAGGTTTAGGTTTTTATTTAGTTTTTATTTCATTTTATTTTAGGTTTATTTTATTTTAGTTTAGGTATAATTATTATTTTATTTAGGTTTTCTATTTTTAGTTTAGTTTAGGCTTTTATTTATTTTATTTAAGTTTAGTTTTATTTTTATTTTATTTTAGGTTTAGGTTTAGGTTTTAATCAGGTTTTATTTTATTTTGGTTTTTAACATATATTTTATCAAAGTTTATTTAGTTTAGGTTTGGTTTTTGCTTTTGGGCCTAGATTTAGGCTCAGCCAGTCAAGGGCCTGGGCCCAGGGTAGTTGATTCCAAGACTTTAGCCTTATAGGCCTCAGTGCCCAGGGCCCAGGGCCCATTTAGTGGCTCAGTGCCCATGCAGCGCCTCAGGCTCAGGATCTAAGATAGTCAGGGTCAGGTAAGATTTGGGCTTTATGGTTGCTCAGCCTCAGCCTCAGGATTTTAGTTTAGGTTTAGGGTTAAGTTTAGATGGCTCAGTTTTGGTTTATAAGGTTGTGGTTAGTCAGGGTTTTAGTTTAGGTTTTAGGTTTTGTGTGGTTTAGGGGGTTATTTGTTTAGGGTTTAGGATTTAAGATTTAGGGTTTATGGTTTTGGGTTAGTTTAGGGTTTAGGGTTAGTTTAGGGTTTAGGGTTTATGGTTAAGGGTTTTTAGTTGTACATTTATGGTTTAGGGTTTTGGGTTAGTTTTAAGGTTTAGGGTTTAAGATTTAGGATTTAGGGTTTGGGATTTAGGGTTTTGGCTTTTGGGTTTTCAATTTTGGGGTTTTTTTTATTAAGTAAACCTGTAGGTTTTGGTTTATTTGGTTTATTTAGATATTTATTTATTTATTTATTTTAGTTCATTTTATTTTTTATTTTTATTTAGGTTTATTTTTTATCGTTTGTTTATTTATTTTAGGTTTATTTGTTTTAGTTTAGGTTTTTTTTATTATATTTTATTTTATGGTTTATGTTTAGGTTTATGTTTACTTTTTAGTTTAGTTTTATTTTTATTTTATTTTTTGGTTTAGGTTTTATTTTTTATTTTTATGTTTAGGTTTAGGTTTTATATTATTTTTTTATGTTTAATTTTAAGTTTATTTTTATGTTTTTTTTAGTTTAGGTTTAGGTTTATGTTTACTTTATTTTATTTTATTTAATTTAGGGTTTAGATTTACTTTGTTTTATGTTTTATTTATTTTAGTTTAGGTTTATTTTATTTTGTTCATTTTAGGTTTAGGTTTTTATTTTAGTTTAGGGTTTAGGTTTTATTTTTTATTTATTTTAGGTCTATTTTTTATGTTTAGGTTTTTATTTAGTTTTTTATTTTATTTTTTTTAGGTTTATTTTATTTTATTTGACATCTAGTTTTTATTTTATTTTAGTTTTTCATTTTAGGTTTATTTTTTTTAGTTTAGTTTAGGTTTTTATTGATTTTATTTTAGTTTAGTTTTTATTTTATTTTATTTTATGTTTAGTTTTAGGTTTAGGTTTAAGTTTAGGTTTTAGTTTAGGATTTAAATTTATTTTAATTTTTAATTTTATTTAGTTTTAAGTTTTTTTATTTATTTTATTTCTAGGTTTTATTTTTTAGTTTAGTTAATGAGGGTAGTGTTATTTGGGGTTTAGGGTTTAGGGTTTATGGATGTAGGTTTTATGATTTAGGGTTTAGGGTTTAGGGTTTAGGGTTTTAAGGTTTAGGGTTTAAGGTTTAGGGTTATAGTTTTAGGGTTTAGGGTTAGGGATTTTTTTATTTTTTTATTTTTCTAAAATTAAGTAAAGTGGTTGGTTTAGGTTTATTTAGTTTATTTTTATTCATCATTTTATTATTTTATTTTATTTTATTTAGGTTTATTTTATTTTATTTAGTTTAGTTTATTTATGTAGTGTAATTTTCGTTGTAGAATTAATAGTGGTGGTGTTGTGACATTAGGTGAACAAGTCATTAAAAAGAGTGAGCTTTTCAGATATTTAGGCTCTATTATTCAAAATGATGGTGAAATAGATGGAGCTATTATTAGTAGAATTCAAGTTGGATGTTGAAGTGAAGGAATGCATGTAGCCTATTGTGTGATTAAGAAGTACCACTTAAACTTAAGGGAAAATTTTATAAGATGGTGGTAAGACTTGCAATGATTTATGGTGCAGAATGTTGGCCAATAAAAGAGAAACATTAGACTATGTTAAGTGTTGTAGAGATGAGGATGCTCAGATGGATGAGTGGCTTTACTCTTAGAGATAAAATCTGAAATTTGTATGTTCGGGAAAAAGATGGGAGTAGCTCCAGTGGCAGATAAAATTAGATAGAGTGGCCTTAGATAGTTTGGCCACATAAAGCATCGGCCATCTAATGACCCATTTAGGAGAGTAGATGCATTAGATTTGCCTTATGTTAAGAAAGCTAGAGGTAGACCTAAGAAGACATGGTTAAGATGTATAAAAAATGACTTTAGAATACTTGAATTGAATGAGAATTTGACACATAATACGACACAATCGAGATGAATGATTTATTTAGCCGACACTACTTAGTGGGATAATGGCTTATTTTTGTTATTGTTGTAGCTTAGTTTATTTATTTTAGGATTATTTATTTTAGTTTAGGTTTTTTATTTTAGTTTATTTTTTAAGTTTAGGTTTATTTTTTAGTTCTATTCTTTTTTTAGGTTAAGATTTAATTTTTTATTTTCTAGTTTAGGTTTAGGTTTTTATTTTATTTTTTTAGGTTTAGGTTTAAAGTTTTTTATTTAGGTTTATTTTTAGGTTTTATTTTTTTTAAATTAGGTTTAGGTTTATTTTTAGCATATTTTATTTTATTTATGGTTTTGGTTTAGGTTTAGGCTTAGTTTGTTTTAGGTTTAGGTTTAAGTTTTATTTATTTTAGTTTAGTTTATTTTAGTTTAGGTTTAGGTTTATTTTATTTTATTTTTTAGGTTTAGGTTTTTCTTTTTAGTGTAGGGTTTAAGTTTATTTATTTAGGTTTATTTTAAAGTTTAGTTTTTATTTAGTTTTATTTTATTATATTTTAGGTTTATTTTATTTTATTTTAAGATTTCAGTTTACTTAGGGTTCTTATAGTTTAGTTTAGGTTTTATTTATTTTATTTTACTTTAGTTTTATTTTTATATATATTCATTTTAGGTTTAGGTTTATGTTTGGTTTAGGTTTTAGTTTAGGTTTTATTTTATTTTATTTTAATTTTATTTTGGTTTAGGTTTTATTTTATTTTTATTTAAAGTGTAGGTTTATGTTTTGGATTTTTAAGGTTTAGGGTTTAGGGTTTAGGGTTTAGGGTTAGTTTAGGGTTTAGGGTTTAGGGTTAGTGTAGGGTGTAGGATTTATGGTTTATGGTTTAGGTTTTAGGGTTTAGGGTTTAGGTTTTTAGGGTTTAGGATTTAGGGTTGATGGTTTAGGTTTTAGGTCTAGGGTTCATGTTTTAATTTAGGGTTTAAGGTTTTTGGTTTTATTTTTTAACAGAGAACAAATTGATATTCAATAATTCTTCTTTTTGATTACATCAACCAAGTAACACATCAAGTTTTCTAAGACACAAGCGTCTACATAAATGAAAAATGAGTACGCATAGTGCAAATCAAAAAACTTAGGTAACTAGAATCATCTCCACTGTAAAGACATAGTTCCATAAGCACCAGATCGGATCGACCGTTCTGTAGTTTCTGCACTTCTATCAGAACCACCCCAGCCTCTCGAGTAGCAGGATCCACCATCATATCTCCGATCTCTCCCTCCACCACCACCATGGCTATAACCTCCATTGCTCCTCTTGCCTCCATAACCACCACTGCTCTGACCGTACCCCCACCCGGCCCTTACATATCCACCAGCACCTCTAGATCCCCCACGACCACTACGATAACCATCACCTCCACCTTTGCCTCCACTACTAGATCTAGACTGAGCGTGGTTGATGGTGATGTTCCTGCTGTCAAGGTTCTGCCCATTCTTAGGGTTTAGGTTTAGGTTTATTAGTATTTAGGGCTTAGGTTTATTTTTTAATTTATTTAGTTACTTTCGGTTTAGGTTTAGGGTTTTGAGTTTAGGATGTAGGTTTTTAGGGTGTAGGGTTTATGGTTTAAGGTTTATGATTTAAGGATTAAGGTTTTTTTTTTAAATTAAGTAAATCAGTAGGTTTAGGTTTATTTAGTATATTTAGTTTAATTTTTAATTTTTTTAGTTTACTTTATTTTTTATTTTTATGTAGGTTTATTTTGTATTTTTATTTAGTTTACTTTATTTATTTTAGGTTTCTTTATTTTAGTTTAGGCTTTTATTTTAGTTTATTTTTTAGGTTTAGGTTTAGGTTTTTATTTTTATTTTTACATTTAGGTTTAGGTTTTTATTTTATTTTATCTTTTTAGGTTTAAGTTTTTGGTTTTTGTTTTAGGTTTATTTTTAGGTTTTGTTTTTTAGTTTAGGTTTAGGTTTTTTTAGTTTATTTTATTTTATTTAGTTTTGGTTTAGGTTTTGGTTTAGTTTATTTTAAGTTTAGGTTTATATTTTATTTATTTTAGTTTTGGTTTCAATTTATTTTATTTTATTTATTTTATTTTTATTTTAAGTTTATGTATTTTTTTAGTTTAGGCTTTAGGTTATATTTTTATTTATTTTTATGTTAATTTTTAAGGTTTAAATTTTTATTTATTTTTTTATTTTATTTTATTTTAGGTTTATTTATTCTTATTGTAAATTATGTAAATCAGTAGGTTTAGGTTTAATTGGTATATTTTTTATTTATTTTTATTTAAGATTTTTTTTTATTTTTAATTAGTTTAGTTTATTTATTTTAGGTTTATTTAGGTTTTTTATTTTAATTTATTATTTGGGTTTAGGTTTAGGTTTTGGTTTAGTTTATTTTTTAGTTTAGTTTTCTTTTTATTTTATTTTTAGGTTTCTATTTTATTTTTTTGTTTAGGTTTAGGTTTACTTTTAGTTTATTTTATTTTATTTAGTTTAGGGTTTAGGTTTAATTTATTGTAAGCTTAGGTTTAGATTTTATTTATTTAAGTTCAGTTAAATTTAGTCTAGGTTTAGGTTTATTTTATTTTTTTTATTTTAGGTTTAGGTTTTTCTTTTTTTAGTTTAGGGTTTAATTTTTAATTTTTATTTATTTTTAGGTTTATTTTTTAGGGTTAGGTTTTTATTTTATTTTATTTTAGTTGTATTTTATTTTTATTTTACATTTAGTTTTTATTTTAATTAGTTTTTTTATTTTTAGGTTTATTTTATTTTTTTTGTTTTGTTCAGTTTTTATTTATTTTATTTTAGTTTAGTTTTTATTTTTTATTTTATTTTATTTTGATGTTTAAGTTTTTATTTTATTTTATTTTTTATTTAATTTAGGTTTAGGTTTATTTATTTATTTTATTTTTAGGTTTTATTTAGTTTAGGTTTAGGTTTTTAGCTTCTAAGGTTTAGTGTTAGTTTTTTTTAGGAAAAAGGGGAAATTTTATTACCAGGAAGAAAAATATACAATGACTGCTCAAAGAGCTACAGAAGGACCTCAAGAGAAAAATCCCCTAACTAATATAAAAGATAGCGAAAAGCAAAAGGAAAACTAAGAAAAGAAAAGCAACAACAAAGAATCCCTGAGTAGGTCATCAATCCATCTAAAGAGACCCAGAATAAGCAAAGGAAACCTGCAAGAAAAAAACTAAAGTAGAGATAAGTGCAATTAAAAGAAAATAAACAAAGATAAAGCGAAAGGAAAGAAGAGCCAAAGAAAAGGCTTAGACTCAGTCATAAAAATTAGAGGGGGCAACAAAAATTTAGGTTTTTAGGGTTTAGGATTTAGTGTTTAGGGTTTTTGGTTTAGGGTTTAGGGTTGTAAGTTTTAAGTTTTAAGGTTTAGGGTTTAGGGTTTTAGGGTTTAGGGTTTAAGGTTTAAGGTTTGGAGTTTATGGTTTAGGGTTTAGGGTTATAGTTTTAGGGTTTAGGGTTATATTTTTTTTTTTTTGAAAATTAAGTAAACTTGTGTAGGTTTATTTATTTATTTGTTATTTATTTTGGTTTATATTATTTTTTTTTATTTTATTTATTTTATTTTTATTTAGTTTAGTTTATTTATTTTAGGATTATTTATTTTATTTTAGGTTTTTATTTTAGTATATTTCTTAGGTATAGTTTTAAGTTTATGTTTAATTTTTAGTTTAGTTTTAATTTTATTTCATTTTTTAGGTTTAGGTTTTATTTTTTATTTCTAGGTTTAGGTTTAGGTTATTATTTTATTTTTTTAGGTTTAGGTTTTAGGTTTTTATTTTGGTTTATTTTTAGGTTTTATTTTTTAGTTTAGGTTTAGGACAATTTTTAGTTTTTTTAGTTTATTTAGTTTAGGATTTAGGTTTAGTTTATTTTCAGTTTCATTTTAGGTTTTACTTATTTTGGTTTAGTTTATTTTAGTTTAGGTTTAGGTTTATTTTATTTGGTTTATTTTAAGCTTAGGTTTTTTTTAGTTTAAGGTTTACATTTTATTTTTTATTTATTTTTTAGGTTTATATTTTTATTTAGTTTTTATTTTATTTTAGTTTAGGTTTTTTTATTTTTATTTCATGTTTAGGTTTTATTTTATTTTGATATTTTATTTTTAGGTTTATTTTCTTTTTTAGTTTAGTTCAAACATTTATTTATTTTATTTTAGTTTAGTTTTAATTTTTTATTTTATTTTACTTTTAGGTTTAGGTTTAGGTTTTATGTTCAGATTTTAGTTTAGGTTTTTCTTTTATTTTATTTTATTTAGGTTTATGTTTTTATTTATTTATTTTTTGGTTTTATTCAGTTTAGGTTTAGGTTTTTAGCTTTTTAGAGTTAAGGGTTTAGGGTTTAGGGTTTAGGGTTTATGGTTTGGGGAATAAGGTTTAGGATTTTACAGTTTAGGGTTTACGGTTTAGGGTTTTAGGGTTTAGGGTTGTAGGTTTAGGGTTTAGGGTTTAGGGTTAGTGTTTATGGTTTAGGGTTTAGAGTTATGGTTTTGTTTATTTTTTATTTTATATATCTTGGTTTTATTTTATTTTAGTTTAGTTTTAGCTTTTTTGGTTTTTTTAGTTTTTTAGGGTTTTAGTTTTTTTTTAGGTTAGTTTTTTTGGGGTTTAGGGTTTATAGTTTTTAGGGTTTAAAGTTTTAGTTTTAATTTTTAAGTTTAGGCTTTAGATTTTAGTTTAGGGTTTAAGGTTTTTGGTTTTTTTTAATAGACAATAAATTTTTATTCAACATTTGTTCTTTTTTATTTCATCAACCAAGTAACACACCAAGTTTTCTAAGACACAAGTTTAATATAGAAAAAATGGATAAAAATGGCCATGCATAAATCAAAAAAACCCTAGATAATTAGAATTTCTCTATTCATAAGTAATCGGATAGCCATTCTTAAGTTTCTCTAGTTCCCATCAAACCATGCCTTGAGTAGCAAGATCCACCATCATATCCCCATCTTTTACCACCACCATGGTGTTAGCCGCTTTTCCATAACCATCAGACCACCTCCATATCCACTAGCACAGATCCCCACCACCATTATAATAATCACCCTCACCTTCATGTGATCTTATTTTAAGTGATGTTCATGCCATCAAGGTTTTGCCTATTCTTTAGGTTTAGGTTTAGTTTATTTATTAGGGTTTAGTTTATTTTTTAATTTATTTTATTACTTTAGGTATTAGGTTTTTTGGGATTTGTGGTTTTAGGGTTATTTTAGATTTAGGATTTAGGATTTAGGATTTAGGTTTGGGTTTAGGTTTTATTTGTGGTTTATACTTTTTTTAATTAAGTAAACTAGTAGGTTTAGGTTTATTTGGTTTATTTGTTATTTTTTTAGTTTATTTTATTTTTACTTTTCTTTAGGTTTATTTTTTATTTTTGATTAGTTTTGATTTTTTATTTTAAGTTTATTTATTTTAGTTTATTTTAGCATTAGTTTTATTTTATTTAGGGTTGGTTTTATTTTATTTTAGGTTTAGGTTATTTTTAGTTTATTTTGGGGTTTTTTTATGTTTAGGTTTTTATTTAGTTTTTATTTTATTTTATTTTAGGTTTATTTTATTTTTTTCAGGTTTAGTTTTTTTATTTAAGGTTTTTTTTAGTTTAAGTTTTGATTTATTTTGTTATAGTTTAGTTGTTATTTTCTATTTTATTTTCTTTTTTTAGGTTTAGGTTTAGGTTTAGGTTATGGTTTAATTTATGTTTTTATTTTATTTCTTTATTTTTTAAATTTTATTTTGTTTAGGTTTTGGTTTTTAGCTTTTTATGGTTTAGAATACTTTTTTTGGGTTTAGGGTTTGGTGTTTAGGGTTTAGTGTAGGTTTATTTTAGTTTTAGTTTAGGATCAAGTTTAGGGTTTTAGGTTTAGGTTTTGGTTTGGGATTTAGGGTTTGGGGTTTGGTTTATGGTCTTTTAGGTTTTAGGTTAGGGTTTTTTAGTTTAGGTTTAAGGTTTTTATTTTTTTTAATAAACAAATTGATTCAACATTTGTTCTTTTCAATTTCATCAACCAAGTAACATACCAAGTTTTCTAACACATAAGCGATGTCATTGAGCAAATCAAAAACCCTAGATAACTAGAACCATCTCTACTATAAATACATAGTTCCATAAGCAGTAGCTGAGATTGGCCGTTCTTAAGTTTCTGCTCCCATCGACCACCCCTCGAGTAGAGGATCCACCATCATCATCTCTCCTCCGCTACCACATGTAACCTCACACCTCCTACCTTCATAACCACCAGCTCACCGTTCTTCCATATCCACCAAGACCTCGATCACCACCACTATGATAGCCCACCTCTACATTTGCCATCGCTAATCTAGACTAAGCTTGTGAGATGCTCCACCAAGGTTAGCATTATTCTTAGGGTTTTGGAATAGGTTTATTTTAGGTTTATTAGGTTTTATTTAGGTTCATTTTTAATTTACTTAGTTACTTTAGGTTTAATGTTTAGTTTAGGGTTTGTGGGTTTAGGTTTAGTCTTAGTTTTAGTTTATCATGTTAGGGTTAATGATTTAGGGTTTAAAGTTTAGGGATAGTTTGGGTTTATGGTTTAGGGTTTAGGGTTTAGTGTTGTAGGTTTAGGGTTTAGGGTTTAGGCTTCATGGTTTAGGATTTAGGGTTTATGGTTTTTTTTTTAAATTATGTAAATTGGTAGGTTTAGGTTTATTTTCTTTATTTAGTTTATTTTTTATTTATTTTAGTTTATTTTATTTTTATTTTGATTTTATTATTTTAGTTTTATTCATTTTATTTTATTTTTAGGTTTATTTATTTTGTTTAGTTTTATTTTAGTTTATTTTATTTTAGGTAAAGGTTTATTATTTTAGTTGAGTTTTATTTTTATTTTATTTTAAGGTTTAGTTTTATTTTTTATTTTTATTTTAGGTTTACATTTTTATTTTATTTTTTTTAACTTTAGGTTTAGGTTTTATGTAGGTTCATTTTAGGTTTATGATTTAGTTTATGTTAGGCTTTATTTTTGTATTTTACTCATTTAGTTTAGGTTAGGGTTTAGGTTTATTTATTTTAGTTTTAGGTTTAGGTTTTATTTATTTTAGTTTTAGGTTTATTTTATTTTGCTTTTATTTTTTTTTATTTTTAGGTTTAGTTTTTTTTAGTTTAGGGTTTAGGTTTATATTTATTTAAGTTTATTTTATTTAAGTTTATTTAGTTTATTTTATTTTATTCTAAGTTTATTTTATTTTTTATTTTATTTTATTTTGTTTAGTTTTATTTTATTTATATTTTATTCTTAGTTTATTTCTTTAGTTAGTTTAGGTTTTATTTATTTTACCTTTAATTTATTTTAGTTTTTATTTCATTTTAGGTTTAGTTTAGTTTTATTTTACATTTTATTTAGATTTAGGTTTTATATTTTAATTTTAAGTTTTATTTATTTTTAGGTTTAGTTTGGGTTTAGTGTTTGGGTTTTATGATAGTGTTTATGGCTGTTTCTGATTAGGGTTTAGGGTTTAGATGGTCAGGTTTAGGATTTTATTTACACTTAGTGTTTAGGTTTTGGCATGTGGATATCTCTTTTAAGGTTTGTGTCATTAGGGTTTAGTGATATTTTTAAATTAAGAAAATCAAGAGTTTAGATTTATCCTGATTTATTTATATTTTATTTTATTTTTTTATTTTATGTTTATTTTTTTATTTTTATTTAGTTTATTTATTTATTTTAGTTTACTTATTTTAGTTTAGAATTTTATTTTTTTATATTTTTTAGTTCAGTTTAGGTTTATTTTAGGAGTTTTTTATTTTTGGTTGGGTTTTTTTTAGGTTTTTTATTTATTTATTTATTTTGGTTTATTTTTAGGTTTTATTTTATCTTTATTTTTTAGGTTTTATTTTAGTTTAGTTTAGGTTTATTTTAGTTTATTTTATTTTTATTTAGTTTATGTTGGGTTTAGGTTTAGGTTTTATTTATTTTAGTTTTTTATTTTAGTTTAGGTTTATGGTTATTTTATTTTGTTTATTTTATTTTATTTTAGGTTTAGTGTTTTCTTAATTTAGGGTTTAAGTTTTTTTATTTTATTTTTTATATTTTATTTTATTTTATTTAGTTTTATTTATTTTTTATTTTTTTAGTTGTTATAGTTTATTTTATTTTTTTATTTGACATTTAGTTTTTTTATTTAGGTTTATTTATTTTATTTAGTTTTATTAATTTTTATTTTAGTTTATTTTTTTTATTAGTTTATTTATATATTTTAGATAGGTTAGTTTATGTTTATTTATTTTTATTTTAGATTTTAGATTTATTTTTTTTATTAGTTTATCTTGGTTGTGGTCAGTTGGATGGAGTTGGTATGGTTTGGGCATGATTTGGTGGTAAGAGCTCAGGTGAGTGCCTCGGTAGTGGTCAGTAAGCCTGAGGCTCACATTAGGATGGTTTTAGTGATTAGTTATTTAGTGGTTATTAGGGTCCCATGGTTGGTATTCAGTAATGGAGATTTAGGTTAGTGGGTTTAGGTTAGATTTAGGATCTGTTAGTTTGTGGTTAGAGTTTAGGGTAGTAGGGGGGTTTGGTTTTAGGTTTGTTTTTAGGTTTATTTATGGTTTAATGTTTAGGGTTTGGGTCTTTAAGTTTAGGCTTTATGGTTTATATTTTTTTGGTTTAGTTTTTTATTATTTAGTTTTGTGGTTTTAGTTTTTTTTAATAGAGAACAACCATATTCAACATTCTTTTAGGTTTCATCAACCAAGTGACACACCAAGTTTTCTAAAATATAAGTGAGACATTATCAAAATCATCATTTAATAGAACAAATCAAAACCCTTGATAACTAGGTTTATAAAGACACAATTCCATCAGCAAATCGATCGATCATTCTTTAGTTTTATCTAACTACCCATGCCTTATAGGATCCATCATCATATTGATCTCTCCTTGCCACCACCATTTATAACCTTTATCCTACTTCCATAACCACTCATTTATGACCACCACCTCCACATCCACTAGACCTCCAAATCACCACTATGACAAGCCGTCCACCTTCATAGATCAAGCCTTGAAGGTGATGTTACCATCAAGATTTACATTTTAGGGTTAGGTTTTGGTTTATTAGTAGGGTTTAGGTTTATTTTACCTTATTTAGTTACTTTAAGTAGTTTACTGGTTGGGGTTTAGCTTATTATTTAGGGTTGAAGTTAGGTTTAGTGTTTGGGTTTGGGTTTAGTTTAGGTTTAGGATTTAGGGTTTATGATTTTTTTTAATTAAGTAAATCTGTAGGTTTAGGTCTAATTAGTTTATTTAGTTTATTTAGTTTATATTTTCTTTACTTTAAATTATTTAATTTATTATTTTAATTTAGGTTTATTTTTTATTTTATTTAGTTTAGTTTATTTATTTTAGCTTAAGTTTTTTATTTTAGTTTATTTTTTAGGTTTAGGTTTTGGTTTAGGTTTACTTTTTAGTTGAGTTTTATTTTTTATTTATTTTTTTAGTTTATTTTATTTTTTTATTTTAGGTTCAGTTTATTTTTATTTACTTTTTTTCAAGTTTAGCATTTAGGTTATTTAGTTTATTTTAGGTATTTTAAGTTTTAGGTTTATTTTAATTTTATTTATTTACTCATTAGTTTAGTTTAGTATTTTTTATTTATTTAGGTTTATTTTATTTTAGTTTATTTTATTTAGTTTATTTATTTATTTTATTTAGTTTTATCTATTTTAGATTTAGTTTTATTTGCTTTGGTTTAATTATTTAATTATTTTAAGTTTATTTTAGTTTATTTATTTTTTTTTTATCTAGTTTTATTTTATTTGATTTATTTTTATTTTATTTTAGATTTTTATTCAGTTTTATTTCTTAGTTTTATTTGGTTTTATTTTTTTATTTAGTTTATTTCATTAGTTTAGTTTATTTATTTTGTGTTTAGTTTAGTTTAGGTTTTATTTATAGTTTATGTTTTATATTTTTTTATTTATTCAGTTTAGGTTTTTAGTTTTTTTTTTGTGGTTGTGGCTCATTTTAGGTTTAGTGGTTAGTGTTTAGTGTCAGTTTAGGGTAGTTTAGGCTAGGGTAGTTTAGGTTAGGGTTTTTATGGATTTTTTTAAATTAAGCAAACCAGTTTAGGTTATTTAGTTTATTTTATATTTTAGTTTATTTTATTTTTATTTTTATTTATGTTATTTTATTTTATTTAGTTTTATTTATTTATTTTTTTTATTTAGTTTATTTTAAGTTTAGAGTTTATTTTTAGTTGAGTTTTATTTTTTATTTTATTTTCAAATTTAGGTTTTATTTTTATTTTAGGTTAGTTTAAGTTTTATTTTATTTTAAGTTTCATTTTGGTTTATTTTAGGTTTTATTTATTTTTTAGTTTTATTTTTAGTTTATTTATTTTATTTATTTTATGTTTAGGTGAGTTTATTTTTAGGTTTAGGTTTATTTATTTTAGTTTAGTTTGTTTAGTTTTAGTTTATTTTAATTTTAGGTTTCATCTTTTAGTTTAGTTAGGTTTTATTTTAAGTTTATTTTTTAATTTAGTTTTATTTAGTTATTTATTTTATTTAAGGTTTATTTTATTGTTATTTTAGTTTAGTTTTATTTTGGGTTTATTTTATTTTTATTAGTTTATTTTTATTATATTTTAGTTTTTTTTAGTAGTTTGGTTTATGTAAGTTTAGTCTGGTTTTATTTATTTTATTTTTTTTTTATGTTTATTGGGTTTATTATTTTATTATTTATTTATTATTTTTTTTAGGTTTATTTTAGTTTTTATTTTTTTAGGTTAGGGTTTAGTTTTTTGGGTTGGGGCTCAGGGTTTAGTCAGGTTTTAGGTTTAGGCCTAGGGTAGTGTTTGGGTAGGTATGTAGGGTTAGTTTTAGGTTTAGGGCCTAGTTTATTTATTTATTTTGTTTTATTTATTTTTCATTTTTATTTTGGTTTAGTTGATTTTTTTTTGTTTAGTTTATTTTATTTTAGGTTTATTCTTTTAGTTTAGTTTTTTTATTTAGTTTTTTTTTAGCTTTAAGTTTAGGTTTAAGTTTATTTTAGTTTAGTTTTATTTTATTTTATTTTATTTAGGTTTTATTTTTTTTATTTTAGGTTTTTAGGTTTTATTTTATTTTTAAGTTTAGGTTTTAAGTTTTATTTTAGGTTTTTTTAGGTTTTATTTTTTAGGTTTAAGTTTATTTTATTTATTTAGTTTTGTTTTAGTTTAGGTTTAGTTTAAGTTTATTTATTTTAGGTTTAGTTTTATTTTATTTATTTTTAGTTTAGTTTAGGTTTATTTTATTTTTATTTAGTTTAGGTTTTTATTTTATTTTTTTAGGTTTTATTTATTTTAAGTTTTATTTTTAGGTTTATTTTAGTTTAGATTTTATTTAGTTTTATTTATTTTATTTTAGGTTTATTTATTTTTTTATTTTATTTTTGTTTTTATTTTATTTAGTTTTAATTTTTTTACTTTTATTTTTTATTTTTATTTTAATTTAGTTTTTTAGTTTTATTTTATTTTCTTTTATGTTTAGGTTTAGGTTTTACTTTATGTTTTATTTTATCTATTTTATTTTATTTGGGTTTAAATTTTTTATTTATTTTATTTTTAGGTTTATTTGTTTAGGTTTTTAGCTTAGGGTTTAGGTTTAGTGTTTAGGATTTTTGTTAGGTTTAGTTTAGTAGAGGATCTGTTTTTTTTTAGAGAATAAACAAATTTAACATTTCTTCTTATTTATTTTATTTATTTTTATTTATTTTATTTTAATTTTTGTTTTATGTTTATTTTAATTTTTTTTAATTTATTTATTTTATTATATTTATTTATTTTAGTTTATATTTTTTTATTTTAGTTTATTTTTATTTGGTTTATTCATTTTTTATTTAGAGTTTATTTTATTTTATTTTATTTAGGTTTTATTTTTATTTTTTTTTATGTTTAGTTTATTTTAATTTAATTTTTTAGGTTTTGATTTAGGTTTTATTTTAGGTTTATTTTTAGGTTTTATTTTTTAGTTTGGTTTAGTTTATTTTTAATTTAATTTTATTTTATTTATTTAGTAGTTTTAGTTTAGGTTTTATTTTTTAGTTTAGGTTTGGTTCTTTTGTTTATTTATTTATTTTAGGTTTATTTTTAGTTTGGTTTAAGTTTTATTTTTATTTATTTTAAGTTTTATTTTTAGATTTTTTTAGGTTGTTTTATTTTATTTTATTTATTTATTTTATTTTATTTTATTTAAGTTTTATTTTATTTAGGTTTTATCCGGTTTATTTTATTTCTTTTATTTTAGTTTTTTTATTTATTTTATTTTAGTTTATTTTATTGGTTATTATTTTATCTTTTTAGGTTTAAATTTAAGTTTTAGTCAGGTTATTTTCTTTTATCATAGGTTTATTTTTTCATTTATTTCTTTAAGTTTAATTAGCTCAGCCCAGGTTTTTTTTTAGGGTTTAGGGTTGAGTTTATAATTTTTTTAGTTGGGTCAGGGTTCCAGGGTCTTTATTTTTTTGGCCTAGGATCTTGCTACCAATGTCATCAGTGTTTTAGAGTTTAAGCCCAGCTTTCCAGCCTGTGGTACATGATCAGATGTGGAGTAATTCTTATCTTTGGCCCAGTGGCCATAGGAGGGAGGTCAAAAGTAGGTTAAGATGATGGGGGCCCAGTTTCAGCTTTGGCCCAGGGCCCAGGGCCCATGGTTAAGTAGCAGTGGCCCATTTAGGCTCTGGGGCCTAGGATCTAGGGCCCAGGGTCATTAGGGTAGAGCCCATTATTTAATAGTTATTCTTGTTTTATCTTATTTAAAACCAACAATCAGGTAGGTTTTATTATTATTTATTTAGTATTTTTATTGATTAGATATTATCTTAGTTTAGGCCTATTTAACTCATATCTGTTAGGTTTATAGTTTATTTTTTTTACTTTATTTTTATTTTATTTTTAAGGTTAGGTTTTATTTTTTTTACTTTGGTTTATTTGGGTTTTAGTTTTTTTTAAGGTTTAGGTTTTATTTTAAGTTTATTTTAGGTTTTATGTTTAGTTTATTTAGTTTATTTTTATATTTTATTCATTTATTTGTTAGGTTATTTAGGTTTTGTTTATTTTAGGTTTATTTAGGTTTTATTTATTATATTTTAGTTTATTTTAGTGTAGGTTTAGGTTTATTTTATTTTTATGTTAGGTTGAGGTTTTTTTTAGTTTAGCTTAGTATAGTTATTATTTATTTTTAGGTTTATTGTTTATGTTCAAGTTTTTATTTAGTTACATTGAGAGATTATGACTTACTCCTGTGACTAGAAAGCACTACCACCTCTTTACATTACATGGATGTGGCGACACAGCATTTAGAGTTATGGTTGACCTAGGTGTATCGGTCAACATTATGAGTCTAAGAACCCTTGCCTACTTGAGGATCGACATCTCCAAACTCCAAAAACAAAGGATGCTATTGAGAGGATTCAATGAACTAGGCGAGAGGGCCTTGTGGTTTTTATGAGACACCACGTAGATCGTAGAGGGTGGGGGTACTTTCTGTGGTGATCAAGTATAACATTGAGGTATGATAAAATATCTCGAAAGATAGAGACATCACCCTACAATGGACCTAATCACGTAATAAAGACTACCAAGGCATGATGGGTCTTCGAATGTACTAGAGATTTTTCTCCTATTTTATATGGATGAATAAAATAGGTTTATATTAAACCAGGTTCATAAGTTCCCTATGAAGGCAATCCTTCATAGTTAATTACATCTTAGAAAATAAAATTTCCTAAGGATACTCTCAATTAAAGTAGACAATTATCATCTCCAAAGATTTCAAGGTTAGACTATCAAAAGATTGGTTCTATTTGGAAAATTAAATAGGAAAGTTCAAGGAGAAGACTTTTTTTTGGAATCCAAATGAAATAAGTAGGAAATGCTCATGATACAAGGAAGCCTAGGAAGCATTCCAAGCTATCCTATGGTTGGGCTTTATAATTTTGAAGTTGAGGAGATTTATATGTTTTGAGTTGAAATTTAATTAGATTACTAGGGCATATAATCCACCAATACAAGGTTGTGGGAATGCCTAAGAGGTGAGGATTTATTCTCGTAGCCCGAAGGAAATAGCTACCCTGGATCCGAAATCTAGGGAACTTTAGTACGAGCTAAAGTATGACCTAAACCTAAGCGATAGGTGGACATAAGGGTTATTCTCCATAAGAGAGAATAAATTGTCCAACTTCTAGACTTATAACTGCCTGGGTGGCTGCCAGCTATCTCCTCCTATGATTTTAAAATCATGTAGTCCGATCTTATGAATTTCAAGATAGTTAGGGTAGTTATTTAATTAGAAATAGACTAAAGTCCTAAATACACTCCCTATGAGACTACAATATGAGTGGTATAAGCATATGACTAAATCTATAAATGCAAAATCTTTTCAAATTTTATTTCATTTTAGACACATTATTTTGGCAAAGGTTTAGGATTTCTTATGCCTAAATGCATGATGAAATATGTTAAGGGTCAAATCAGCTAAGAAGGTGTTCTCCACCAGGGATGCCCTCACGTGTCAAGCATTCTTTATCGCAAGGATGGAGATCCTTCATGTTCAAGAGAGAAAGAATATGCATGCATGATGTGAAACATACAACCATACAACTAAGGGGTTGCTAAATCTTTTAATTATTTTATTTATGTCTAGGCTTTTATGATGAGTTATGAGTTGTTTAAAATTTAGTTATGAGTGATTGGGTAGAAAAGTTATTTTATCCTAAGAGCCTAATTGTATCCAAGCCACACATTAAAGCATCAATCATTTAAGAAACTATGAAAAGCATGCTACCCTAATGCATAATGTAAACATAACATCATACAATTATATAAACTATCATAAAAGAAGAAAAGGTCGGTCGTACCGCATAACAAGAGAGAAAAGATGGGTAAAGTTCTACCCTTATACAACCTAGAATATGAAAGAATAATTATAATTTATTAAATGCTATGGGGGTCTTCTTTCTTCATATCTCCATTTCTGATTTGGTTCCTTCTTTGATTTAGATGGTGCTTGCTTTAAAGGCATCAGAGGGCACCCCAGAATAAAGCCTTTTAGCCACTGCTCATCCTAATCTCCCATAACACTAATCTTAATTCCTATTGCAAAAATTATAATTATGTGGAAAAAAAAATCTAACTTCCCCTACAAAATAGAGGTTAGCTAAATATACATATAATTCCAAGCAATTGTATTTATAATTTGGACTTAGTACCCTACACATGGGTAGCCCACTTGCCCTAACTTGGATTATGCTTAAGGATTTAAGCAACCTATAAAAAGAGCATTTGCATTTATTTTTAAGCATCCCTTAAGCATAATCCCCTACAAAAAAAACATGATTAGGCTTATCTTGGCCTATCATCTAGTCTATGAAGCATACACCCTAACATCCAATCTAAAATAATACATCATAAAATAAAACATACATCACATCATGCACCATCCAAACTTAGAGCTAGAAGTGGTGACTTGATTGTAATGTGTGCATTAAGGCTTGTGTGGTAAGTCTTGTTAGGCATTATTATTATATTTTCTAACTATAGAAGGATTCAATTTAACATGAAAAGTTGATTTCACTTAAAGTAGTTTAATTGATTTTAGAATTTTAATTTGTGTTTTCTTTTGTTCCATTTGATTACACTTAGCAACTAAGTGTTATAAAGAAAGGAAAACATGATTTCCCTCTTTCATTCCTACCTTAAGTCACTTTCTAAAGTATATTAATTTGATTTTGTTCCCTTTAGTGAATGGCTTATTAAATGATTTAATTAATCCTAAGTTTAGGTTCACTTTAAATAATCCTTTTAAAAATGAAAGGAATCTTAAGATTAATTTAATTGAATTACTACCACATGGCATATATTAAATCATTCCATTCCATCACATGTAACATGCATATGATTTAATCCTAAGTGTATTTTATACATGCAATATATTTAGCAATTTAAATGATGAATGTATGTGTATGTTTAGAATTTATATTTTATTTGATTGAATTATTTAAACATATTAATTTAAAACTTTATCCAAATTTTTATACAAAATGATGTAAGAATGAAATTAAATAGGCATGTGCCGTTGTTAAACTAGGGAAGTGAGGTAATCAAACGACCTCCTTGGAGCTAGCAAAACCCTTGTATTCTCGAGATGTCTAGACTATATACCCATTTGCATTCAAACATATGTAAATTTGTATACATGAACATAGGAAGTAAGCTCCAAATCATATGGCTAATTAATTCAACCACTTAGTCAATTATGAATGCATGCAATTTTAATGTAAAATGGGATTTCATTCACTAATCACATATACATACACATGTATAAAGATATATATGCAAGTATGTGTCATTATTAAATCAGGAAAGTTAGGTAATCAAATGACCTCCTTAGGGCTAACCAAAGCCTCATCTTCCCGGGATGTCCACACTATATACTTGCTTTTCTTGGACACACATGGACGTATACATAAATGAGGGAAAGAAAACCATGCAAAGATTTTATATTTTTTGGATTGAATTATTTATATATTTGAATTAAAGCTCTATCCAAATTCTAATGTTGAAATACATAAGAATGAAATCAAATGGGTGCGTGACTTTATTAAACCAGTGAAGTGAGGTAATCAAATGACCTTCTTGGGGCTAGCTAAAGCCTTATGTTCCAGAGATGTCTAGACTATATACCCATTACCATTCAATCTTATATAAATCAACACATGAATATAGGAAAGAGAACTAAACATTCATACACTTAAGTTATAAGTACATGCATTTCTTATGTATTTATAACTAGCATCGTAACACATATTATTATTCATTTACATGCTTTTGAAAATTACATTTGGATTTAATAGTGATAATAGCCACACATATATTAAATTAAATCAACGCATGCAAGCTTACATAAAAATCCATTTTATTTTACTTGATTTTAAAAAAGATGGATGCATGAATTCAAATGACATACCAAATTTAACATGATTGGAAAGAGGACAATCAAATATAAGCATGTGATTCATTCAACCAAACTAGTTCTTAAGGACAATCAAAATCAAATAAGATTATTTAATCAAACCAAAGCTTTATTAATTAAAGTTTTGGATTTGATTTGATTTAAAGAGAAGAAGAGAAATAATCACTTGTTGTTTTAAACCCATTCCCACATTAGGGATTTGATTTAATTTAAGGAAATGTAATTAAGTTGATTTATGGGTTAATTAAGTTGAACCCTTAATTAGATGAATTAATTACCCTTACCTATGTCACCTTAAAGTAATTAACTAAATAATTATGAGCCAACATGATATGCATGGAAAATAAACTTGCAATGATCCTAGGAAATAAAAGGGGCCTAATGCAATTAGCTCATGATTAATAGTTAATTTGATTAAGGGACTTAATTACTTTTATGGTTTTCCACACATGTGGACTAACCATAATTTCATTAAATTCCTTTAGGTTATTAAACACCCAAAGATCTACCCATGATTTAATTAATGATGTGATTATCATTTCAATTTAATTAAGTGATTTAATTAATTAGTAAAATCTCAATTAATTTCATTTTAAAAAAGGGTGAAATGAACTTCAGGAAAGGGGTCCCAACCCTATTCCTTAGTTCAATTACTATTGAACAATGATTAATAAACTTAATTAACCAATTTATTACTATTCATGGGATTAATTAATTAGTAATTAATTTAAAAGAGTAGTTAAGGTTTAGTTAGTCAATTTTCTTGATTAAGTGAGCAATAAATCCCAAAAAATCATGGGAGGTAGAGGTCATCCCATTAAATTAACCCACAAAATTTGGGATTAATTGCTCAAGTAATTAATGGGTAATTAAATTACTTAATTTTGTAATTAAACTTTAATTAAACTTTAAATTCAAAATTAGTTAAGATCATTTTAATAATTTTCCTCCTAAATACCTTTAAAATGAGTATTTATTTGAATTTTTTATTTATCTATGATTTTTTGTAATTTTAGAAGTTTCAACCATTAAAAATGATTAATTAAGCTAATTAAAGCCTAATCTTGTTGGTTCCACGATGCTAACGACTTTCCATGTGGCAACCAGATTGTTACTTAAAACTTATCCGACTCAACTCCTACATGGTAGTGGCGGATGTGCTTTCTTATCCATTGTTCGATCTAAGATTGGATGACTATGATTAATCCTACTTAATAGATTAAATAAGATCAATCTGTGAATCTAATCATGATGTTTCGATCGAATGCAGATCTAATGTCAAAAGTGAGGAGAATTGAGTCCATTCATCATTGCTCACTTTATCCAAGCTTACTCGAGCTCAGATTAACTCCAAAAGGTTCCCACATCTTGAGGGGATCCAATGATCAAGATCACATGAAGTGCAAGTTTTCTTCAAAAAGCTCCAACCCATTTTTGCCTAAGGATCAGTTTTGGAAGCATACCTTGCGAGAGCTCAAGATACTACTCAAATGATTGGAAGCTTCATCTAGTGGAGATGAAGATTTATGAGCAGCAATTGGATCACCTTGATGTTCACTCTAAGGCCAAACTAATGATTTGGAGCTTTGATCAAAGTCCCACCTCGTTTCTCTGGGAGATGATTCATTCTTGCTCAATGAGGCCTAGGGAAAGTTCATGCTTAGTTAATTTGATTTTGATGGATAAATGGGAAGTTAGTAAATGGGAGTGTTCTATTGGATGGAATGCATTTTTGATCAAGGAATAAGCTTGGGAGCTTAGGGAATGGCTCTAACAGCTCATCTTGGGTAGTTAGGACTCTAAAGAATGATTTTTTTTGTGTGTTTGGCTTCTAGAGGTCATCCGACCATCTCAAGGAGTCATGGGTGGCAAGGAGGAGGTGAGTTGGCTCAACTTGGTTGGTTGAAGGTGTGGAGGTGGATGCTAAGGAGGAATCATGGGTGTCTAATGGGTTTCAAATGCTCCAATGGGAGGGTGAGGTGATTTCACCTCCCATGGGTCATGAAACCAACCACCCTCGTGGTCAGTGTGTCCTAGTGGACCATTGGGAGAGTACCAAGTGGCCAAGGAATGGAAATGACCACTTACATGGGTGATTTGTCTCATGTGATGCTCTTGCCCAAGGGTAGAATGATCATTTGGCATTGATTTGATGTAGATATTTGAAATGAGCCAAAAGTGGGTTAGCCCAAATTTCAAGTCAATTGGAGTTGATTTGGTTAGTTTGGCTCAATTTGACTCATTTAGGTCAAATTGGGTCAAACCAAGGTTGGGTCAAGTTCATATGATCATTTGGGATGTTTTGGTTCAATGGTTTGGTTTAGTTTGGCTTAGATTTGATTTTGGCTCATTTGAATTCATTTGGGTCAAATGGGTTAAGTTGACCAAATTTGACCAAATTGGCCAAATTGGCTTTGGGTGTTGGTTTGGGTTTAGTTGACCAATTAAAGATGATTGTAGGCTTTGGTTTCAATTAATTTGGATTTAGTTTTGATTTAGGACAACTTGAACCTTTAGGTCAATTTGGGCTATGTAGGTCAATTGGGTTCAATCAGGTCTTATAATGGCTTTGGTCAAGTTCTACAATCAATTTGGAATAAACATGAGCCATTGGTTGCAATCAATTTGGTTTATATTTTGATTTGACCCAACTTGGTCTTTTAGGTCAATTTGGGTCAACTTGGGTCAAGAGGGCCAATTGGGTTTGGTTTGACTCAATTGAAGGTCAAGTCATATTCAAATATTGATTTTAATGAATCATTAGTTTCAAGGGATTTGGCTTAAGTTGCAATGGCTAGTTTGGGTTCATATAAAGGTTGACTTGGTCAAATGACCAAGTTGACTTTATTTGACCACTTGATAATTGATCAACCTAGGGTGATCAACAATCATGATGAGGTTTTGATGGGCTTGGTTCAATCCAATTTGGGTAGGATTAGAACTTGGCTCAAATAGGTCAAATTGGCCAC
Organism: Cymbidium sinense; assembly: GCA_021442155.1. Lineage (NCBI taxonomy): Eukaryota > Viridiplantae > Streptophyta > Magnoliopsida > Asparagales > Orchidaceae > Cymbidium > Cymbidium sinense. The sequence goes on along the minus strand of JAKCPB010000508.1, from coordinate 257,283 downwards.
TTTGGGTCAAGTGGACCAATTGGGTTTTTGGCTTGATTTTTGGGTTGAGTTTGATTTAGTTGAGTTTATATATGGATTTGGGATTGATATATAAATTCAATTACAATTGGCTTGGGTTCAATAAGTTTTGGTTCATTTGAACATTTCAAGTCAAAAGGGTTAAGTTGGGTTTGACTTGATTTTGGTTTGGCTTGATGATTGTAGATTTTATTTATATTTGTGAATATGATTGAAGGTATGATTGATTCATGAGAAAATCAATTGAAATTTGGTTTTGAAATGAAGGAATTTGGCTATGTCCATGGAGTTGAGTCATGTGGCTTAAGTTTGGATTTTGATTTGGTTTGATTTAGTTTTGATGATTCAAATGTATATTTCATTTAAATTTGTGAAGATGATTAAAAATATGATTGATTTGTGAGAAAAATCAATTGAGTTTGACTTGATTTGGATTAAAGATTTGGCTAAGTCCATGGATAGGTCATATGGCTTAGAAGGGTTTTGATTTAATTTGATTTAGTTTGATCATTTGAATGTAGATTTGATTTATATTTAGAAGATGATTGAAGATATAAATTGATTGAGAAAATCAATTGATTTTGGATTGATTTGGATTAAGATTTGGCTAAGTCCATGGGATAGGTCATATGGCTTAGAAGGGTTTCAAGTTTGGATTTGATCATGGGCTTCAATCATTTGGTTTTGGAATTTGGTTTGGATTTGAATTTGATGTTTGAATTGAACTTGAGGTTTGGTTTGAAAAGGTGAACATGGATTGGATTTGGGTTGTAGGGTTGGTGATTATCCTAATGTAAGGCATAACCTAATCCTATGGTTAACCCTTCTAAGTCTTTAGGCTTAGGCTAAGTGTTTACTTATTGTAGAAGTGTCTTATGACTGGGAAGTCTGTTCTAGAAGTCCTAAGTCTAAGATGGGAAGATTGACACACTCCAAAAGTGAGGTCAATGTGCCCAGTTCCATAGTGTTGCCCTTGGAGATAGATGATTGGAAGACCCCAAGTTTCACATTATAGACGATACATCTTAAACACTTTTTAGAGACCATGGATACATGAGAACAATATATCCATCCTCTCTACATTAGTGTATGAAGTTCATGAGAGGGTTCATCTAATGTGTCAAAGGAGATCTCAAGCCATTTACCACAAGGTCAGATATGAGGATGCGCTACTACCTCCCTCAAAATCAACAAGTCTATTCTGAACTTGGCCAAAGTTTAAAATAAAGAAAAAAAAAAAAGAAAAAAAAGAGAAAAGAAAGAAAAGAAAAGAGAAAATGAAAAGAAAAATAAAAGGGAGAAAAATAGACTTGGAGGAGAAGTGGAGGCATTAGATTTAACCCACATTTGTTACTCCATTTGAACATATGGGTAGATGACACCACCACCAAGGTGAGGAAAAGGCTAGTTCAAAGGTAGTCCTGGGTGGAAAACCTCTTATTGGCCACCCAATAAGATCCCAGCTACCGAGTACACTGCTATCCATATAGACTTAGAATCTAGTTCAAGGATGAGTCTTATATGGTTAGCACAGCCTCCTCTCGAGTAGATTCCCTTGGAGGTGACACTTGAGCCAAATATCAATGAAGATCGGGATCCAAAGCAAAGCATAAGTGTATCCAAGTCTATATGTGAAATAGTTAGGCATCAGTTGGGAACCTTAGCTCTAACCCCACTTCCTCTCAAAAAGCTGAGGGTTTGGTAGTTAAGGAAGCTCCTAAGTCATCCACAGTGTGAAGACTAGAGGTTCTTTCTAGAGCATCATCCTCAAGTCAAGAAGTTGATGTAGAACTTGAGGATGATTCATATAAAGATTTAATAGAATTACCTTTGATTGGTACTTGCCTTGTGTTCATAATTTAGCAAAGAAAGGGTTAATCCCACATACTTGGTCAAAGCACATACTACTTCAAAAGAATATGGAAGAACAAATGCAAAAGCTCTCAATCAAGATCGACTGGATTCAGATATAGGGTCCAATGATGATGATGATTACGCTCATCACCAATCATTTAGAATCTGATAGGTTCTTTTCAAATCACATTAACTCATATGAGGAGTTATGCTTAGAAACTTCAGATGATCCAAATGATTTTGAAGTCAAAGATGCACCACTAGAGTTCAATGAAGAGATCAAGTTAACTAATGATGAGCTCAAGAAAATCAACTTAGAAATCGAAGAAGATCCATGCCCGACATACATCGGTTCTTTGTTGAATGAAATTGAAAAATGACTTAGTTAGCTATTGACCGAAGTTTAAGGACTATTTTGCATGGAGTTATGAAGAGATGCCTGATTGGCTCGACGTAGTGTCCATAAACTAGCAATAGAGCCTAGCTAACCCTATCAAGCAAGCTCCTAGATGCATGTGATTATACATAGAATAATTGGTCTTTTAAGAAGTCAATAAATTGATCGATGCTGGTTTTATCCAGGAAGAAAAATACCCTACCTACCTAGCCAGCATTGTCCCAATTCAGAAAAAGAATGGCCAAATTCACATATGCGAATTTTAGGATTTAAATAAGGCATGTCCAAAAGATGAATTTTCCACTACCAATCTTGCGATGGTGGACATTGCCTCATCTCATAGCCTTTCTTTCATGGATGGCTCATCTAGATATAACCAAATAAAGATGGCCCTCAAGATGAAAGAAACACTACTTTAGAACCCCGATCAAATCTATTACTATAAGGTCATGCCTTTCCCTTAAAATGCTAGTGTTACATACCTATGACTCAATCTTCATGAACTCATTCATCATCAAGTTGAGTGCTATCGATGATAAAAAGTAGAGAAAGGAAGACCATCTCTTTGACTTGAGAGTAGTTTTTGAATAGTTAAGACAATTTAACCTCAAAATGAACCTCAAGTGCATTCGAGTAGCTTCGTGGAAATTCCTTGGGTTTATTTTATACTAGGAATCAAAATCAATAGAAGATCAAGGATATTAAAATGCCACCCCTAAAAGTTTAACTCAACTAAATCATTCCAAGGGGTTGGCATATCTAAGATGCTTTATATCCAACTATGGGAAGATGTCACCATTCTCGCTTGTAAAAAATGATGGCAAATTCAAGTGGGATGACAAGTGTGAGCATTCCTTCAAAGGCATCAAGCATTACCTGATGATGCCACTAGTTCTAACAATCCCTATCCTAGGCAAGCCTATCAAACTTTACACTGCTACATTAGAGGACTCCCTTGGTGCTTTGTTGGCCCAAGCCAATTACGAAGGGAAGGAAAATGCACTCTACTACCTCAGCCACCATCTAATCCCTACTGAGGCTAATTATCCACCCATTGAGAAGCATTACTTAGCTTTAATCTTTGCATCCCAAAAGCTATAGCACTACATGCTTCCTCATATGGTGAACTTAATCTCTAGGATTAATCCACTACAGTATCTCATGACATGGTCAACACTTTCTGAATAGTTGGCACAAATGTCCATAATCGTCTTACTATTTGACATTACCTTCATATCCCTCCATGCGGTGAAAGGGCAAGCACTAGCAAATTTCTTAGCAGCACACCTACTTCCTGCTAACTCTCCACTTTGTGATGATCTCCTCGATGAACAAATCATGAACTTAGGGGATACTAGCATTCACCACTAGGAGATGTACTTTGATGGTGTTGCTTCCTCTTAATGAGGAGAAGAACCATAATATACTATTCCAAGAAAGGCAAGGGTAGGAATAGTTCTCTTAACTCTGGACTATGATGTGATGAAATTCTCATATCATCCAATCCTTGCACCACAATAATGAAGCAATATGGCTCGATCGGGAGTTAGTTACTCTAAGCATCTAGAACATCAACATCTTTGGGATTCTCGCCTAGTTATCAACCAAATCGCTAGGTCCTATAAGGTTATAAAGCCCAAGCTCCATCACTACCATAAGTACACCATGGAGTTGTTGGCCCAAATCTGTGAGGTTACCATTTATAAGATTCCGTGAGAAGAACGCATAGTTTTAAAGCTTGCCAAGGAGTTGATGTCCGGAGGATGAGTCCATATCAATAAAGGTCCAAAATAGATAAGTCTTATCCCTTATTGATATTGAACTCATCAAAAGTACTCTTTTGAAGGGAGCCCATTGCCAAGAAGGATAAGGAGTTATATTGGAGGCAACCATTCATGGATTATCTAAATAATGGCAAACTTCCTTAAGATAAGTCCCAATGCCTATCAGATGAAGCAGAGAGTACTTTCCTACGCTCTTGTGGATGGTGTCTTGTACCTACAATCTTTCAATTATATATGGTTATGATGTTTAGACAAGCATAAAGTCCGTAAGATTGTGATTGAGGTACATTCAGGATAATGTGGAGCCAACTAATCTGGTCTGAAAATGAAAGCCAAGATCAAGAGACTAGGATATTACTAGCCATTGATGATCAAAGATTGCATGGATATGGCTAGACAATGCCACCAATGTCAAATACATGGTGTGGTCCTACACCAACCAACCCAACATTCTACATCCTACATTGGCCTCATGGCCATTCGAAAGTTGGGGTACATAGGTCTGTGATCCTCCTTCTTCCAAGGGTCATGGTTCATCCTAACTTCTACTAACTACTTTTCCAAGTGGGCGAAGATGATTTCATTCAAATAGGTCACATCTCAACATATGCTCTAGTTTTAGAACCATATCGTATATATGTTTGAGTGCCTCGATGAATTATATCGATAATGGTACCGCATTCAAGAGCACGAGATCAACAACTTTGCCCAGACACATCATAGATTGGAGATATTCTACCATCAACTACCCAAAGGAAAATGGCTTAAGAGAAGCCTTCACAAAACTCTCATCCAAATAATAAAGAAGACACTCACAATAAGCAATAGTGGTTTAGAAGCCGGAAGCCTACCCACACCACATATAGAACTCCAACTAAGTCTACTCTTTCTCTTAGTGTATGGGTCCAAGCCATTCTACCATTAGAAGTCCAACTCCCATCACTAAGGATAGCTGGGTAGCAAGATCACAATAGAGTAATGCCAAGTTATGTTAAAGAGCTCAAAGGTTTGGAGGAGAGATGCCTGTGGGCATACCAAAACCTTGAGTTGTACAAAGCTAAAATGATTCAAGCTCACAACAAGATTTTCAAGTATGATAGCTTATTTTAGTTCTAAGGAGATAGATTATTTCCCATCGTAAGATGGGAGGCAAGTTTTAACCCACTTGGGAAGGCCTTGCCATAGAAGGCCTACCAAGAGGATCTTATCACTTATTAATCATAAGGGAGAGCCCAATGCTTCCAATCAATGGCTCTACTTAAAGAAATATTATAAATCATGTTTGAAAATAATTATCATCAATGAAAATTCCATTTCAAATCTCTTCCATGTTGAAAGTATTCTTGTTTGAATCCTCCATGATGTGTTTAGGTAGTGTAAGGAACCCAGTGACATCCTATCCTTAACACAACACACATAAACTACACACAAACATATAAAAAACACATATCTTTTCTGGCTACCTGAAGTTGAGATAATCCCAAGAGCACTCACTCAATAGCTCTAGGTCTAATGCTACCCTCGCTAGTGTGTCACCCTGGTCTTCTTTTGGAGGATGTAAGTCTACTATGTTTTCCTTACTTGGTCACTGCACACTGACAAGAGCCTTGTTAGTTTGGTAAGCCTTGCTACATGGCCAGTAAGCTACCTCATGTTGGCTTCGTTTAAGAGGATGTGAGTTTACTATGCTTTCTTCTTAGATTAGCCTTCAAACACTAACTGGGTCAAGTATAGTTGAGGTTTAGGATAAGTCCCCTAGCAGCTCCTTCCCTCATGACTGCTTCAAGTCTGGGTCAAGTCCTTCCTCGGGGCTTCACTAGTAGTCGCCTAGGTCGAAACATCTATCCCATGACAAAACTATCCCAATGATCCACTTGGAAAGTTGTAAGCCTACATGCTTTCTTTCCATTGATCATTGCACAATGGGCACCTTAGTTGGTTGGTTCTCACTATGATGGATACACCACTCATGCCGATGATACACTTAGGTTGGTTTGTTCTCACAGATACACCACCATGCAGATGTAAGTCTTCTACACTTTCTCCTTGAGTTGGCCACTATACACTTATAGGCTTTCTTTCTAGGCTCGTGATAACGCCCCTAGAAACACCTCCCTGTGGGAACTATATTTGGATCACATCCTTGCAATCCCATTTAGACACTACCGGTTACTATCGATTGATAGTTCCTTTCCTGTAACCACCCTATGGTTGGAGAATCCATCCTATGGATGTGCAAATTCTCCTTGGTCTAGTAAATGAGATAGTCAAGGTCTACATAGCCCCTTCTTGTGGTCCCTCACACCAACAGGTCCACAAATATAAACAAAATATATATTCACTTGTGGATTAAGGACACCCCTAGCGTACCTTTTCCAAGTAGCATCCTATCTTTAGGTAGTGTTAGAAAACTCTATAGGAATCTCTACATTCTTGAGTTGATATAAGTCCCCGACATTCACTCAAGAGTCGCCCTAAGTCGTTCATTTGTTGTGCTACCAAGGTCACCCAAGTTCCCCTTACTTTAGAAGATGTAAGTCTTCTATGCCTTTTTCCTAACATAGCCATTGCACACTAAAAGGCAACCCCTTAGGTTGGCTTGCTCTACCCCATGGCCAGTAGACTATCCCTTGGATTTGTAAATTGAGATAGATAGTCTGATAGCCCCTTCTCAGTGGGTCCATCGCACACTGACATGGTCCATAAATTAAATCTATCAAATTTGATCGAGCTCACATCCCCAGTGGATATTCCCTCAATTCAAAATCAAACTAAACCAAACAAACCATAATAAATCACATGAAATTCAGATAAAATTAATCTCACTACTTTGAGTTGACATAAGTCCCCAATGACATTCACTCAAGAGTCGCCTTGGTCGTCGCTTTATGTGCATCCAATAGTCACCCCATTGTTCCTCACTTTGAAGATGTAAGTCTATTACCTTCTTCCTAGCAGTTGTACACAAAGGCAACCCCTTAGGTTGGCTAGTTTCTACCCCACGCATAGACTATCCCTTTGGATTTGTAAACAAGGAAGGTCAAGTCGATATAGCCCCTTCTCGTGGGTCCATCACACCATAGGTCCATACATTAACTCGACAAATTAAACCCAACTGATTTTCAATGGAGTTAAATCACACCCTTCTCCCAATGGAGCCCCAAATCATATATAACAAGTCAAGCAAATAAATCAAATTCAAAACCAACCTCTAGTGGAACCAAATTAAACCAACTCCAATAGAGTCTAAATCAAAGAAATCCAACCAAACTCTTATTCCCGGATACATCCCCAAACAAATCTATGAAATCAAACTCAAATCCCAATGGTGATAGCTAACCTCTTCCCTAGTGGAAGGTTCATATACCCGATCCCCAAAGACTGAGCCCATATCTCTAGCAGATATGCCTCCACATCAATTATAACAAAATAAATGAAAGTCGATTTGATCTTAATCCCTAGTGAATTATAGATTCTTATCCCCAATGGATCTTCTTTCCATAAATTATATAATCAAATCAAATTCAAACAACAAATTTTCTTCTTCTCTCATATAGACCCTCACATGTCATGTCCAATGCATGTGTGATCCCTAGATCTCCCTCCATGTCCTTTGACATGGAATTCTCATCGAATCTTATTTCTTCTCTTATGCACACCTTTAATACTTCAACCAAAAGCCTAACAATGTATTCATTCAAATTACATCATCTTAACATTGTAATCAACATTTTATGATTTGTGATGGTGCAAGCTCAAACTAACTATACAATATCATGCTAAACATATTATAGAAGAATTAACACACTATATTATATTATAATATATGATGTTATATTATAATTTGCTATAATATAATATATTGTCTAACATTACACCTCATTAGAATCACTTAAAAGGAACAAATAACAAAATTTTCTCAAAATATGAATAATGTTCATTTTGGATGTAAAATTGTTATTTTCTATTAGAAATGGTACAAAATAGCATAATTTTGGTGTTGCTTCTTGTGTGCCGTGAATTTGGCCAAATTCTTCCATCTCAACCTTCAAATTAACATTTTGTGAGTTTTGACCCAATGTATTATAACAAAAGTAAAACATACTAAAATATAATAACATTTAGTAACACACCACCACATTCATATATATATGTGAAGTTATTGTTTATGTACATTATATTTTAATATGCTTTCATATAATATATTATCTTACATTACACCTTAAAATGAATCACTTTAAGCAAAAAATTTATAAAATTTGGTTGAAAATGAACATTTATTTTGGATGCAAAATTCCATTCTTTTGATTAAATGACACACCATAGCACCCCCCAATGATGTTCCCTAAAGCTTACCTTAAATTTGGCCAAATCCCATCATCTCCCTATAAATCAAGATTTTTATGAATTATACTAGTACAAACTACTATACATCATACTATAACAAACTAAAATATGCTAAACAATAAGTAGTAATACACAAATAGTATGCTATAATGCATGATTGTACACTATGTTATGGCATTCTATATTATAATACACTATAACATATTATATTATATTATATTGCATATCACATCACAAGGGATTGCTTAAAATAAAAAATCATAAAATTTAAATAATAATAAACTATATATTTTAGTTGTATCACTTACATATTTTAAATTGAAACAATATATTATGATGCCATGCTCAACCTATTATGAATTTGGCCAAATTCCCACCATTTTAAAGTCTAAATCAACATTTTTATAAATAATGCTAGTATTGACCGCATGATTGTAAAATACTAAAAGAATTTAAAATGCAATATATTATGATATATGATGCTATACTATGCTACAACATATAATATTTATTTTGAACATAAAATCTTACTTTTTAGACTACAAGTGGTATAGCACACCTTTGGTACTACAACCTAATTCCCACTTCAAATTTAACAAATTTCATCATCTGATTTATTAAATCAATATTTTATGATTTATATTAATATAGACTATAGGGCACAATACCATAATATACTAAAACATTTCAAAACATCTTATAACATCCAAAAACACATCACTACATGCTCAAATATATGATGCTACATTATACTATAATATATGGTATTATAATATGATTTAGGGTTAGGGTTTAGGGTACTCAAATCTCTAATAGTCAAGGGAATGTCTCTGAAGACATTTTCTTTAGCTACCATAACTATCTTAGGATTAGGTCATTCTTAGATCTACTCTAATGACATCTTTATTCAAGGTTTAGTGGTTTTAGTTTAGGTTAGAGGTTGGGGTTTATGTTTAGTTTAGGGTTTTAGTTTTAGTTTAGGTTTGGTTTTTAGGGTTTAGGGTTTAGGGAGGGTTTAGGTTTTTAGGTTTGGGTTTAGGTTGGGGGTTTAGGGTTTAGTTTGGGTAGGTTTGGGGTTTGTAGGTTTAGGTTTTGGTTTAGGTTATTTTATTTTATTTTAGGGTTTTAGGTTTAGGGTTTAGTTTAGGTTTGGGTTTAAGTTTTATTTTGGGTTTAGGGTTTTATTTTTTTAATAAAGAACAAATTTAGAGTTTCTACACAAGCAAAACATATAGAAAATGAGACATAGAAAATCAAAACCTAGATAGAGATGTCTCTACTATAAAGACACATAGTTCCATAAACAAATCATCGATCCATTCTTTAGTTTTGTCCATTCCCATCAACCACCTCCTCGAGTAGAAGGATCCACCATATCATCTCCCTCCACCACCACCACGGCTATAACCTCCATCTCCTCTCCCGCCTCCATAACCACCACTGCTCCAACCACCACCTCCATATCCACCAACACCTCTGATCCCCACAGAATGCATAACCACCGCCTCCACCACCATCGCTGGGTTTATATTCAAGGTTTTCATTAGCAAGGTTGTTTCTTAGGTTTTGGTTTACAAGTTTTTAGGTTTAGGGTTTAGCTTATTAGTTTTATGATTTATCTAGTTTTTAATTTATTTAGTTACTTTTTAGGTTTTAGTTTGGGTTTGTGGGTTGTAGGTGGTATGGTTTTTGGTTAAAGGTTTAGGGTTAGGGTTTAGGGTTGAGGTTTAGGGTTGTGTTTAGGTTTTTTTAAGGTTGTAGTTTAGGGTTTGGTTAAGGGTTAGTTTTAGGTTTAGGATTTATGGTTTATATCTTTTTAAAAAATGTAAACCATAGGTTTAAGTTTATTTTGTTTTTTTTTTTTAGGATTTAGGATTAGGGTTTAGGGTTGCTTATGTTTATGGTTTATGGTTTAGGTTTTATTTTAGGATTATAGGATCAGTTTAGTTTGTTATGGTTTAGGTTTATGATTTGGTTTTATTTATTTATTTTTAGTAGTTTATTTTTTAAAGTTAAGTAAACCCACAAGTTTAGGTTTATTTAGTTTATTTATTTAATTTATTTATTTATTTTTTATTTTATTTTATTTTTTCTTTTTATTTAGTTTATTTTATATTTTGTTTAGGTTTATTTTAGGTTTATTTTTTTAGTTTAGGATTTTTTTATTTTAGTTTATTTTTTATTTAAGTTTAAGTTTATTTTATTTATTTTTTATTTTTTATTTAAGTTTTAAATTTTATTTTTAGGTATTTTTAGGTTTTTTTTTTTTTAGTTTAGGTTTAGGTTTAGGTTTAATTTATTTTAGTTTAGTTTATTTTAGTTTAGGTTTATGTTTATTTCATTTAGTTTATTTTAGGTTTATGTTTTTTTTAGATTAGGGTTTAGGTTTTATTTTTTATTTGATTGAATTATTTAAACATATAAATCTAAAACTTTATCCAAATTCTTATATAAAAAAGGACATAAGAATTAAATTAATTAGGCATGTGTCGTTGTTAAACTAGGGAAGTGAGGTAATCAAATGACCTCCTTAGAGCTAGCTAAAGACTCCTATTCATTGGATGTCTAGATTATATACCCATTTACATTCAAACATATGTAAATTCATATGCACGAACATAGGAAGTAAGCTCCAAATCATATGGCTAATTAATTTAACCATATAGTCAATTATGAATGCATGCAATTTTAATGTAAAATGGGATTTTCATTCACTAATCGACATATAAATGTACAAAGATATGTACATGTTGTTGCTAAACCAAGGAAGTGAGGTAATCAAATGACCTCCTTGGAATAACTAAAGCCTCGTATTCTCAGGATGTCCAGACTTTATACTTGATTTTCTTGGACACACATGGATGTATACATAAATAAGGGAAAAGAAAACCATACAAAGATTGTATGTTTTGTTTATTGAATCATTTATATATATGAATTAAAGCTCTATCCAAATTCTAATGTTGAAATACATAAGACTGAAATTAAATGGGTACGTGCCATTATTAAACCAAGGAAGTGAGGTAATCAAATGATCTCTTTAGGGCTAGCTAAAGCCTCATGTTCCCGGGATGTCCATTCTACATACCCATTACCATTCAATCTTATATAAATCAACACATGAATAGATGAAAGAGAACTCAACATTCATAAACTTAAGCTATAAGCACATGCATTTCGTATGTATTTATAACTATCACCATATAACATATTATTATTCATTTATAAGATTTTGAAAAATATATTTGGATTTAATAGTGGTAATAGCCACACATATATTAAATTAAAACAACACATGCAAGCTTACATAAAGGAAATCAATTTTATTTTACTTGATTTTGAAAAGATGGATGCATGAATTCAAATGACATACTAAATTTAACATGATTCGAAAGAGGATAGTCAAATATTAGCATGTGATTCATTCAACCAAACTAGTTCTTAAGGATAATAAAATCAAATAAGATTATTTAACTCAAACCAAAGCTTCTTTATTAATTAAGTTTTGGATTTTATTTGATTTAAAGATGAGAAGAGAAATCATCACTTGTTGTTTTAAGCCACCCATTCCCATATTAGTGATTTGATTTAATTTAAGGAAATGTAATTAAGTTGGTTTTATGGGTTAATTAAGTTGAACCCTTACTTATGTCACCTAAAAGTAATTAACTAAATAATTATGAGCCAATATGATATGCAAGGAAAATAAACTTATAATGATCCTAGGAAATAAAGGGGGCCTAATGCAATTGGCTTATGATTAATAGTTAATTAGATTATAGGACTTAATTAATTACTCTTTTGGTTTTCTCACACATGTGGACTAACCATAATTTCATTAAACTCCTTTAGGTTATCAAACACCTAAACATCTACCCCATGATTTAGGTAATTAAGGCATGATATGATTATCATTTAAATTTGATTAAGTGATTAAATTAATTAGTTAAATCTTAATTAATTTCATTTTAAAAGGGGGTAAAATTAACTTAGGGAAAAGGGTCCCAACCCTATTCCATAGTTCACTTACTATTGAATAATGATTAAAAAACTTAATAAACTAATTTATTATTGGTCATGGGATTAATTAATAAACAAATTAAGAGAAGTTTAAGGTTTAATTAGTCAATTTTTTAATTAAGTGAGCAATAAATCCCAAAAAAATCATGGGAGGCAGAGGTCATCCTATTAAATTAATACATAAAATTTGGGATTAATTGCTCAAGTAATCAATGAGTAATTAAGCTAATTAATTTTTTAATTAAATCTTAATTAAACCTTAATTACAGTTCAAAATTAGTTAAGATCATTTTTAATTAATCCTCCATTGAAATACCTTCTTACTGTGATCTAGATCTAGCCCAGTGATGCCCCACTGCTTTTCTTTTAGGTTTAGGTTTTAGGTTTATTAGATTTTAAGTTTTACATTTAGTTTTTTAATTTATTTAGTTTTAGGTTAGTTGGGGTTGGGTTTTTTGGGGTTTTAGGGGTTTATGGTTTTGGGAGGTTTAGTTTTTGGTTTTGTTTAGATTTAGTTTAGGGCCAGGATTTAACGCTTAGGGTTGTGATTTAAGGCCTAGGGTTTAGGATCTATTTGGGTTAGTAGTTTAGGTTTAAGATTAGTTTTAGTTTAGGGTTTAGATTTTGGAGGTTTTAAAATTAATAAAACTGGATTTAGGTTTATTTAGTTTACTTAGTGTATTTTATTTGTGTTTATTTTATTTTTTATTTTATTTAGGTTTATTTTTATTTAGTTTAGTTTTTATTTTAAGTTAATTTATCTTAGTGGTTTTATCTTAGTTTATTTTATTTTTAGGTTTAGTCCAGGTTTATTTGTTAGTTTTGTTTATTTTTTACTTTAGGTTTAGGTTTATTTTATTAGGTTTAAGTTTTTTAAGTTTAAGTTTAGGTTTTAATTTAGGTTTTATTATAGGTTTTATATTTATTTAGTTAATTTGTTTTAGGTTTAGATTTTATTTATTTTAGTTTAGTTTGTTAGGTGTATTTTATTTATCTTTTTTTTTTTAGTAGGTTTAGGTTATTTATTGGTTTATTTTAGGTTTATTATAGTTTATTTCTATTTATTTTATTTTTATTTTAGGTTTAGTTTTATTTTATTTAGGTTTTATTTTAAGTTTAGTTTATGTTTATTTATTTTAGTTTAGTTTAGTTTTATTTTTTTTTTCATTTAGGTTTAGGTAGTCTTTTAGTATGTATTTATTTTATTTTATTTAGTCCATTTATTTTATTTTCGTTTTATTTAGTTTAGGTAGATTTTTAGCTTTTTAGGGTTAGGGTCAGGTCTAGGTTTAGGGTTTGTTTTAGGTTTAGCCTGGGGTTTAGGTTTTAGGTTTAGATTTTTTTTTTTTTAGGGTTTAAATGCTTATTCAGTGGTTTGTGTAGGTTTAGGGCTCAGGTGGTTTAGGTTAAAGTTTAGTTTAGGGTTTTAGGTTTGATTTTAGGTTTAGGTTTAAGTTTAGGGTCCAAGTTTTTTAGAGTTTAGGATTTTGGTTTAGTTTTGTTTTTTTTATAAGTTTATTTTAGCTAGTTTTTTTTAGTTTAGTTTTATTTTATTTTATTTTTAGGTTTAATTTTTTTTTTAGGTTTTAGGTTTTTCTTTTATTTTTTTTAGGTTTTAGGTTTTATTTTATTTTTTTTTTAGGTTTAATTTTTAGTTTATTTATTTATTTTTGTAGGGTTTTTTTTAGGTTTATTTTAGTTTAGGTTTAGTTTATTTTATTTTGTTTATTTTATTTTATTCTTGGTTTTGGTATTTTATTTAGTTTATGGTTTAGATTTTATTTTTTATTTATTTTTAGGTTTATTTTTAAGGTTTAGGTTTTTGTTGTTTTTAATTTATTTTATTTTATTTTATTTTACATTTATTTTATTTTTATTTTCATTTAGTTTTTATTTTATTTAGGTTTTTTTATCTTAGGTTTGTTTTATTTTTTGTTTAGTTTAGGTTTTATTTATTTTATTTTAGTTTTTTTTATTTATTTTATTTCATTTTTAGGTTTAGGTTTAAGATTTTATTTTATTTTATTATTTTATTTTATTTAGGTCTAGATTTTTTTATTTCTTTTATTTTTAGGTCTTTAGGGTTTAAGGTTTAGGATTTAGGGTTTAGGGTTTAGGGTTTAGGATTTAGGGTTTAAGGTTTATGGTTAGTTTAGGGTTTAGGGTTTAAGCTTTGGGGTTTAGTGTGGCTCAGGGTGGGGTTTAGGTTTAGTGGTTCAGATTTAGGTTTTGTTAGGTTGGTGGTCAGGGTCAAGGTTTAGGGTTGTAGGTATAGGGTTTAGAGTTTATGGTTTAGGGTTAGTTTTAGGGTTTAGGATTAGGGTGTTTTCTTTATTTCTTATTTGTTTATTTATTATTTTATTATTTTTTAAATTAATTAAATAGATATGTTTAAGTTTATTTAGTTTATTTTTTATTTATTTTAGATTATTTTATTTTTATTTTGATTTATATTTTTTATCTATTTATTTTAGTTTATTTATCTTAAGTCACTTTTACTTTTTATTTTAGTTTATTTTTTAGGTTCATTATTTTAGTTTTGTTTTATTTTATTTTATTTTTTAGGTTTAGGTTTAGGTTTATTTTAATTTTTAGGTTTAGGTTTAGGTTTTATTTTATTTTTTAGTTAGGTTTTAGGTTTTATTTTAGGTTTATTTTAGTTTGTTTAATTTATTTAGTGTAAGGTTTAGGTTTAGTTTCTAGGTTTAGTTTAGGTTTATGTATTTTAGTTTATTTTATTTTAGTGTAGGTTTAGGTTTATTTTATTTTTATTTTAGTTTTAGGTTTTTTTTAGTATGGGGTTTAAGTTTTATTTTATATTTATTTTTAAGTTTTATGTTTTGGTCTATTATTTAAGTTGAGGTTTTTATTTAGTTTTTATTTTATTATATTTTTGGTTTATTTTATTTTTATTTTAGGTTTAGTTTTTATTTTAATTAGGTTTTTTTTATGTTTTAGTTTTGTTTAGGTTTTTATTTATTTTATTGTAGCTTAGTTTTTATTTTTTATTTTGTTTTCTTTTTTAGGTTTAGGTTTAAGTTTAGGTTTTAGTTTAAGTTTTTATTTTATAATGTTTTAGGCCTTTTTGTTTATTGTATTTTTATATTTTATTTAGTTTAGGTTTAGGTTTATAGGTTTTTAGCGTTTAGAGTTTAGGGTTTTTTCTTAAGAAAATTATAGAAATTTTATTACGACAAAGAAGGGATACAAAGTCCATAGAGGGAACAAATCTCTAAGCTAATGCTCAAATAGCTACAAAAAGACCTAAGGAGATAAGACCCCTAGCTAATACAATAGATAAAGAAAAAAGGCTAATCAAAAAAGAAACATAGATCCACAATAAAAAAATCCTTGAAATTAGTTGCAACCTTCCTCCGTTCCTTATAAAACCAGCACAATCCAGCAGCAAAGGTCTTCCAATCTGCACTAGAGATCTTCCTATGCTCCTGAAGAAGCCAACATAATCCAGTAGCAAAAGTCTCCCAACCTGTATTAGTGATCTGCAACAAGCTTAGAAAGGGATTAGTATAGATTATGAAATAGGTATTTAAGCATAAAGTATAAGAGCAAGTAGAAGTTGGAAGATGAAAAAAAGGCTTAGACTCGATTATAATTGTCTTAAGGAGCAGCACTATATATAAGCATCTAAACTTCGAATGAAGGGATATAATAGCATATAGCACTAACAGTCAAAAGAGGTTAAGGGAAGCATCATGGCCATCATTGCCAGCAAACATGTTGTAACACCATGTCCATTGATGATTGTTGCACAAACCTGCAAAAAACTTCAAACAACAAATGTAACCATTAGAAATCCGATAGTCAGGTAGATCCTACTGAGTAAAGCAGATAAGGAAACCCATCTAGATAGCCTTAGAACATAGGTGCACCACCAAAGGCACTACTAAGGCTTACTAACATAGACGCTAGGAGCCAACTTCAGAAAAGTGGAAGTAGGATTAAGTAGAGACCAAACAAAGGAAAAAATAGAATCATAGCAGGTCAGGTCATTCATCAAAAGAACATAAATGATATTATTCTCAAAAATAATAGAAAAAATAACCTCAAGAGTGATAGGGATCAAAGAAATGAATAAAACATGAGAGGGTTGAGGCACAACCACAATCCAAAACTGAACATCCCAACAGGTAAACACCAAGAAAGTATATTTAAACCCATACTAAGGTTGGACAAGAATAGAAAAATTATAACCAAGAAAGTACTCTTTAAACCCAACCAGCCAGTTATAGCACCCAATCCAACCAGCCAGCAAGGCAGTCCACCATGCAAGCCACCAAAGCTACTAAGGATTCCAACCATGAGACTTAGAACCACTAGGATGAAAGACAGAGGGATTCATCCAATCAGAAATATTGAAAAGGATCCAAGAGAAATCCATAGACAGTAACCACCAATCCAAATCCAAAGACATGAGGATCAAGTTAAAGCTGCTGGAAATCACAACCAAATAGAAAAGAGGTAAAAATTTTATATGGTTAGAAATATTCCAACAGCCAGAGCCATCCATAAACAAGAAGAACAACAGGGATAACAACATCCACATCAGAAAAACATCCAACCAGTAGGTAGCCTCCTCTTAGTATAGAAAACCAAAAAAAAATAGAACCATATTATTACAGGAAGCACACTCAAGGGTCAGAAGATATAACAAAATAGAAGCAGCTAACCTAACAGTCATCCAGAACAACATTAAAAGCATTAGGGATAACCACAGGACAATAACAATCCAAGCAGTAAATAAAAAATAATGACCCCTCATGATCACATAATTACTTATAATCAGAAGCAAAATCATAACAATCATAACACCACATACCTTCCAAAAAAGTAAACCCCAACCAAGAGGGCTACACCCCACTAAACACCAAAAGGTTCAAAAAAGAGGCAAAATGGGAAAGATAAGACCCGAAGGAGAAAGAAACACCAAAAATAATAATAAGAATAAACCCAATCAACAAACAGAAAGGGGACAGAGCATCCAACCACAACAGAAAGTCCAGAGAACTAGCAAAATCACCCAGAAAGGGAAAAAACCCATAGTTAGTCAGCAACAACCAACAGCCAACCAGAAAAGGCAGAGCAACAAAAGAAAGTTGCAGAGAAATCCAACCAAAAATGGAAACCACACCAAACATTGGATAAGCAGGACCAAGGGGTTTTGGGTTTTAGGGTTTAGGAGTTAGGGTTTAGTGTTTAGGGTTTAGGTTTTAGGGTTTATGGTTTATGGTTTAGCATTTAGGGTTTTAGGGTTTAGGGTTTAACATTTAGGGTTTTAGGGTTTTGGGTTTAAGGATTAGGGTTTAGTTTGTAGGGTTTAAGGTTTAGGATTTAGGTTATAGGTTTAAGGTTCAGGATTTAGTTTAGGGTTTTCAATTTTCAATTTTTTTTAATAAAAAACAAATTTAGATTCAACATTTTTACTTTTTAATTTTATCAACCAAGTAACACACCAGGTTTTCTAAGACACATGACATAGATAAATGAGCACACATAGCAAATCAAAACCCTAGATAGCTAGAACCGCCTCTAAAAGCAGTCCATAAGATTTGGATCAACCATTCTTTAATTTCTATAGTTCCATCAGAACCACCCCGACCTCTCGAGTAGAGGGATTCACCATCATATCTTTGACCTCCCCCTCCACCACCACCATGACTATAACCTATGTCGCTCGTCTCGCCTCCATAACCACCACTGCTCTGACCACCACCTCCATATCCACCAGCACCTCCAGATCCCCAACCACCACTACAATAATCATCGCCACCACCTTATCCTCCATTGCTAGATCTAGACTGAGCCTGGTTGATGGTGATGTTCTTGCCATCAATGTTATGTCCCTTCTTAGGGTTTAGGTTTAGGTTTAGGTTTACTAGGTTTTAGGGTTTAGATTTGTTTCTTAATTTGTTTAGTTACATTATGTTTAGGTTTAGGGTTTAGGGTTAGGTTTTAGGGTAAAGGGCTTAGGGTTTAGGGTTTAGGATTTTAGGGTTTATGCTTGTAGGATTTAGGATTTAGGGTTAGGGTTTTGGGTTCAAGGTTCAGGGTTTAAGGTTTAGCTTTAGGGTTGTAGGTTTATGGTGTAGGGTTGTAAGTTTAGGTCTAAGGTTTATGGTTGAGGGTTTAGCACTTGGAGTTTTTGGTTTTAGTAAATTGCTAGGTTTAGGTTTATTTAGTTTATTTTTTTATTTAATTTAATTTAATTTAATTTTAATTTTTATTTAGGTTTACTTCTTATTTTTATTTAGTTTAGTTTATTTATTCTAGGTTTATTTATTTTAGTTTATGTTTTTTTTTTTATTTTAGTTTAATTTTAAGGTTTAGGTTTAGGTTTAGGTTTACTTTTTAGTTTAATTTCATTTTTATTTTATTTTTTAGGTTTAGGTTTTATTTTTAATTTTTAGCTTTAGGTTTAGGTTTTTATTTTATTTTTTTATATTCAAGTTTTAGGTTTTTATTTTAGGTTTATTTTTAGGTTTTATTTTTTAGTTTAAGTTTAGGTTTACTTTTAGTTTACTTTTAGTTTATTTTATTTTATCTAGTTTAGGTTTAGGTTTAATTTATTTTAAGTTTATGTTTATGTTTTAATTATATTTGTTTAGTTTATTTTAGTGTAGCGTTAGGTTTATTTTATTTTTATTTTAGTTTTCAGTTTTTTTTATTTTAGTGTTTAAGTTTTATTTAATATTTATTTTTAGATTTTATTTTTAAGTCTATTATTTAGATTTAGCATTTTATTTAGTTTTTATTTTGTTTTATTTTAGGTTTATTTCATTTATTTTATTTTAGGTTTATTTTATTTATTTTTTTTAATTTTAGTTTAGTTTAGGTTTTAATTATTTTATTTTAGTTTAGTTTTATATTTTATTTTATTTTCTTTTTAGGTTTAGGTTTAGGTTTAGGTTTAAGTTTTAGTTTATATTTTTATTTTATTTTATCTTACTTTAGGCTTTTTTATTTATTTTAATTTTATATTTTATTTATTTTAAGTTTTATTTTTTAGCTTTTTTTAGGTTTAGTTTAAGTTAGTTTTTGGGTTTAGTTTTTTTAGGGTTTAGTGTAGTTTAGGGTTGTTAGGTTTAGGGTTAGGTTGGGTTTAGGGTTGTTTTGGTTTTGGTTTAGGTTTAGATTTAGGTTTGTGGTTTAGGTTTAAGTTTTAGGTTCAAGTTTTAGTTTAAGGTTTAGGGTTTTTAGTATATTTTTTTTAATTGAAAACAAATTCAAATTCAATATTTCTTCTTTTCGATTTCATCAAGCAAGTAACACACCAAGTTTTCTAAGGCACAAGCGATGACATAAATAAAAAATGAGCACGCATAAAGCAAATCAAAACCCTAAATAACTAGAATTATCTCTACTATAAAAATATAGTTCCGTAAGCAATAGATTGGATCAATTTCTCTATTTCCATCGAACCCCCACCTATTAATTAAGATTCACCATCATACCTCGATCTCTCTCGCCACCATCACAACCAAAACCTCTGTTCTCCCTCCTATAACCACTTTTCACCACCACCTCCATATCCACCAGTACCTCTAGATCCCCTACCACCATGATAGAAATCGTTGCCTATGCCTTCGCATCCACCGCCAGATCTTGATTGAGCCTCATTGAAGGTGATGATCTTGCCATCAAGGTTATGTCCATTCTAAGGGTATAGTTTAATAGGTTTAGGGTTTAGGTTTATTTTTTAATTTATTTGGTTTAGGTTTTAGGTTGGGTTAGTTGGATTTAGGGTTTAGGGTTTATGTTTTAGGGAGGGTTTAGGGTGGGTTTATGTTTTAGTGGTTTGGGGTTTAGGCAGGGTTTAGGGTGTGGTAGGGTTTAGGTTTAGTAAAGTCACAAGAGAGTTTAGGTGGGAAGGTTTAGGGTTTAAGGTTTAGAGTTTAGGTTTATTTTGTTTATTTTTTATTTTTATTTATTTTATTTTATTTTATTTTTTATTTTCATTTAGGTTTATTTTTTATTTTTACATAGTTAGTTTGTTTTTTTGGTTTATTTATTTTAGTTTAGGTTTAGGGATTATTTTTTATTTTTAGGTTTAGGTTTGGGTTTTTATTTTAGGTTTATTTCTTGGTTTTATTTTTAGTTTAGGTTTAAGCTTATTTTTAGTTTAGTATATTTTATTTAGTTTTGGTTTAGGTTTGATTTATTTTAGTATAGTTTATTTTAATTTAGGTAAAAGTTTATTTTATTTTATTTATTTTTTGGTTTATGTTTTTTAGTTTAGGGTTTAGGTGTTATTTTTTTTATTTTAGGTTTTATTTTTATTTTCGCTTTTTATTTAGTTTTTATTTTATTTATTTTAAGTTTATTTTATTTTATTTTACATATTATTTTTATTTTTTTTAGGTTTTTTTATTATATTTATTTAATTTTAGTTAGTTTATTTATTTTATATTATTTATATTAACTTATTTTATTTTAGGTTTAGGTTTAAGTTGTTAAGGTTTTAATTTATTTTATTTTATTTTATCATTTCTTTATTTTTCTTGCCTTTATTTAGCTAGGTTTTTAAGTTGTATTTGATTTATGCCTAGGGTTTTGTCAAGGTTAGGGTTTAGAGTTTGTGTCAGTTTAGGTATAGGTTTAGTTAGGGTTTTAAGGTTTAGGGTTTAGGATTTAAGGTTATCTGGGTTTAGAGGATTTAGGGTTAGGTTTTAGAAGTTTAGGGTTTAAGATTTTAGGGTTTAGGGTTTAGAGTTGTGATTTAGGGCATGGGGTTTTAGGTTGTTTTTTTAAAGTAAACCCAAAGGTTTATTTATTTATTTATTTATTTATTTTAGTTTATTTTATTTTTATTTTAATTTAGGTTTATTTTTATTTTATTTAGTTTATTTATTTATTTATTATATTTTAATCTAGTTAATTTTTAGGTTTAAGTTTAGTTTGTTTAATTTTTATTTAGTTTTATTTTATTTTATTTTTGGGTTTAGGTTTTATTTTTTATTTCAGGTTTAAGTTTAAGTTTTATTTTATTGTTTTAGGTTTAGGTTTATTTTATGTTTTAGGTTTAGGTTTATTTTTAATTTAATTTTATAGTTTGATTTAGTTTATTTAGTTTAGGTTTAGGATTTATTTATTTTAGTTTAGTTTATTAGCTTTATTTTTTTTATTTTATTTTAGTTTATGTTTAACACTACCTTTGATGGTCCCAAGTATATGAAAAGTGGAGGGGTTGCGATAGTCGATAGTCGGCATAAACTTGTCAAAATATCATGACATGAATCCTTTTAATCATTATATGACACCACGTCCCCAGTTTACTGTCGGATTATCTGAATACGCTAAGCATCAACGATCGGTAAGCAAATAGTTCCCACATTACGACGCAAATAAAGAAAAAACAGAATTAGGTTAGAACTTTGAATATAGGTTTTACCGATAAATTAAATTAATAGATATTATGGTTCATAGAAAGATAAATATTTTATGTGTTCAATAAATTAAATGGGTTAAGGCAAGGTGATTGATAGTTTAGGTCAATTTGATTTTCGGTGAAGTCAAACTATAAAATTGTGTTAGATAAATGTGAAGGATTGATAAGAAGATATTTTTGATTATTATATCATCCAGTGTTTTGTTCAACTCAAAGAATGAATTAGAGGATTAAAAAAAATTTGAGGATATTAAAATTATGTGGTAATATGGAGTAAAAGTATTCATGGCTATGGATGTTTGTGGGGGACTATTTTAGATTTTCATGATTTTGTAGTTTGCCATTTTATTTAAGAGAAACATATTACTTAAAATGTAAAAAACAGATTGATTATTTTATAAGAAAATATATTATTTGAGAAGGTCAGCCAAAAGTTTAAATACCAACATCATCAATAGTTTTAGATTTTAAGATGAAAGATTGTAAGAGGAAAATAGATCAAATTATTATCCTAGGGTTAGATGGGGACACTTAAAGAAAAAATTTATTTGAGAGTAAGCTACTTTAGAATTTGGGATGTTCATAAAGAAGCTAATGTTATGTGAGAAAACATAGCAAGTGAAATAGGAAAATATTTTTACTTTAGTTATGGATGTTCTTACTAGTCAGATGCACCTGTGTATGCTTTTGATGACATTCTTCTTGTTGATAAGACTAGAGAGGGAGTTCAAGAGAAACTTGAATTAGGAAAATATTTCACTTGCTACTTTTTCCCACATAACATTAGCTTCCTTATGAACATCCCAAATTCTAATCTCTTGTAGCTTGCTCTTAAAAATATTTTTATTTATGTTCTTTAAGTGTCCCCATTTATTCCTAGGATAATAATTTGATTTATTTTTCCTTTTACAACCTTTCAACTGGAAATCTAAAAGTAACTATCGATGTTGGGTACTTAAATTTTCACTTAGAATGACCTTACAATCTTAACAATCTAAACATCTATTTTTCTTATCAAAAAATAATCAATCTGTGTTTTACTAGATCAATTTTTATAAGTAATAATATGTTCATCTCTTTTCTTAAATAAAGTATTAGCAACTATAAAATCATAAGGTAAGGCAAAATCTAATATAGTCCTACCTTTTTCATTAGTCAATCCAAATCCATAACCACCATGAATACTTTAAAATCTTCTACTACTCTACCAACATGTCCATTTAAATCTGCTCTAATAAATACTTTTTCTTCAAGAGGTTTCTTTTGTATTAATCCCTCTAATTCATTCCAAAATTTTTTCTTTTGAGCTTACATCCAAACCTATTTGAGGAGCATAAACACTTATAACATTGATAATCTTAGTATCAACAATAATCTTTAAAGCTATAATTCTATCTCCACATCTATTAATATTTATAATAGTATCCTTCAAACTTTATCTATAATCACACCTACACCATTTATAGTTTGACTTCTACCAATACCAAAGTTTAAAACCTAAACTATCAATCTCTTTGGCCTTCTCCCCAACCAATTTAGTTTCTTGAACACATAAAATATTGATCTTTCTATGAACCATAATATCTATTAATTCCATTAATTTACCTGTAAGAGTACCTATATTCCGAGGTCCTAACCTAATTCTAGTTTCATGGACTACTTCTTTTCCTGCATCCATCCATAATGTGGGAACCCTTGCTTATTTAACACTGCACCCGGGTGCCGATGCAGCCGCCTTAGCACAATTTTCACTATATTCAAGCCATACAGCGTGTTGCTTCTAGGGAACGCCCTAGCATTAACACAATGATTTGAAGGATTCATGTCATGATTATTTCGATAAGTTTTATGTTGGCTGTCGACTACTTACCAAAACCCTCCACTTTTCACATCTGGACTTGGGACCGGCAAAGGTAGTGTTAAACTAGTTCTTAAGGATAATCAAATTAAATAAGATTTTTAAAGCAAACCATAGTTTCTTTATTAATTATGTTTTGGATTTCATTTGATTTAAAGAGGAGAAGAGAAATCATCACTTGCTATTTTAAACCCATTCCCACATTAATGATTTGCTTTGATTTAAGGAAATGTAATTAAGTTGATTTTATGGGTTAATTAAGCCAAACCCTTAATTAGATGAATTAATTACCCTTACTTATGTCACCTTAAAGTAAATAACTAAATAATTATGAGCCAACATGATATGCAAGGAAAATAAACTTGCAATGATCCTAGGAAATAAAAGGGGCCTAATGCAATTGGCTCATGATTAAAAGTTAATTATATTAAGAGACTTAATTAATTACTATTGTGGTTTTCCCACACATGTGGACTAACCATAATTTCATTAAACTCCTTTAGGTTATTAAACACCTAAAGATCTACGCCATGATTTATTTAATTAAGGTCTAATGTGATTATTATTTTAATTTGATTAAGTGATTTAATTAATTAGTTAAATCTTAATTAATTTTATTTTAGAAAAGGGTGAAATGAACTTAGGGAAAGGGGTCCCAACCTTATTCCTTAGTTCACTTACTGTTGAACAATGATTAATAAACTTAATTAACCAAATTGTTACTACTCATGGGACTAATTAATCATTAATTAACTTAAAAGAGTAGTTAAAGTTTAATTAGTCAATTTTCCTACTTAAGTGAGCAATAAATCCCAAGAAATTAATGGGAGGCAGAGGTCATCCCATTAAATTAACCCATAAAATTTGGGATTAATTGGTCAAGTAAATAAGGAGTAATTAAGCTAATAAATTTTATAATTAAACCTTAATTAAAAAATTAATTAAACTTTAATTACTATTCAAAATTAGTTAAGATCATTTTAAATTAATTCTCCTCTAAAATACCTTTAAAATTTGTATTTGTTTGCATTTTTTTACTTCTCTATGATTTTTTTATGATTTTTAGAAGTTTCAACTATTAAAAAAATTTTAATTAAAACCTAATCCTTTTACGTGGCATGCTTTCCACATGGATTGGCTACTTGAAACCTATCCAACCCATCACGTACGAGGCAACAGCGGACACACTTTCTTGATCACCATCCGATCTGAAAATGGATGGCTATGATTAATCCCACAGCTTAATAGGATTAAATCGATCGATGATCTAATCAATCGGCCTATTTGATCTCCAAATGGACAATGCGTGATCTAACATCATGCGAGTGAGGGATAATGGAGTCTATCTAACATTGCTCACTTGATCCAAGCTTAACTAAGCTTGGACCAACTCCAAAAGGATCCCACACCTTCATGACATCGATCGGAGGGGATCCATTGGTCAAGATCACATGATATGCAGGTTTTCTTCAAAAAGCTCCAACCCATTATTGCCTAAGGATCGATTTTGGAAGCATACTTCACGAGTGCTCAAGATCGACGGCTTGAATGATTGAGGAACCTTCATCTAGTGGAGATGAAGCCCTGTTGAGTAGCAATTGGATCAAATCCTTGACGTTCTCCTAAAAGGCCACGAACTAATGATTTGGAGCTTGGCTTTGATGGAAGTCCCACCTTCGGTGCATGGGAAGCTTGGGAGATGATTCATTCTTACTAGATGAGGCTTAGGGAAGGTGCTGCAAAGTTAATTTGAGTTTGATGGATAAATGGAGAAGTTAGGTCAAAAATGGGAGTGTCCTATTTGTGACGGAAAGGCTTTTTTTGAGGAATGAGCTAGAGCTAGGTATGGCTCTAGTAGCTCATTTTGGGTAGCTCTAAGGAATAATTTTTTGTGTGTGTTTGAGTAGAAATGAGGGGTGTATACCCCTTCATGTGATGGATGGTGGGATCAGTTTGGCTTCTGGGTCCCCGCCATCTCGTGATTCATGAGTGGTAGGGAGGAAGTGAGTTGGCTTGGTTGGTTGAAGGTGAGGAGGCACGCCAAGAATCATGGGTGTCCTATGGGTTTCAAATGTTCAAATGGGGAGGGTGAGGTGATTTCACCTCCCATGGGTCATGGCCAAACCAACCACCCCTTTGGGTTAGGTTGGGCAGTGTCCAAGGTGCCTAGGTGGACATTTGAGAGAGTACTAAGTGGCCAAGGAATGTAAATGACCACTTACATGGGTGATTTGTCTCATGTGATGCCCTTGACCTAAGGGTAGAATGTTCATTTTGCATTGGATTTGATTTGGTTAGATTTGAAATGAGCCAAAAGTGGGTTAGCTAAAATTTCAAGTCAATTGGAGTTATTTTGGTGAGTTTGGCTCAATTTGACTCATTTAGGTCAAAAGTAAGTTGACCAATTGGTCAAACCGGTCAAACCAAGGGTCAAAGTTCATATGATCATTTGGGATGTTTTGGTTCAATTGGTTTGGTTATGTTTAGCTTAGATTTGATTTTGGCTCATTTGAATTCATTTGGGTCAAATGGGTTAAGTTGACCAATTTCACCAAATTGGCCAAATTGACTTGGGTTGGGAGTTGGTTTAAGTTTAGTTGACCAATTGAAGATGATTGTAGGCTTTGGTTTCAATTAATTTGGATTTGGTTTCAATTTAGGCCAACTTGAACCTTTAGGTCAA
Source organism: Cymbidium sinense (assembly GCA_021442155.1). Lineage (NCBI taxonomy): Eukaryota > Viridiplantae > Streptophyta > Magnoliopsida > Asparagales > Orchidaceae > Cymbidium > Cymbidium sinense. The sequence continues at coordinate 230,919 of JAKCPB010000508.1, read as the reverse complement.
TTTGGGCTAAGTAGATCAATTGGGTTTAATTGGGTCCAATCATAGATTTGGTCAAGTTGAACAATCAATTTGGAATGAACTTGAGTGACTGGTTTCAATCAATTTGGTTTATATTTTGATTTGCCCCAATTTGATCTTTCAGGTCAATTTGGGTCAACTTGGGTCAAGAGGGCCAATTGGGTTTGGTTTGGCTCAATTGAAGGTCAAGTCATGTTTAAATATTGATTTTGATTTGGTATGAATCATTGGTTTCAAAGGATTTGGCTTAGGTTGCAATTTGGCAAGTTTGCTCATATGAGTTAAATGACCAAGTTGAAAGTTGACTTTTAACCTAATTTTGATAATTGATCAACCTAGGGTGATCAATAATCATGATGGAGGTTTTGATGGGCTTAGTTTAATCCAACTTGGATTAGAACTTGGCTCAAATAGGTCACTTTGGGTCAAGTGGACCAAATTTTAGTTTGCTTGATTTTGGGTTGAGTTTGATTTACTTGAGTTTATATATGGATTTGGGATTGATATATAAATTCAATTGCAATTGGTTGTTCAAATGGGTTTTGGTTCATTCATTTTCAAAAGGGATAAGTTGGGTTTGACTTGGGTTGGTCTTGGTTTGGCTTGATGATTGTAGATTTAATTTATATTTGTGAATATGATTGAATTAATGATTGACTCATGAGAAAGTCAATCGAATTTGGGTTTGGGAATGAAGGAATTTGGCTAAGCCCATGAAGTTGGGTCATGTGACTTAGGTTTGGATTTTGATTTGGTTTGATTTAGTTTTGATCATTAAAATGTAAATTTCATTTAAATTTGTGAATAGGATTGAAAATGTGATTGATTTGAAGAAAATCAATTAAATTTGACTTGATTTTAATTATGATTTGGCTAAGTCCATGGGATAGGTCATATGTCTTAGGAAGGGTTTTGATTTAATTTGATTTAGTTTTATTTATTTTTTATCATTTGAAAGTAGATTTGATTTATATTTAGGAAGATGATTGAAGATATAAATTTATTATGAGAAAATAAATTAATTTTGGATTGATTTGGATTAAGATTGGGCTAAGTCCATGGGATAGTTCATATGGCTTAGGAAGGGTTTCAAGTTTGGATTTGATCATGAGTTTCAATCATTTGGTTTTGAAATTAGGGTTTGGATTTGGATTTGGATTTGAATTGATGTCTGAATTGAACTTGAGGTTTGGTTTGAGAAGGTGAACATGGATTGGATTTGGGTTGTAGGGTGGGTGGATTATCCTAATCCTTAAGGCATAACCTAATCCTATGGTTAACCCTTCTAAGTATTTAGGCTTAGGTTAAATGTTTACCTAATTGTTAGAAGTGTCTTATGGTTATGGAAGTCTTAGTGTCTAGAAGACTCCTAAGTCTAAGATGAGAAGATTGAATCTGCACTCCAAAAGTGAGGTCAACAGGATTTAGGCTCCATAGTGTTTCCCTTGGAGATAGATGATTGGAAGACCGAAGCCAAGTTTCACATTATAGGCTCGGATACGTCTTTCAACGGTTTGCTTGGGAGACCATGAATATATGAGAACAACATAGTTCCATCCTCTCTACATTAGTGTACGAAGTTTGTGAGGGTGGGATCGTCTCTTGTGTTAAAAGATATCTCAAGCCATTTACAGTTCATAGGGTCACCATATATGAGGATGGGGCTTACTACCTCCCTCAAAATCAGTAAGTCTATTCTCGTGAACTTGGCCAAAGTTTAAAATAAAAAAAGAAAAAGAAAAAGAAAAAGAAAGACAAATAGAAAGAAAAGAATAGAGAAAATGAAAAAGAAAATAAAAGGGAGAGAAAATAGACTTGGAGGAAGAAGTGGAGCCTAACATTAGATTTCACCCATAGTTCGTTACTCCATTCAAACATATGGGTAGGACGACCTGACCTCCACCAGGCAAATGAAGAGGCCAGTTTAGAGGCAGTCTCAGGGGTGGAAAACCTCTTTATTTGCCACCCAATATAGTATATGTCCCAGCTACCAGGAGTACACATGCTATCCATATAGACTTAAAATCTAGTTCATAGGATGAGTCTTATATTGTTAGGACACTAGCCAGCTCTTCTCAGCAATAGATTCCCTTATAGGTGACACTTGAGCCAGATAGTGATGGTGCCTGGGCTCCAAAGGAAAGCATAAGTGTATCCAAGTCTATATGTGAAATAGTTAGACATCAGTTGGGAAGCTTAGATCTAACCCCACTTTTCTCTCAAAAAGCAGAGGCTTTGATAGTTAAGGAAGCCCCTAAGTCATCCATGGGTGTGAAGACTTAGAGGTTCTTTCTAGGAGCATCATTCTCAAGTCAAGAGGTTGATGTAAAACTTGAGGATAATTCATATAAAGACTTAATAGAATTACCTTTTGATTCATACTTGCCTTGTGTTCATAATTTAGCAAAGATAGGGTTAATCCCGCATACTTGGTCAAAGCACATACTACTAAAGAATATTGAAGAACAAATGCAAAAGCTCTCAATCAAGACCAAGACTAGATTCGTATAATGGGTCATCATTGATGACCGCTAGTCATCACCAATTATTTAATCGATAGGTTCTTTTCAAATCACATTAACTCATATGAGGTGCTTAGAAACTTCGAGATGATCCAGATGATTATGAAGTCAAAGATGCACCGCCAGAGTTAAAAGAAGAGATCAAGTAAACCATCGGTGAGCTCAAGGAAATAAACTTAGGAACCTCATTTCTTTATTGAATGAAATTGAAACCAATGACTTATTATGTTTAAGGACTACTTTCCAGTTATAAAGAGATGCCTGATTGGCTCTTGTCATAGGTCCATAAACTAAATAGAGCCTACTGTTAACCCTATCAAGCAAGCTCCTAGATGCATGTGATTAAAAGTAGAACATGAGGTCATTTCTCAAGTCAAGAAATAGATCAATGCTGGCTTTATCCAGGAAGAAAAATACACTACCTAGTTAGCCATCGTCATCCCAATTAAGAAAAAGAATGGCCAAATTCACATATGCATTGATTTTAGGGATTTAAATAAGGCATGCAAAAGGTGAATTTTCACTACCAATCCCGAGATGATGGTTGATATTTCCTCATCTCATGCAATCTTCTATTTCATGGATTGCTCATTTGGATATAGCCAAATAAAGATGGCCCTTGAAGATGAAAGAAACACTACTTTTAGAACCCTGATCAGAATCTATTGCTATAAGGTCATGCCTTTCAGCCTTAAAAATGCCGATGTTACGTACTAGCGGTGTATGACTCGAATCTTCAATGAACATTTTCATCATCAAGTCGAGTGCTATATCGATTATTTTATGGTCAAAAGTAGAGAAAAGGAAGACCATCTCTTTAACTTGAAAGTAGTTTTTGAATAATTAAGACAATTTAACCTCAAAATGAACCTCGTGAAGTGTGCATTTGGAGTAGCTTCAGGGAAATTCCTTAAGTTTATTGTCTGACCCTAGGGAATCAAAATCGATATGGAAAAGATCAAGGCCATATTAAAAATGCCACCCTCTAAAGATTTAACTCAACTTAGATCATTCCAAAAGTGGTTGGCATATCTAAGATGCTTTTTATCCAACCTATCAGGAAGATGTCGACCATTCTCAGCACTTATAAAAAAGGATGTCAAGTTTAAGTGTGATAATAGGTGTGAGCATGCCTTCAAAGACATCAAGTATTACCTGATGACACCATCAATTCTAGCAGCCTCTATCCCAAGCAAGCCGCTCATACTTGACACAACTATGTTAGATGACTCCCTTGGTGCTTTGTTGGCCCAAGTCAATGACAAAGGAAAGGAAAATGCACTCTACTACCTCATCCATCATCTAATCCCTGCTAAGGCTAATTATCCACCCATTAAGAAGCATTGCCTAGCATTATTCTTTGCATCCCAAAAGCTATACCACTACATGCTTCCTCATAAGTTGAACTTAATCTCTAGGATCAATCCTCTACATTACCTCATGACATGGTCAACACTATCTTGACAGTTGGCACAACGGTCCATGACCCTCTCATAGTTTGACATTACCTTCGTATGTCTCCATGCGGTGAAAGGACAAGTGCTAGTAGATTTTTTAGCAGCACAACCACTTCCTGCTAACTCTCAATTTAGTAATGATCTTCCTGATGAACAAACCATGAACTTAGGGGATACTAGCATTCACCGCTGGGAAATGTACTTTAATGGTGTGGGTTCCTCTCAAAGAGGAGAAGAACCACAATCTACTATTCCAGGAAAGGCATGGGTAGGAATAGTTCTCTTAACTCTGAACTATTATGTTATGAGATTCTCAAATCATCTGTCCAATACTTGCACCAACAATGAAGCTGAATATGACACTCTGATTGTCGGTCTAGAGTTAATCGTTACTCTTAAGCATCCAGAACATCAAGATCTTCTAGGATTCTCAGCTAGTTATCAACCAAATTGTTAGGTCCTATAAGGTTATAAAGCCCAAGCTCCATCACTACCATAAGTACACAATGGAGTTGTTGGCCCAAATCCCAGAGGTTAGCATTTATAAGATTCCTCAAAGAGAGAATGCCATAGCTATGCTTTAGCCAAGCTTGACATGGAGTTAGCATGTCTGTAGGATGAGTCTATATCAATAAAAGTCCAAAATAGACAAGTCTTATCCCTTATTGATATTGAACACATCAAAAAGTATTCTCTTGAAGGTGAGTTTTCCATTGCCAAGAAGGACAAGAAGTTAGATTAGAGGCAACCATTCATGGATTACCTAAATAAATGCAAACTACCTCAAGAGAAGTCTCAAGTCCATCAGATGAAGTAGATAGGACTTTCCTATGCTCTTGTGGATGGTGTCTTGTATCGATGGTCTTTCGATCATATGTGATTATGTTATTTAGACAACCACGAAGCCCATAAGATTATTACCGATGTACACTTGAGATTATGTGGACCTAATCAATTTGGTTTGAAGATGAAAACCAAGATCAAGACACTAGGATAATACTAGCCATTGAAGATCAAAGATTGCATGAATATGGCTAGGCGATGCAACCAATGTCAAATACATGGTGTGGTCCTACACCAACCACACAACATTATACTTCCTACATTGGCCTCATGGTCATTCGAGTGTTTGGGTATCAACATAGTGGTCTGATTGATCTTCCTTCTTCCAAGGGTCATCAGTTCATCTTAGCTACTATTGACTATTTTTCCAAATGGGCCAAGGAAATTCTACTCAGAGAGGTCACAGCTTAGCATGTGTTCCAATTTTTTAGGAACCATATCGTATATAGGTTTAGAATGTCTCAACGAATTATATCTGATAATGGTACTGCATTCAAGAGCACCAGGATCAACAACTTAGCCTGGAGACATAGTATAGATTGGAGATATTCTACAATCTACTACCTGAGGGAAAATGGCTTAGCAGAACCTTCAACAACACTCTCATTCAAATGCTAAAAAAGACTCTCGATAATAACAAGCGATAGTGGCATGAGTAGTTAATTGAAGCCTTGTTGGCCTACTACACCACATATAGAACTCCAACTTAGTATACTCCTTTCTCCTTAGTGTATGGGTTTGAAAGTGTTCTACCATTAGAAGTCCAACTCCCATCACTAAGGATAGTTGTGGGTAGCAAGATCACAATATAGTAGAATAATAAGTTATAGTTAGAAGAGCTTGAAGGTTTGGAGGAAAGACGCTTGCAGGCATGCCAAAATCTCAAGTTGTACAAAGCTAAAATTATTCAAGATTACAATAAGTTGGTCTGTCCTAGAGCTTTTCATGTAGGAGAGGTTATTTTAGTTTTAAGGAGACTGATTGTTGCCCGTCGTAAGATGGGAGGCAAGTTTGAACCCTTTTGGGAAGACCCTTTTGCCATAGAGAATGCCTACCAAAAAGGATCTTATCAGCTTACTAATCATATGGGGGAGCGCCCAATGCTTCTAATCAATGGGCTCTACTAATTAAAATATTATAAATCATGTTTGAAAATAATTATCATTAATGAAAACTACATTTCAAATTCAATCCCTTCCATGTTGAAAGTATTCTTATTTGTGAATTTTCCATGATGTGTTTAGAGTAGGTGGAAGAAACTCGAGCAGCATCCTATCCTTCATTGACACAACACAAACACAAACACAAACTACACACAAACTTATAAATTAAACATATATCTTTTGTCTCTAGAAACTCTAAGTTGAGATAATGCCCACAACTCAATAGTTTAGCCTGACGTTATCCTCTAGCTAGTGTGTCACCCTAGTGGTCTTCTTTCTTTGTAGGTTGTAATTCTGCTATGCTTTTGTTCCTTACTTGACCACTACACACTGATGAGCACCTTATTAGTTTGGTAGGCCTTACTGCGTGATCGATAAGCTATCTTAAGTTTGCTTTGTTTAAGAGGATGTGAGTCTACTACACTTTCTTCTTGGATTAGCCTCCATGCACTAATTGGGTTGAGTATATTTGAGGTTTAGGATAAGTCCCCTAGTTGCTCCTTCCCTCTGGCTACTTCAAGTCTGGGTCCAGTCCTTCTTTGGGGCTCTTTGCTTAGTAGTTGCTCTAGGTCAGATAACATATGTCCCACCAATGACTGACTATCCTGATGATCATTTTCGCTTGGAAAGTTGTAAGCATACATGTTGCTTTCTATATTGATCATTGCACACCAATGGGCACCTTTAGGTAGGTTGGTTCTCACTATGCTGATGGATACACCACTCTTACTGATAGATACACCTTAGGTTGGTTGGTTCTCGCACATTAGGATACACCACTCATGGAGGATGTAAGTCTGCTACACTTTCTCCTTGAGTTGGCAACTGTACACCTAAAGGATTACTTTTCCATGGCTCAGGATCACACCCCTAGTAGCACCTCCCTATGGGCATTATATTTGGATGAAGTCCTTTGCAACCCCATTTAGACACTACCTAGGTTACTATCGAACTGGATAGTTCTCCTTTCCTAGTAACCACCCCTGTGATTGGAGAATCTGTCCTATGGATATGTAGATTCTTTCTTTGTCTAGTAAATCTGAGATAGGTCAATGCCAACATAGCCCCTTCTCAGTGTGGTCCCTCACACACCAATAGTGTTCACATAAACATATAAATAAAATATATATTCACTTGTGGATTAGGAGAACTCCCCTAGTGGTACTTTTTCCCAAGCAGGCATCTTATCTATTGGCAGTTTTAACAAAACTCCTTATAGGAATCGCTTGACTACTCTTAAGTTAATATAAGTCTCTAGCGGCATTCACTTAGTTGTCACCCCTAAGTTGGGTTCAATTTATTGTGCTACCAATAGTTTACCCGAGTGGTTGTTCCTTGCTTAGGAAGATATAAGTCTGCTATGCTTTCTTCCTAGCATAGTTGTTGCACAACGAAAGGCAACACCTTAGGTTGGCTAGCTCTACCCCATGGCCAGTAGACTATCCCTTTGGATTTATAAATCTGAGATAGGATAAGTATGATATAGCCCCTTCTTAGTGGGTCCATTGCACACCGACATTGTTCATAAATTAAATCTATCAAATTTGACTGAGCTCACATCCCCAACGAATATGCCCTCAATTTAAAATTAAACTTAACAAACAAACCATATCAAATAACATGAAATTAAAATAAAATTAATCTTGAGTACTTTTGTATATCCCTTCACTCAAGAGTAGCCTGGTCGATTTATTGTGCCTCCAATAGGTCACCCTAGCTATCGTTCCTTGCTTTAGAAGATGTAAGTCTGCTATGCCTTCTTCTTAGCATAGCCATTGCACACTGAAAGGCAACCCCTTAGGTTGGCTAGCTCTACCGCACAGTCGATAGACTGTCCCTTTAGATTTGTAAACCTAAGGTAGGTCAAGGCTGATATGGCCCCTTCTCAGTGGGTCCATTGCACATCGACAGGGTCCGTACATTAACTCAGATTAAAATAAACCCAATTTGATTTTCTCCAATGGAGTTAATCTCTCCCTTCTCTCTAGTGAAGCCCCAAATCATATATAAACAAGTCAAGCAAATAAATTAAATTCAAAATCAACCTCCCCAGTGGAGCCAAATTAAACCAACTCCCCTAGTAGAGTGTAAATCATAGAAATCCAACCAAATTCTTATCCCCAGTGGATACATCCCCAAACAAATCTATAAAATCAAACTCAAATCTCAATCCCTAACGGATAGCCTAAACTTGCTTCCATGGTGGAAGGTTCATATACCCGATCCCTAGTGGACTCCAGCCCATATCTCTAGTACATATGCCTCCACATCAATTAAAAGAAAAAAAATTAAAGTCGATTCGATGTTAATACCCAGTGGATCTTCTTTCCACAAATCATATAATCAAATTCAAACTTTAACCCCAGCTAATTTTCTTTTTCTATGCCCTAGACATAGACCCCTCACATGTCATGTCCAATGCATGTGTGATCCCCTAGCGGATCTCCCTCAATGTCCTTGACATGGAATTCTCATCAAATTTTTTTCTTCTCTTATACACATCTTTAATACTTTAGCCAAAAAGCTTAACAATGTATTCATTTAAATTACATCATCTTAACATTGTAATCAACATTTTATGATTTGTGATGGTGCAAGGTCAAACTAACTATATAATATCATGCTAAACATATTACAGTATGAATTAACACACTATATTATATTATAATATATGAATGTTATATAATAATTTGCTATAATATAATATATTGTCTAACATTACAACTCATTAGAATTACTTAAAAGAACAAATAACAAAATTTTCTCAAAATATGAATAATGTTCATTTTGGATGTAAAATTATTATTTTTCTATTAGAAATGGTACAACATAGCATAATCTTGTTTTGTGCCATGAATTTGGCCAAATTCCTTCCATCTCAACCTTCAAATTAACATTTTTGTGATTTTTGACCCAATGTATTATAATAAAATTAAAATATACTAAAATGCACAATAACATTTAGTAACACACCACCACATTTATATATATATGTGATGTTATATGCATTATATTTTAATATGCTTTCAAAACATCTTATAACATCCAAAAACACATCACTACATGCTCAAATATATGATGCTACATTACACTATAATATATGGTATTATAATATTATTTAGAGTATTCAAATCTCTAATAGTCAAGGGAAAGCCTCTTGAAGACATTTTCATTAGCTACCATAACTATGTTAAGATTGGGTCATTCTTTAGATCTACTCCAAATGACATCTTTATTCTAGATTTAAGGTTTAAGGTTAGTTTAGGGTTTATGATTTAAGGTTACGGATTAGTTTAGGTTTTATGGTTTAGGGTTAGTTTAGGGTTTAAGGCTTAGGGTTTACGGTTTAGGGTTTGGGGTTTAGGGTTTATGCTTTAGGGTTGCCGATTTTAGGGTTTACGATTTATGGTTTTAGGGTTTAGGGTTTTGGGTTTATGGTTTAAGGTATATAGTTAAGGGTTTAAGTTTTAGGGTTTAGGGTTAAGGGTTTAGCATTTTTGGTTTATGGTTTAGGATTTAATGTTTAGGGTTTAGGGTTTTTAGGGTTTAAGGATTAGGGTTTAGGGTTTAAGGTTTAGGTTTTAGGTTTAGGGTTTAAGTTTTGGTTCAGGGTTTAGGATTTTGGGTTTAGTTTATGGTTTTTTAAAATAGAGAACAAATTCAGATTCAACATTTCTTCTTTTCGATTTCATCAACAAAGTAGCACCCTAAGTTTTTTGAGACAGAAGAGATGACATAGATCAAAAATGAGCATTGAACAAATCAAAATCCCTAGATAAGTAGAATCGACTTTACTGTAAAGACACATTTCCATAAAGAATAAATCGGATCGATAGGTCTTCAATTTCTCTAGTTCCAATTAGAATCGCCCCAACCTCACGAGTAGAGGGACCCACCATCATATCCCCGATCTCTCCCTTCACCACCACCGTGGATGTAATCTCCATCACTCCTCCTGCCTCCTCAACCACCACTGCTCCGACCACCACCTCCACCCATATCCCCCAGCACCTCTAGATCCCACACCATCACTATGATAATCATTGCCCCGCTCCATATGATCTAAACCGGCTTTGATGATGATGTTCCTATCCTGGTTCTACCCATTCTTAGGTTTAGGTTTGTTAGGCTCATGGTTTAGTTTAAGGTTTGGGATTTAAGGTTTAGTTGTAGGTTTTAGGATTTAAGGTTTTATAGGGGTTGTAGGTTTTAAGTTTGTTAAAGTGGGGTTTAGGTTTTGGATTTGGGTTTTAGGGTTTTAGGTTAGCTAGCAGTTTAGCTTTTGTTAGGGTTTAGGATTTAGGGTTTAGGATTAGGGTTGCAGGTTTGTTTGGGTTTATGGTTTTTAGTTAGGGTTTAGGGTTTGATTTGATTTTTTAGCTCATTAGGTTTTTTGGCAGTTTTATTAGATGTAAGGTTTAGTAGGTTTAGATTCAGATTTATTATTTTTTGTTAAACCAAAAAACCAATAAGTTAGGTTTTATTTAGTTTATTATTTATTTTATTTTATTCATTTTTTAATTTTATTTAATTTTCTTTTATTTTAGGTTTATTTTAGTTTAGTTTTTTAGTTTATTTTTAGGTTTAGATTTATTTTAGTTGAGTTTTATTTTATTTTTCAAGTTTATTTATATTTTAAGTTTATGTTTTATTTTTTATTTTTAGGTTTAGGTTTAGGTTTTTATTTTATTTTTTTTGGTTTACATTTTAGGTTTTATTTTAGGTTTTATTTTAGGTTTTTTTAGGTTTTATTTTTGGTTTAGGTTCATTTTAATTTATTTTATTATATTTAGTTTAGGTTTAGGTTTAGTTTATTTTAGGTTTAGCTTTAGGTTTTATATATTTAGTTTAGGTTTAGGTTTATTTTATTTTATTTATGTTTAGGTTTATTTTTAGTATTTTAGGTTTTCTTTTTATTTATTTTTAGATTTACTTTAGGTTTATGTTTTCATTTATTTTATTTAGGTTTATTTTATTTTTATTTTATATTTTATTTTATTTTATTTATGTTTTATTTTTTATTTTTAGTTTTAATTTAGGTTTTATTTATTTTATTTATTTTAATTCATTTTATTTTAGGTTTCATTTAAGTTATAATTTGGTTTTATTTTATTTTTTTATTTTATTTTATACAGGTTTGGTTTTTATTTTATTATTAGGTTTTCTAGTTATTTTTGGTTTTATGTTGTGGTCAGGGTTTAGGGTATGGTTTAGTTTAGGGTCAGCTCAGATTTAGGATTTGTGGGTCAGGTTTGTTAGGGTTTAACATTTAGCAGTTTAGGTTTTATTTAGGTTTAGGAGGTCTGGGTTTTGGCCAGGTTCAGTTTAGGGTTTATTTATTAGGGTTTATATAATTTAGGGTCCAACATTTTGGGTGTGTTAGCAGTTTGGTTCAGATTGGTCATTTTTTTGTTTTAGCATTTTAGGTTTAGTTTGGGTTTAATTTTAGGTTCAGATTTAGCAGGTTAGGGTAGGTTCCAGATTTTAGAGTTGGTTTAGGGTTGGGTTATTAGGTCAGTAGGAGTGGTTTAGTTTTGTATTTAGGGTTTTTTTAAAAAATTAAGTAAACTTAGGTTTAGGTTTATTTAGTTTGTTTATATTTAATTGGTTTATTTTTTTATTTGGTTATTTATTTATTTTAGTTTAGGTTTTTTATTAGTTTTTAGGTTTTAAAGGCTTATGCTTATTTTCAATTTAGTTTTATTTTATTTTATTTTAGGTTTAGCTTTTATCTTTAGGTTTAGGTTTAGATTTTAATTTTAATTTTTAGGTTTAGGTTTTAGGTTTTATTTTAAGTTTATTTTATGTTTTATTTTTAGTTTAGGTTTATTTTTAGTTATATTTTATTTAGTTTATTTAGTTTATTTTAGGTTTAGGTTTAGGTTTTATTTAATTTAGTTTAGTTTTAGGTTTATTTTATTGTTTTATTTTTTAGGTTTTTTTAGTTTATGATTTTATTTTATTTTATTTTTTTAAGGTATACATTTTTATTTATTTTTTATTTTTTATTTTATTTTAAGTTTTATATTTTATGTTTATTTTATTTTTAATTTAATTTAGGTTTTATTTTTTTATTATAGTTTAAATTTTATTTTATTATTACATTTAGGTTTTGGTTTATGTTTAGTTCTGTATTTTATTTTATTATTTTATTTTATTTAAGTTTAGGTTTTTTTATTTATTTTATTTTTAGGTTTTATTTAGTTTAGGTTTAGGATTTTAGGTTTTAAGGTTTATTTTAGGGTTTAGGATTTGGGGTAGGGTTTAGGGTGCTTTGTAGGTTTTAAGGTTTAGGGTTTGAGTTTAGGGTTAAGGATCTTTAGTGGGGTTTTGTGGTTTAGGTCAGGTTTAGAGTCCGTGGTTGGTGGGGTTTTAGGGTTATGGTTTTTTTTTAATTAAGTAAACCCAGAGTTTAGGTTTATTTGGTTTATTTTTTTATTTAAGATCATTTTATTTTTAATTTTATTTAGGTTTATTTTATTTATAGTTTAGTTTATTTATTTTAGTTTAGGTTTTTATTTAGTTTTTTTAGGTTTAGGTTTAGGTTTATTTTTTTTAGTATTATTTTATTTTATTTTTTTTAAGTTTATGTTTTATTTTATTTTATGTTAGGTTTAGGTTTTATTTTATTTTCAAGGTTTAGGTTTTATGTTTTATTTTAGGTACATTTTAGGTTTTATTTTGTTTAGGTTTAGGTTTATTTTTAGTTTTTATTTTATTTAGGGTTTAGGTTTAGGTTTTGGTTTAGTTTATTTTAGGTTTAGGTTTCGGTATTATTTATTTTAGATTAAGTTTAGGTATTATTTATTTTTGTTTAGGTTTAGGTTTAGGTTTTTTTTTGTTTAGAGTTTAGATTTTATTTTTTATTTATTTTTAGATTTTATTTTTAGGTTACTTTTTTAGGTTTATATTTTTATTTAATATTTATTTTATTTTATTTTAGGTTTATTTTATTTTTCTTTTAGGTTTAGTTTTAATTTTATTTATGTTTTCTTTTTTTTAGTTTAGTTTAGATTTTGATTTAAGTTATTTTAGTTTAGTTTTTATTTTTTATTTTTTATTTTATTTTCTTTTTTAGTTAGCCTAGTTTATATTTCTTTAGTTTAGGTTTTAATTTAGTTTATTTTTATTTTATTTTGGTTTAGGTTATTTATATTTATCTTTTATTTTATTTTTAGTTTAGGTTTTTAGCCTCAGTGCTCAGGTCATCCCAGAGTTAGTGGCCTTGTAGTTTAGGGCCTGTGGGTGGCTAGGCCTTTGGCTCATGGCTCAGTTTGTGGCTCAGTGGCCCAGGGTCCTGGATCTTTAGTTTGGGCTCAGTGGCCTGTGGCCCAGTTCAGTTGGTAGCCCAGGGTGCAGGGCCCAGCATCAGAAGATCTTGGCCTTGGCTAGGTTTAGGGCTCATGGCCTAGTGATCTTATTTTGTTTTAGGCCTGTGTTTAGTAGAGTAAGTTTAGTGGAGGTTTGTGGTTGTGGCCCAGGGTTTAGGCCCAGGGCCTCCGATCAGTTAGGGTGGGGAGATTTAGGGTTTATTTTAGGTTTTAAGATTTCATTTAGTTCTTTATTTTATTTTATTTAGGTTTATTTTAATTTTGTTTTACCTTTAGTTTTATTTTATTTAGTTTTCTTTAATCTGGCTTTTATTTTATTTTAGTTTAGTTTTATTTTTATTTATTTTATTTTAGTTTATTTTTTTTATTTATTTTATCATTTTAAGTTTAGGTTTAGTTTTGGTTTTATTTTATTTTATTTTTTTATTTTAATGTTTTCTCATTTATTTTAATTTAGATTATTAGGTCAGCATTTAGATTTAGTATTTAGGGTAGGGTAGTGTGTGGTTGGATCTGGGCTTGTTGTGGTATAGGTTTAGATTTATGGCTTGGGTCAGCATGGCTTAAGGTTTAGGATCTAGGTCAAGCTTTTGTGGCTCATATCAGATTTTAGGGTTATTTTAGGATCTATATTTGTTAGGCTTTAGTTTAGGGTAGTGTTTAGGGTAGTTTATGTTTAAAGTTAGATGGTTTAGTTTACTAGAGTTTTATCTTATGGTAGGATTTAGAGTAGGTTTAGTGCCATTTAAGCCTAGGTCAGGATTAGGGTTAAGTGGATTTAGACAAGATCTTTTGGGTAGAGTTTTAGTCTGAGGTTTAGGGTTTGGGATCAGGGTTGGTAGTTTAGGGTTTAGGATTTGTGGTTTAGGGTTTTTAAAAAAACTAAACCAGTAGGTTTAGTTTTTAGTTTATTTTATTTATTTTAGTTTATTTTATTTTTATTTTGTTTTTAGTTTATTTTTTATTTAAAGTTTATTTATTTTCGTTATTTTATTTTAGGTTTTTATTTATTTTTAGTTTTAGTTTAGGTTTAGTTTATTTTTTTTTTAGTTTAGTTTTATTTTTTTTATTTTTTTTAGGTTTAGGTATTTTTATTTTTAGGTTTAGGTTTAGATTTTATTTTATTTTTTAGGTTTAAGTTTAGATTTTATTTTATGTTTAATTTTATGTCTTATTTTGGTTTATGTATATTTTAATATATTTTATTTTATTTAGTTTAAGGTATAGGTTTAATTTATCTTAGGTTTATGTTTAAGTTTTATTTATTTTAATTTAGGTTTACATTTAATTTATTTAGTTTAGTTTGGTTTTAGCTTATTTGTTTTTTTTTTCATTTTTTTTTTTTAGTTTAGGGTTCAAGTTTAATTTTTTATGTATTTTAGATTTTTAGGTTTATTTATTTTTTTAGGTTTTCTTTAGTTTTTATTTTATTTTATTTTACATTTTTAAACTTTAAATTTAATTTTCTTTATTATTTTAGGTTTTATTTTAAGTTTTTAATTTTGATTATTTTTTTTATTTTTTATTTTATTTTATTTTTATTTTATTTTACTTTTTGGTTTAGGTTTAGTTTATGTTTATTTTATTTTATTTATATTATTTAGTTTTAGGTTTTATTTATTTATTTTAATTTTAGGTTTAATTTAGTTTGTTTTAGGTTTATGTTTTAGGGTTGGGGTAGGGTCAGGATTTAGGGTTTAAGTTTTGGTTTAGGGTTTAGGGTTTAAGGTTTAGGTTTTGGTTAGTGTTTAAGATTTAGGATTTTGGGTTAAGGATTTAGGATTTGGGTTTAGGTTTTAGGATTTAGTGGCCTGTTTAGGGTTTTGTGGGCACAGTGGTTGGGTCAGGATTTAAGGTTTAGTGTTAGAGTTTAGAATTTAGTTTGGCTTAGTTTAGGTTTAGGGTTTAGGGTTTAAGGTTTAAGGTTTAGGGTTTTTGCTTAGTTTTTATTTTATTTTATTTTAGATTTACCAGGTTTATTTTATTTTTATTTTATGCTTAATTTTTATTTCATTTAAGTTTTTTATTCTTAGGTTTATTTTATTTTTTAATTTAGTATTGATTTTTATTTATTTTATATTATTTTTAGGTTTAGGTTTAGATTTTTATTTTATTTTTGTTTTTATTTTATTTAGATTCAAGTTTATTTATTTATTTTATTTTAAAGATTTATTTAGTTTAGGTTTCAATTTTTAGGTTATTAGGGTTTAGGGTTTAGGGTTTAAGGTTAGGGTTTAGGGTTTTCTGAAACCCCATATAAGGCGAATTTTATTGCCATAAAAAGAGGGTTACAAGATCCTTAAGAGGGGATAAACTCCAAAACTATTGCTCAAAGAGCTATAATTAGCCTAGAGAGTAAATCTCCTGTCTAAGTAGATCCAAAAGCAAAATTAAAGAGAAAATAAAAGTGAAAATGAAAAGCAAAAGATACAAAATGATTAACATAGAGAAGCCAATGGATAGATCTAGGCCAAAGCTCATTAGGATGAGAGAATGCATGCCACTAGGGAGAAAACCTGCAAGAGAAAGAGAAAAATGCATCTGCAAATATGTAAAAAGATAAAAATTAGCATAATTAGAGTAATACAAACAAAGTGGAAGGTAAAAGCAGTATAAACTAAGAAAAGAAAGAAGTAGAGAAGGCTCAGCTCACACACCAAGGGCGCAGATATGAGCATCCAAAATTCAGGAAGGGTTACATCACAAGAGCTACTACCAAACCAAAAAGGAGTGAAATCATCACAGTCATCATAGCCTGCAAACCTATGGGAAGATATCAGCCATTTGTTGAAAGTCTTATGAGCCTTAGTACCTGCAAACCTAAACAAAGCCATATACACTATAGAAAAGGAGACAATAAAGAGCAGAATGGGGATAAGTATTACCACTATAGTCACCATAGCATGAGAATCCCTACACATATAAAAATGAACCATCTTGGCCACATCCACCTTATTAATACCGTGATCCAAGAGTAACATTAAGCCGCCAGAAAACTCACCACAAGTAAAACAAACAAAAGGCCGTGTAGAAGATAGAAACAATAGACAATCAGCCGAAAAGCCAGCTGAAATCATGCTAAGCATATCAATTAGCATGTAAATAACACCATCCCAAATCATATGAAACTTACAGGCCAGAAATACAACCCAGGAATACAACCCATAAAAAGGATACCCATTCAGAATAAATAATGCAGATGTTAACAAACTCCAAGTTAATAGCATAAATAGAACAGGAACTGCACAAGTCATAATAGAACCAAGATGGGAATGCAGCAATAGATTAGTTAGACCACAAGTCGTAGGTGATAAGCTGCACCCCACCGCAAATAACACAAACAAAAATAATCAGAGAAACAACCCCAGAAGTAGCTTGTTGGGTATAAAACCAGATAATCCATTCAGCCAACAACTAAGACAGCAAACCAAGACAACAAACCAAATATTGCAACCAACAGAGGGTAATCTAGTTAGAAATAGTAGTATTACGTAGACCCAAAATGGGGATCAGAAGAAAACCATCATTAAAATCTTCAAGAAAAGAAACAACATCTAATCCAACATAATCAAGAAAATCGATGAAAGGAAGGCAAGAAGAAAATCCAATCTTGCAAAAGAAATATAGTAATAATAGGTAAATTAAACATTCTTCCCTTACTGTTGAGGAAGGGGATGGTGAGCAAAACAGAGCCACAACCCTATTTAAGAGGGAAAATACAATAAAGAAGGGCCATGAAGTCAGCAAATCATAGAAAACCAACAAAAAGAACAAAGACATGAGCCTCCAATACGAGCAAAAATAAAAAATCGTTGAGAATAGTACAGGAAAAGAGACAAGAAATAGCTCAATCATGAAAAGAAAAGCAAAATACAAGAAGTCCCAAAAATAGTATTGATGGCAAGCAAGTCTCGCAGACGTAAAATAAGACATCTCCTCAATATATTAGGAAACAGAAGCACATTTCCATTAGCAAGGAAACAAATACAAAGAAGACCCCATAAAAAAAGATTAGATAATTAATAAAAAAGCCAGTGTGCTACAGAGATCATAATAGAACTAGAAAAGATTATCAAGGAAATGAACAGAAATGAAGAGGAGCACAATAAACAAAAAATAAATAAAAGATGGCCATATAGATAAAATAAAGTAATACAAGTTGTAATTAGGCCAAAACATAGGATGAAATTAATAGATAAGGAAGTCCAAGATTGTCCAAATTAACCAATCCATGCAAAATGTTTAGAAGTGTAAGCTAATCAAAGAATTTTATTCCATCTAATCTAGCACCTAGATTAGCAAGGTAATCAAGACACATGCATTCACACCAAACATGAGTGATTTTAAAATAGAGTTGAGATAGGAGAGCTCTAGTATGCTTTAGAGGTAGTACAATTCTGAATTTCCCACTTTGGTGGAAGTCAAAGATCAATCAAAGTGGCATCCACCTTAATCCAAATATTGAGCCAACCTTTTTGTAAAATCTCAATAGCTTTGTCATGCCCATTAGCTCAAAGAGAAGAACATGTAGTAAGAGGATAAGCAAAGGCACATAAAACTTTACTATTAAGGTTTTTGAAAATGCCACCATAGCCAGAAGCATTTTGAGAAATGAAGCCATCAGTATTAATTTTAATAATATTATCAGGATATTTTTTCCAATAAACAAGCTTATCATCTTTAAAGTTGGGATGGTCCGGTAGGTTAAAACCCATTTTATTAGCCACAAATTTACAGCCTTTAAATTAATTGTAGTTAATTAAATAGGAATTAAATAAAGCAAGGGTTTTATCTTTAATTCTAGAAATTATCCTGTTATGGTTCATAGGAATCTCACGATGTTTTGCATCATTATCCCATCCATATGAACCATAGAAGAGTGATAGCTATCACTTTAATGTGGCCTTTAATAGTGTTTTCAAAATAAACCTCAAGAAGTTGATAAAGAGTTAAGGAGCCATTGAATTTGTCAATATTAAAAAATTCATCATACCAAACCCAAAGTTTGGAAGCAATGGCTCCATTAACAAATACATGATTGACATTCTCAATGTGAAAGCAAAGAACACATTTTGAAGGTAAGTGAAAACCTTTACCCCACATCAAGGAATCAACAGGATGAAATTTTTCAAAATTCTCCAAGTTAGAATAGAGTAAGAAATAGGGATAGTGTTATTCCAAAGTTTAAAAATACACATTGAAAATCATGAGCTTCTAATATGAATCCATACATTTTAAGGTTGAAGTCACCATTTTGACAAAAAAGCTTAAAAAGGATCTGATCATAATTGGATGATAGGATGGAGTAGTTTATCTAAAAGAGAGATAGGATATAATTAAGTTACTATTGTTCCACTTATTATTCTCGTAAAAGAGTTCACTTTAATAGCAACAAAGGGAGTGGGTAGAAAGTAAATCATCAATAAAGCCACCCACCCAATTATCTTGCCAAAAGAAGGAAGTTCTGAGTTAATCCCCCAAGAAATTAAGGATTTAGCCTCCCATTTGATGGAACAAAGTCTTTTCCATACATGATAATCTCCCACTTTGTAAGGGCAAATGAGAGGGTACTTACCCTGGTAGTATTTAGCAGTCATGAATTTAACCCAAAGACTATTATTGCTCCTAAAATTCTACCAAAGTTTATAAGAAAAAGTAGTGATAGTTTCTGATGCCAAGCCACCTTCAGCAAGAGTGCCACAACATTTATACCAAGAGGTCCAATGCATTCTTTTAGTAGAATTGTTAAAATCCTAGAAGAATTGATTATGAGGCGCCAATTGCTAATGGTAGAATTGGTCGGCGCAATGGTTTGAATCAGATATAAAGGCATGGAGTTAAGGGTACTCTTAATCAAAGTGAGCCTACCACCAAATGAGAGTAAATGAAATTCCCAAAGAAAAATTTTATTAGAGATTTTTTGGATTAACTCATCAAAAAGATCTGATCTTTTCTAACCTTTAAAAAGTGGAGCATCATGATATTTAATAGGAAGTTGTTATTGTTGAAAATTAGTGATTCTCAAGATTTGGTTGATCTTATTACTAGAGCTTTTAGAGGAAGGAATGAAACAAATTTTGCCTTTTTAAGAAAGAGACCACTTTCATTTCCAAATTTATTTAAAAATTCTTAATATTTTAATGTGATGAATAGAGGCATTAGCAAAAGATAATGAAATCAAAAGAAAACTAAGATGAGAGATTGGAATACCACCTTGAGTTCTAAAAGACATGCTTGGATTATTATTGAAAAGTCATGAAGGATCCTAAAAGATATTCAACAAAGAATAATAAAGAGAGGGAGACAAGGGATCCCCTTGTCTCAATCCATGCATAAGGGGAAGAACCTAAGGCCTCACCATTCGTGATAATGAGAACCAAACATTGCTAATATAATTTTAATGAGGCGATAAATTTATCTAAAACCAAACAAATGAAGAATTTGGAAGAGGAAATTCCAAGAGAGGTTGTCAAAAGCTTTAGAGATGTCCAATTTGAATAGGATGTTACCACCTCGATTGAAGCATCATCATGAATCGCTTGGCAAGAAGAATGTTATCGATATAGCTCTACCTTTAATAAAACCGCTTTTGAGGAAATAATTTTAGGAAGTAGAGGACTAATTCTATTGGTAATCAATTTAGCAATTAGTTTATGAAAGAAGGTGCAAAGCCTGATAGGTTTGAAATCGCCCAAGATTC
Source organism: Cymbidium sinense (assembly GCA_021442155.1). Taxonomy (NCBI): domain Eukaryota; kingdom Viridiplantae; phylum Streptophyta; class Magnoliopsida; order Asparagales; family Orchidaceae; genus Cymbidium; species Cymbidium sinense. Next base: position 210,885 of record JAKCPB010000508.1, on the reverse strand, counting down.
GTGATTATTAATTTTAGGAATGAGACAATGGAAGTGCTAGAAAATATCAGGTAAGGATTGCCATTAAAGAAATCAACGACAGCATCGACTAAATTAGACTTAATAATAGGCCAACAATGCTGAAAAAATTGAGTCGTGTAGCCTTCAGGGCCAACAACAGATTCAACGTTCATGCTATTAAGAATTCTACCAATCTCAGCTTCCGTAGGAACCATATTAAGCAAGTGATTGTCATCATTAGTAATTGTTGAGGGAATCAAGTGGGAGTTGGAGATAGCTTCTAAAGGAAGGTTCTTGTTCAATAAGTTTTAAAATGATGGGTGACAAAATCTTTAATATCATTAAGTGATCCAAATGTCTATCATTTTAATTTTTTTAATAGAGTTTAATGCTCTCTTTTTTGAAAAGAGCATGGAAATACCGTATTTCTATCGCCATCAGCAATATGTTTGCTAGCAGCCTTTTTCCACTAGTAGGTTTCTTCCATATTCTGATAGCTAACCAAGTTATCTTTGGCTTCATTCAAGTCCTCAAGTTTAGTGGAATCTGTCAAAATAGTATTTTCAAAGAACAAACTAATTGTTCTATGTTTTTGATATTGGCATAGAGATTTTTAAAATGATGCTTGTTCCACCAATTAAGGTTTTATTTAAACCTTTTAAGCTTAAGCTAGAGGTGAATCATGCCTTTAATGTAATTATCGTGGTGAAGGGGGCCATCCAATTGATGGAGACAACATTTAAGAAATCTGTGTTGGATCCACATATTTGGAATCTGAAAAGAGGGGAGGTTAATCTATTGAGGGATTTTGACAGATATCAAAAGAGGAGCATGATAACAAAGTTCTACCAAATGCTCAACAAATATGAGGCCATTGATTGATCCAGAGAATTAAAAGATGCCTAGCCGCTGCCGTGAGTCTAGAGTTATGCCAAGTAATCTAAACCCGAATATCCAATATCAATCAAATTACAATCAAGAATCATATTAAAAATTCTTCCATGGAATGATTGTTAGGAGAGCAACCTCCCCTTCTTTCTAAGGAAGAGTACCAACCAGGGTTTGTTGACCGAGGAGGCAAAGGTTCTTAAATTGTCCCAAAGGATGTTCCTACCTGCTCTATTACAAGAAGCATAAATAAAGGAACCTAGAGTAAATAAATCACCCAATCAGATCCGGACATTAACCAATTGTTGAAGATCATCAAGGATAGATATATTGACTAAATTATTCCAAAAACACCAAATTTTATTGCTAATATTATAAAAGAAGTTGTGAAAGTTGAGCATTCTAGCAAGATGATTGATCTTAGAAGAGTGTATGGAAGGTTCAATAACAACAAGTAAGGCTATGTTATGATATGGCAGACTTCTAATACTATGCCAATGAGAGTCCCAATACCAACATTCCAAATTAGTAAGTTGATCATAATAAAATAAGAAAAGAAAAGAAAAGAGATAACTAAAGATATAATAAAGCAAGAAGAAAAGGAAATAAAACATTTATTTATGGGAAGTTAGGAAAGATCTAGTAGTTCTAGTGTAGCTATTAGTGAATATTTTTGCTTTAAATGATTTTTTTTAAATAGTTTGAAAAGGTCAATCTTTGTCCAAAGAATCACCATCTGAGAGAGACTGATTTGTGATATTCAGAATAAGACCTGTATTAGTCAAAGCATTTCTAATGGTAATTTCCCCTTCCTCAATGTCAGAATTAAGCTGAGAGAGTGGGTTAGCATGCATATCACTCTCAAGAGTAGGAGAAGGAGAGGTTCTGAAGGCATTAATAGCATAGAATTTTGGATCAGTTTTAGAATTAGTTTTCAAATTTTGTTCCATCATCAAAGGATCAGCTACAAAATTTGTTTTCAGATTTTATTCCAACCTCAAATTTTCATTCAAATCACCACTAAGGATCATATGAGTCTCCTTGGGTTCACTAGCCAAGAGGGGTAGGTTAGACTGAATCAAGGTATTATCTTGAGGAGGCAAATTATTATAATTAGAAGGATTGGTAATCAAGCTATCATTTTCCTCCTCAAGAACCTCATTAGCAGTGTCTTTAACTTGCTTAGATTGCTCTCCATTAGACAAAGTGGATACAAAAGGAGTAGGGGTAGCATTCCCATTTTGAGTGACCTTAGGCACATAAGTAAATTTATTGACTTTATCATTTAATAGAGTAGGATTAGGATCAAAATTTTTTTTTTGGATGCAAAACAAAACATTTAGAATTATCGTGGCCATGAATTTTACAATGTGCAAAAAATAGGAAAATTCTCAACTTTTGATTATAACAACTTCGTGAGCCAATCATTCTTTAGATGCTTTTGAGATATCAATTTCAACCAAAATATGAGCAATGTAAGGTCGTGATCTCACAAATTCGATCAATTTGAAGAGGCCACCAAAGAGAGCCCCAACCGCAAAGAGAACTTGATGTAACATAATGTATTCTCATATTAGAAGAGCTAACCATATTGGAACAATTGGGGATTCTCTTTATATCAAAGAAGAGGCCATTTAAGTCGAGATTTGACAATTAAAACAAAGTAAGAGTGACGGGCAAAAAACTCTTGAATAATTTAAGTCATTAGAAAGTCAATTAAAACATGCCTTGATCAATCAATCCGATAGTGAAAGCACCTGAAAGTTTAAGGCTATGAAAAAAAGATCAGATGTTATTGAGAGTTGGTCGTCGTAAGGAAAATTTACCAACTAAAGTGAATTCATAAGGCTTCGCCAACTTTTCCACATCTAGATCTGAACACATAATCGCTAGCATTCCACAAAATGAGGTCTAGATCAAATTCACTGAAGCATTAGGAGAAAGGTTCTTACCAGATAATGCATCCTTAAAGGACTTAACTGCAAGCAGAGTAGCAGATGTTTTCAGATCCATAATTCCATGTAATTCTGATGCCCTAGCTGACGCCTCAAAGATGGAGTAGCTCGACTGCACGGTAAGCGGTTCCTCCGCCATAGAATGAGCAATGAAAACTCACATGAGAGGCCAATCAGAGACAAATGATCAAAGAAATCTATCGAGAATGATCAGAAATCAGCCAAACCGCAGGAAAATCATAATCGGAGGAAGGGAAAAATGCAATCGCCAGAGAGCACCATGGTCGAGGGATGGGTTTCATGTTTTATTTTAGCTTTGAGGTTAGGTTAGGTTAGGTTAGTTTTTTTTTAGCCAGTTAGGTTAGTTTGGTTTGCAGGCAGGTTATAGTTAGCCATAGTGGTACAGTAGTTAGTTAGGTTTTAGGTCTTAAAGCCAGGTTTAGCCAGTTAGTTAGGTCATTTATTTGGGTCAGCTTTAGTTTTGGTTTTAGTGTTTTAGGGCCTAGTTTGTGGCTCAGATTTTGGTTTTTTTTGGCCTTATAGTCAGTCTTTAGATTTATTCAGGTTATTAGGCTCAGGGCCCAGTGGCCCAGGTGGGGCCAGCCTGGGCCCATAAGGTCAGTGTTCATTGCCTCAGCCTCAGTGGCCCAGGGCCCATGATAGCCTAGTATTTAACCCATCTAGTCATTTCAGTTTAGGGCCTTGGTTTAGGTCATAAGGGTTGGCCTTTTCCCACATGTATTCAGTGTCATTTGATTAGAAGGATTTTATTATTTGGTAAGTTAGGGTTGGGTAGGGTTTAAGTTTAGGATCTAGTAGTTTAGAGCTCAGAGTTGGGTTTAGGTTTAGGATCTGTCATTCTTTTATTTAGGGATCAGTTCAATTTATTTTAGTTTTTATTTTATTTATTTATCTTAAGTATTTTATTTTAATTAGTTTGGTTTTATTTATTATTTTAGTAATTTAATATTTATCTTACATGGTCCAAGTTTATTAATTTATTTTATATTTTATTTATTTTATATTATTATTTATTTAAGATTTATTTTATTTAGTTATTTTTAGGGCTCAGGTCATTAGTGGTTAGGGTGTGATTTTATAGAGCCCAACACTTAGCCTGTTTAGCTCAGAGCCTATGGTTTTATTTAGTTTATTTTATTTTATCTTTATTTAGTTTATTTTATTTACATATAGCATATTTTGCTTTTTATCTTTAGTCATTTTTTATGTTTAGTTTTTTTTTTATTAATTTTTTAAAATTTTTATTTTATTGGGTCTTTTTTATAGTTTATGGCTCAGGGTGTGGCCTTAGATCTTAGTGTGGTTTAGTATCAAGGTCCAGCTCAGATCCCAGCTCAGTGGGGCTCAGCCTTGGGTCAGTGGCTCATTTGGCCTTATCTGGGCCTTTATTGAGAGCCCAGGATCTATTAGTTTAGTATCTGTGGAGGCTTATCCCAAATCATAGTCATCAGCCCATCAGCCTGGGCTCAGCTCAGGGCCCATGATCCCATTTTAATGGTAGCAGATCATATCAGGGCCTCAAGGGCTCAGTGGCCCAGGTCATTTAGGATCTAGAGCCCAGGCCCAGGGTCAGTTAAAGCCTGGCTGGCCCAGTCTGCCTGGGCCCAGGTCTTAAAGCTCAGGGCCTTGGGTTATTCCAGGGCTCAGTGGCTCAGGCCTTAAAGCCTGTTCAGGCCTAGATCCAAGCCTAAAGGCCCAGGGTTTAGGCCCAGGGTCAGGGTCAGGGGCCCAGGTCAATTTAGTAGCCCAGGGCCAGGATCTCAGGCTCAGGGCCCAGGAGGTCTGGGCCCAGGCCCAGCCCAGGATCTGTGGCCTGTGGTTGGGCTCAGGGTTAGGGTTAGTCCTAAGATCACCCATCAGTATCAGTTTGTGGCCCATGGCCTGGTTTAGATCTCATGGCCTATGCTTTAGATTTAGCCCAGTGTCAGTGGCTCAGGGCCTAGGCCCAGGTTTAGCATTTTGGGTGTAGTATTTAGTCTTGGCCTAGTTTAGGTTAAGGGCAAGCCCACAGTTTGGCCTGGTTAATGTTTATAGTTTAGGTTTATTTTAGAGTTTATTTAAGTTTAGAATCATTTTTTTATTTAGGTTTTTTATTTTATTTTACTTGTTTTTATATTTTAGTATTTATTTATTTTATTTATTTATTTTATTTTAGTCAATTTATTTATCATTAAGTATTTTAATTTATTTATTTTTATTTATTATTAGTTTTATATTTATTTATCTTTTAAGATTTATTATTTAGTTTATTTTTAGTTTCAGGTCAGGTTAGGGTAGTTTTATTTATTAGAGTAGATTTATATTTTAGAGTATGGTTTTATTTAGTATTTTATTTATTTTTATTTAAGCTATTATTTATAGTTAGCTATTTTATTATTTTTTTTTTTTATTATTTTTATATAGTTTTTTTTATTTTTTATGAATTTTTAAATCATTATTTTTTATTTAGCCTTAGTTTTATATTTTAATAGTTTATTTGGCCTGTGGTCTTTTTTTAAGGCCCAGGATCAGGGTCCCAGCCAGATTAGGGCTCAGTGGCTAGCATAGGGCCTAGTATTAGGCCCAGTAGGGCTCAGTGGTGGTGGTAGCCATTTATAGATTAGTATCTTATCTCAGTGAACAGCCGATTTAGGGTCATTAAACCCATTTAGCACTAGCCTGCTCAGTGGTCTAGGCTCATTGATCATAGCCCAGTGGCCCATTGCTTGGCCCAGATCTTCCTTTCTCATCCAGTTTCCTGTGGCTCAGGCCTTATTAGCCTCCTGTGGTTTCAAGATCTTTTTAGTCATTGTGCCTAGAGTCTTGGCCTTTATCAAAGCCCAGTTAGTGGCCCAGGATCTAATTGGGCCCAGGCCTCAGACAGTTGGGCTAGGCCCAGCCCAGGGCCCAGGTCAGTAATACTCAGTGGCCTAGCTCAGTGGGTTTGATCTTAGGTTTTAGTGATAGATTTTCAGGCCTTTTCAGTGGCTCAGGTTAGATTTATCTTATTAGGTTGGCCCAGGGACTCCAGCTTTTTCAGATCAGTTTAGGATCTATCCCAGGCCTCTGGTGGCCTGGGCCTCAGGGCCTCAGTCCAGTCAGGCCCAGTGTAGGGCCCAGGTCACCAAGATCTGGCTATGTGGTCAGGTCAGGCTCCATGTTTAGGGCTTAGATCTTCTGGCTCATGGCCTTAGCCCAGTCAGTGTCAGTGGCCTGTGGCCCAGGGCCTGGGCTCAGGCCCAGTGGGGCCTTGGCCTAGATTTAAGATCAGTGGCCTATCTAGTTTTCTGGCCTTTGGCACAGGGTAGTCAGTGGCCTAGCTCAGCCAGGCCCAGGCCCAGGCCTGGGTAGTGGGTTTATAGGTTATTATTTTAGGTTTTTAAATTTATATTTTTATTATTTAGTTTTATTATTATTTATTTTAATTAGTTTTTATTTATTATTTTAGTAATTTATAATTAAGTTTTTAATTATTTTATCTTTATTTTATTTAGGTTATTTATTTATTTAAGATTTATTTATAGTTATTTTTAGGTTTCAGGTGTGGCTCAGTGGAGTTTAGGTTATTTGATAGCTCAGATTTAGTTTAGGTCCATTTTAGCTATAGCTTATTTGGTTTATTATTTTATCTTTTTTAAGTTTATTTTATATTACATAGTTTAATATTAGGTTTATCTTTTATTTTAGTAGGTTTAAGTTTATTTATTAAATATTTATTATTAGTGGTTTTAGATCTTATAAACCATGCTTAGTGGCTCATTTAATTAGCCCAATAGTTTAGATCTAGGGTAGCCCATTTTTAGTGGAGTAGGCCTTTAGTTAGGCCTAATGTTAGAGCCCAGATTTAGCATCTTATAGTTTAGTCAGATTTACTAGTTTAAATTATTAGTTAGCCCAACTCTGGCCTAGGGTCAGGCTACATCAAGTTTGGCCTTGGTTTAGCCCAGTAAGAGGGCTAAAAGTATGGCTTATTTAGTGGTAGTGATCTTATAGGATGGGCCTTTTAAGTCAGTCTTTTAAATCGAAAGCTCTCAGTGGCCTTAGCCTCAGGGCCCAGTGGCCTTATAAAGTTAGGGCTCATGATCTTTAGAGGGCTCATTGGGTTGGGCTCAGGTGGGCTCAGGTCATATAGTTTAGCCTTTAGGATTATAAGGTCTAGGATCTCCCCATTATTAGCCAGGGTTTAAGGTTTATCAATCAGTGCCTGGCTAGGGGCCCAGAAGGGCCCAGGGCCCAGTTTTTGGTTATAGCCCAGGTAGTATTAGTGGCCTTGGCTCAGTTCTGTGGTCTGTGGCCTTTAGGTTAGGGCCAGGGTTCAAGATTAGGGCCAGAGGGAGGTTGTAGTGTTTATCTTATGGTATTGTTAGCCCAGTGGGAGTTTGGCAGGTCAGTTTGGGCCCAGGGCCTAGGGTTTGCCCATGGTTAGTGATCAGTCATGGTGGGTTTGATCGTAGGGTTTAGGGTTTAAGTTTACTAGTTTTATCTATTATTAGCCATTTGTTTATTTAGTTTATTTTAGTCTTTTATTAGTATTTTATCTATTTGTTTAGTTGGTTTTTATCATTTATCTTTATCTCATGAGTTTATCTTATAAGATTTAGTAGGTCTAGGTTTATTTTATTTATCTTAACCATGTTTATATCTTTATCAGATTTATTATAGGTCAGCATATTTAGCATTTAGGATTGTGGCTTAAGGAAGGCCCAGGGTCAGTGGTAGATCTTTAGGGCTCAGATCATGGTAATTAAGATAGACTTTATTCAGGATCTGCCTAGTTCAGATCTTGGCTAGCTCATGCCACAAGGCTCAGTGGTCATTAGGATCCAGAGCCTTGGCCTCAGCCTAGGGCCCAGTCAGGGCCCAAGTTATAGCCTAGGGTCAGATCAGATCATGGCTAGTAGGCCTGGGGCCTCAGTGGCTATGGCTAGTGATTTAGCTAGTGGCCTAGTATGAGGGTCAGATCATCAGCTAGCCTAGATTACAAGATTAGCCAGAGTCAGTTTTTTATTTTTTAAAATCAAACCAAGAGTTTTATTTTTAAGTTTATTTTTATTTATTTAGTTTAATCTTTTTTTTTTATTTTTTTATTTAGAAGTATTTATTTATTATTTAGTTTAGGTTATTTTTATTTTATTTTTTTTAGGTTTAAGTTTAGGTTTATATTTATTTTTAGTTTAGTTTTATTTTTATTTTATTTTTTTTTAGTTTTGGTTTTATTTTTATTTTAGGTTTAGTTTAGGTTTTTATTTATTTTTTTAGGTTTAAGTTTTAGGATTTTATTTTATGTTTATTTTTTATTTCTTATTTTTCAGTTTAAGTTTAGGTATATTTTTAATATATTTTATTTTATTTAGGTTTACATTTAATTTATTTAGTTTATTTTGGTTTAGGATTATTTGTTTTTTTATTTTTCATTTTTTTATTTTTAGTTTAGGGTTCAGGTTTTATTTTTTTATATATTTTATTTTATTTTTAGGTTTATTTTATGGTTTAGGTTTTTTATTTAGTTTATTATATTTTATTTTACATTTTTTTTAAACTCACGCTTAGCTTTTTATTTTATATGTTTTTATTTCTTTTTATTTAGATTAGGTTTTATTTATTTTATTTTAGTTTTAATTTTATCTATTTTATTTTAGGTTTAGGATTTCAGTTTAGGTTTTTTATTATGTTTCATTTTATTTATTTATATTTATTAGTAGTTTTTATTTATTTATTTTTTTATTTTGGTTTATTTAGTTTGGTTTTTTAGCCTAGGGTTTGGGTTTAGCTCAGATAGGTAGGTTTGACAGTGCCTTTCAGCCCAGTCCATCTGGGGCTTGGGCCTGTGGCTCAGATTTAGCCTGTGGCCCAGGGCTCAGTTATTAGACTCCAGGATGGTTAGATTTGGCCCAGGTCTAGCCTCAGGGCCTGTGCCCAGGGTTGTGGGATGATAGGCCTGTGGCCTAGCCTGTGGTTAGGGCACTCCCAGTCAGGGCCCAGCATGGATCTTTGTTTCAGGAGGGTTAGGCCTAGTGTAGTCAGTGGTTTAGCTCACATTTTTTAAAAGAATCAAACCAGGTAGTTTATTTTATTTATTTTATTTATGTTTTTATTTTATTTTTTTTATTTTAGTTTTTATTTATTTTTTTAAATTTATTTATTTTAGTTTAGGTTTTTATTTTAGTTTTATTTTTAGGTTTATTTTAGTTTTATTTTATTTTTTTAGTTTTGTTTTATTTTATTTTATTTTTGTTTTAGGTTTATTTTTATTTTAGTTTATTTTATTTATTTTTTTTTTATTAAGTTTAGGATTTATTTTATTATTTTTTTATTTTAGTTTAGTTTATGTTATTTTAATAAATTTTATTTTATTTAGTTTAGGTTTTAAGTTTTTTATTTATTTATTTTTACATTTTATTTTTATTTAGTTTAATTTTAGTTTTTTATTTGTTTTATTTTTTTATTTTTATTTTTTTTAATTTTATTTAGTTTTATTTTATTTTTTTATATTTTAGTTTTATTTTTTAGTTTATTTTTTTAAGTTTAAGTTTTATTTAGTTTTATTTTTATTTTATGTTTTTTTATTTACATTTAGTTTTTATTTTATTTTATTTTTATTTTTTTTAATCTAGATTTTTTTATTTATTTTAGTTATCTTTATTTATTAGGAGGATCAGTAGCTTTTAGATTATTTATTTATTTAAGTGGTTTGTGGTCAGTTGGCCTGTGGTCCTGTGGTTTAGTGGCCTGGGCCTCACCTGTACCTGGGGCCCAGGCCCAGTTTGGGCTCATGGTCAGGGCCCAGGGCCCAGGTCATATGTAAGCCCAGATGTTGGCTCAGTGGGTCAGTGGGTAGTAGTCATTAAGGCCTTTCTTATTTATTTTTTATTAGTTTTTATCTTTTTTATTTTATTTTATTTATTTTAATTTTTTTTTTTTATTTAGGTTTTATCTTTATTTTTTAGTTTATTGTTTATTTTAGCTTATATTTATCTTTATTTTATTATTTATTTTATTTAGGTTTTATTTTATTTATTTTATTTTTATTTTTATTTTTAGGTTTATTCTTAGGTTTATATCTTTAGATTTATTTACTAGTTTATTTAATTTTAGCAGGTCATATTTTATATTTATATGGGTTTAAGTTTAGGTGGTTTTTTATCTTATCTAGTTTTTTTGAATTTTATTTGGTTTCTTTATATGTAGTTTATATTTTTTTTATAGGTATTATTTTTATAGATTATGTTTTATTTATTAGCCTAGTTTTATTTTATCTTATCTTTGATATTTTATCTTTTTTTTAGTTATTTAGTTTTATATTTTATTTAAGTTTGTTTTATTTATCTTATTTTAGGTTTAATTTAGTTTTGTTAGGTTTTAGGTAGTTTAGATTTAGTTTGGTTTAGTTTAAATCAGAGTTAAGGTCTGGGTTGGGTTTTATTTTGTGGTAGGTTGGGTTTAGCTCAGGGTTTGGTAGGGTTTTATTTAGTCAGTCTTTTGGGTTTTATTTTGGTTTTTATTTAACAAAGAACAACCAAAACCAACATTTATTTTCATACAAACCAAGCAACACAATTTCAGTTTAGCCTATGCCTGGGTTTAGATCAGGTTTTAATACTCAGTGGCCTAGAGTTGTGGTTAGTTTTTTTTAGTTTTGGCTATAGTATCTTAGTCTCCTTTCAGGCCTTTATATTTTAGCCTTTAGGATCTTTTAGGGCTTGGCCCAGGATCTGGTGGCCCAGTAGGGTGGCCCAAGCCAGGGAGATTAGTGGTCAAGATCTATGGCTCAGTGGCCCAGGTTTGGTATGGTATTTTTAGATTAAAGGTAGCCAGTGTGGCCTGGGCTATCACTTAGGTCAGCCTAGCCCAGGGTTTAGTCAGCTCAGTGGCTCAGGATCAGTTTTTATATGGTAGTTTAAGGAAGTCATTAGTTTATTTTATTAGTTATTTATTTATTAGTATTAAGTTATTTACTATTATTTATTTAGTTATTTATTTTATTTTATCTATTTTATCATTTTATTATTTTTTTTTAGTTTTAGGTCTATTTTATTTATATTTTAATAGTCATGTTATCCATTATCTTTATTTGAGATAATTAGAGGTGGCACTAGATCTTTAGGCATCAGTGGTTGGCCTAGCCTTATCTGTGGCTCAGGGTTGTGGCCTCATCTCAGGCCCAGGGTCATGGCCCAGGGCCCAGAGACTGATCTGTGGCCCAGGGTTTAGTGGCCCACCATCACCTGGCCCAGGTCATTTTATCTAGAGTAAAGCCCAAAAGCCTCAGTGGTCAGAATAGCCTTTCATAGAGTCGGGCCTAGGGTTAGGGCCTAGTTTAGGATCTGTGGCCCAGTTGGGTCAGATCTGGGCTCATGGTTTAGATCTTGGAGTGCCTGTTTATAGGCTCAGGTCTGGGAGTTAGGGCCTAGGGTTAGATTTATTAGGTTTAAAATGTGCCAAGTTTAGATTTAGTTTATTTTAGTTTTATTTTATTTTATATTTTTGTTTTAGTTTATTTTTTCTTTTATTTATTAAGTTTATTTATTTTAATGTTATATTTTAGTTTTTTATTTTCATTTATTTTTAGTTTTAAGTTTAGGTTTATGTTTATTTTTTAGTTTTATTTTTATTTTATTTTTTTTAGTTTTTATTTTTATTTTTAGGTTTTTAGTTTGGTTTTATTTTATTTTTTTAGGTTTAAGTTTTTATTATATTTTATGTTTATTTTATTTTTTTATTTTCATTAGTTTAGTATATTTTTTAATATATTTATTTTATTTATTTTAGAGTTTAGGTTTAATTTATCTTAAGTTTATGTTTAAGTTTTATTTATTTTAATTTAGTTTATTTATTTTATTTATTTATTTTTGGTTTTAGGGTTTTATTTTTTTTATTTTTATTTTTTATTTTATTTGTGGTTCAGTTTTATTTTTAATATATTTTAGGTTTTATTTTAGGTTTGTTTTTTTTTGGTTTAGATTTTATTTAGTTTTTATTTTATTTTATTTTAAACTATATTTTATTTAGTTTATTATTTAGTTTTTAATAGAAATTTATATTTATCTTTTATCTTTTTTATTTATTTTATTTTAGTAGGATCAGTCCGTGGCCTTAGTCATGTATTTATCTTATAGTCAGGTTATCCATTATTTATCTTTGTGGCCTAATTTAGCCCAGGGCCTCAGGTGTGGTCTGGGGCCTTTCAGTCAGTGGCCCAGGATCTGGCCCAAGTGGCCTAGGATCTTGGCTTTTTGGGCCCAGTCCAGATGGGCTAGGGATCTTGGTTCAGGGCCTAGGTCATGTGATTCCAGGATCAGTAGCTCCAGGCCCAGGGCCTGGGGCCTAAGGCTCAGGGCCTTCAGTTTTTTTCTGCTTCAGGGTCTTAGAGTGGATCTGGGGCAGGCCTGGGTCAGGCTGGCCTGGGCCTAGTGGCAGATCTTTAGTGGTCCAGTTAGGGTTAGCCTTTTAAAAAACCAATCAAAGTGTAGTTTAGGTTTTATTTTATCTTTTAGTTTATTTTATTTATTAGTTTATTTTTTATTTTATTTTATTTTTTTATTTTATTTTTATTTAGTTTAGTTTATATTTAGTATTTTTTAATTTTTATTTGTTTGGTTTATACTTTATTTTAGTTTAGTTTTATTTTATTTATGGTTTATTTTCTTTTATTTCATTTTGTGTCTTTGATTTAGGTTTTATTATATCTTTTTATTTTAGGTTTTGTTTATAGTTTATATCTTTAGTTTGGGTTTAGTTTTATTTTATTTTATTTTATTTATTTATTTTAGGTCTTATTTAGTTTCTTTTAGGTTTAAGCTTTATTTTAGTTTTATTTTAGTAGGTTTAGTTATTTTATTCTTTATTTTAGGTTTATTTTTTTTATTTTAGGTTTTTACATATTATTTATTTATTTTTAGGTTTATTTTTTGAGTTTTATTTTATTATTCTTTTACTTTATGTTTAGATTTTATTTTATGTAGGTTTTTTTATTTTTAGGTATATTATATTTTATTTTAATTTAGATTATGTTTTTATTAATTTTATTTTTTATTTTAGTTTTCATTTTTATTTTATTTTGGTTTAGTTTAGGTTTAGTTTAGATTTTATTTTATTTAAGTTATTTTTTTTTAATTTATTTTTATTTTTTTAGTTTAATTTAGTTTAGGTTTTGTTTTTGGGGGTTTAGGTTTAGGATTTTAGTTTTGGTTTCAAGATTTTAGTTTAGGTTTAAGGTTTAGGGTTTTTTTATTTTTATTTTTTATTATTTTTTTTTTTTAGAAGCCCCATGTAGGTATTTTATTGCCAAAAAAAGAGGGTTACATCCTTAAAGGGGATAAACCCAAACCATGCTCAAAGAGCTACAATTAGCCTAAGGAGTAAATCCCCATCTAAGTACATCCAAGAGTAAAAGAAAGCATAAAAACAATCAAAAGATACAAGATGATTAACATAATAAGCTAAAGTAAGATTAAAGCCAATGCTCTGGAGGATGGGGAATGCATGATAATCTAGAGCAGACCTGCAAAAGAAGGAGAGAGAATCACCGCAAAGTCAATAAGAGGGAGATTAGAAGCTAAGGTAATACGACAAAAGTTTGAGGAAAATAAATATAATATGAGTATAGTAAGGAATTGTGATAGAGAAGGCTCGCTCAATCACATCCTGTAGATGCAAGTATGAGCATCCAAACTTCCAGAAGGGTTACATCACAAGCAACCAATAGGGAGTGAGATCATCACAACCATCATAGCCAACAAACCTGGAGAAGGTAGCACCGCTTGATATTCTTGTGAGCTTTATTCCCTACAAACCTAAGCAAAATCATCTAAAATATATAGGTAATTGCTAAGAGCTAAGGATAAGGAGTCTCATTCAAGAAAAATATCATCAATATAGTCATCTTGACATGAGAATACATAAACATAAGTGAGTGAGCCATCTTAGTAATCGCATGAATAGCCATATTCAGAAAGAAATTAGTTCAAAGATATAATCCCTCCATAAGAAAATTATAGAGAGACAACTTAAATTAAATAAGTCAATGAGCTTATACTTAACACCATCCCAATCACATGATATGTAAATGAATCATTCAGTGCAGAAAAAAACCCAGGGAACAATCCCTTTATTAATGTCCTGGAGAAAGCAATAGTAAATGAAGATAACATAGCTCAATACAGGGAATAAACTGCAACCAACCAAAATAAGCACCCAGAAAAAATAGTTAGAGTAAAGCCCAATACAAAGATTCGTGGCCTCCATTCATAATCCATCAACAATCAAGAGAACAAGGCAAAGAAAAGGCAACAACATCCAAGATAGAAGGACTAAACTGCCATACCATTCTTTCGAATAACCGCTCATAAGACCGCACCAACCAATCAAACGAGGTAAGTGATGATCAAAAAATAGGAGATAAATTGTACCGCAATCGAAAGCCAACCCCATACCAAACAAATAATACAACATTGGAACCCACCATAAAAAAATCAACAAGTGAATTGAAATGAGTCTCAACATTAAAATCCAAAATAGCAACAAGAAAGACGGCAACATCCAAGATAGAAGATATAAATAAATTGGCCATAAACTTCAATCGAGGATGGCAATAATAGAAAAACAAATAAATAAAGCATAAAATAATTATCCAAGGCAAGAATCGCAAATCACCAAAACCCTCACCATCGAGACAACAATGTCAATAGGGGCATGAGACCAAATTCTACAACCAACAAAGAAAGAGCCAACCGAGGTGACAAGGTAAAATAAAAAAAGGTAGATCTCCAAGACAAGAGACAACCAAAACAAAAAACCAGTTAGCTATGATGCCACTCATCCAAGATAATCAAAACAATAGATACAAGATTGACAGAAAAAGGATGAAATAAATAGTAGCAGAAAAGGTAGATCAATGAATTCCAATGATAGGCATAAGAAAACCAAGAAGGAGGTTCAAAGCAAAATCTACCAAGCAATCAACAACTTCAATAGACCAACAAAATAATCCAAAGCCCTGTGGGCAAGTGTGGTATTGATCGATCACAACCAACAAGGCAAAACCAACAAGTCAGCCAAGATTCCACCCATAAACATATATCGTAAAGGAAAGGATAGATAATGAATAGCTCCCACCATAAGCCTATCTAGTAAGTGACATTCGTGAGAAATCAAGGTCGATGCTTATTCACCATAACCCACTACCAATAATGACAATAACCAAATTTGTCAATAACCCAATTATGCATATAAGATAAATCATTGATTAATTCCAAGCATAACAAAGAAATGTGCTTCAAGTTGTACATGTTCCAATCATAAAGATAAGATGGGAGAACAAGAAGGAAAAGCAACAACATCCTGTGTGTTAGCAATCGAATCAAAATAGCATGGACAATTTTACAGAGTAAGTAGTGCCCACAATCTCAGCTGATGCACAATGATAATCCCTTGAAAAACTCCAAACCTGCTGATCATGGGAAGCAAGACTAGAAATAGCAAGACTAGTATTGAAAGAAATAACACAATTCCATTTCTGCAAAGAGATATTAGTGTGGAGATGGGATATCCCAACCAACAAAATAAGAATAAAGAAAATTGCAACCAATAGGTGCTCAATAGCCCCTAAGAGTAAATAGTTCAAGAATAGTTGCTTTGTCACATTAAGCCAAGATCAAGGATATTGATAGTCATAATCAAGAGTATATAGGATAGACCATTGATTACATATAAGCAAAAGAGTAGAATGGTCTTCGTGATTTTCCGATCTCCTCAAAGCATGAAGGGTGAAAACAATTGTAGTAAAGTCCAACATCAACCCAAATGTTAACAACAAGAGCAAAAATGAAACAGAAAGGGGAGGGTAAACACAATAAGAACCAAAAGGAGCAGCGAACAAGGAAATCCATTCCTACAGGGGATAGAAGATTACCAAGCAGGAATTTTAAGATAATAAAGGTCCAAAACTAGAACTTGGTAAGACAGTAGCAGGCAAGATGGCAAAAATCAGCATGAGGAAAATTGGGAGAAGCAGCAGTAGAAAAAATCTGCAGCAGCCCAAACTCAAAGGGATTAAAAAACCAAATCAACAAACAAAACAACAAACAACCATGGCAGCAAACCTCCAAAACCCAAAAAGTAATTAAGCCCAATCCATTCCAAGACAAGGATTTCGACCAAAATAACCATTAAAAGAGACCGTGGTATTACAATTTTCCCTTGCGTGAAAGCATGCCGAGGTTAGCATTATATAAGCAAGGATACCATGAAAGTCCCAAGCCCAAACCAACCAAAATCCTTTCAAAGATAAGTGTTGAAACCTTTATGAATTAGGCCTTTAAGGAGGAAAGAGTCCCATGGAATATAAGCATCACCAAAGAAATACTATAATCATCAAAATAAAAGATGCAACCAAAGATAATGCACACTAATGCTGTCTAGAAGCAACATAAGTAGTAGCAATGCTCCAAGCCATATTGTCAAAGAGAAAAACCGTTAAAGAAGTTAGTACTAAAATCTAAGCCCATCAAAATAGATAACTTCCTCCAAAGAATGGTTAATTCTCTTTAGAAATGAATGTATCAATGAAATTAAAGTCCCAAGTGGGATTATATAAAATGTGTAACACAAGGCTCAACTGGTTCCAATTCAAGATATTGATGTGCATATAGTTCAACATCTGCCCCATAATATTGTAAATGCCAAAAATAGAATTCTTCCAACTAAAGGAGAAGGGGTAAAGGCAGCAAGTCATGGCAAAGAGCACAAGACAGCAATGATATCTATGAGGAGTATCCATAAAGAACACAAGGAAACAGAAAACTAGAAAAAATGGAGGCGAAGAGGAGAATTAGATTCTGAGGTAAGGAAGCCCAAAATTGTCCAAGTTAACCAGATCATGCAAGTATTTGGGTAATGTAAATTGATCAAAGAAGATGATACAGTCTAATCTCACACCCAGATTTGCAAGGTAATCAGCACAGGTGTTTCCTTCATGCCAAACATGAGTGATGGTAAAATTCAAGAGAGAGAAGAGCCCTAGTTTGTTGAGGAGGTAGTACAAACAAGTGCTCATATTGGTAGAAGTCAAAAGGTCAATCAAGAGAAGAGCGCCACCTCTATCCAAATATTGAGCCACCATTTTGAAGACAAATTTCTAGAGCTTTGTGGACGCCATAAGCTCAAGATAAGGGACAAGGTGGAAATAAGGGGATAAGCAAATGCACATAGGACTATACCCTTAGAATCCTGAAAATGCCTCCACAACCGTGAGCCATTATGAGAGATGAGCCATTAGATTAATTTTAATAATATGATCAAGAGGTTTTTTCCAAAACCATTCTATCATTTCGATAGTAAGGTTGGTCTGGAAGGTTGAGGCCTAGTTTATTGGCTACAGATTTACTTTTAAAATGTTTGTGATGAATTAAATTGGCTTTAAACAAGTCACAAATTTTTTTTTTAGTTCTAGTAATAATCCTCATGTGATTCATATAATCCCAATGATGTTTAGCATCATGGGTCCATCCATATGAACCAAATAAGAGTAATGGCGATTATGATTTTAATATGACCTTTAATTGCATTGTCAAAGTAAACTTCAAGAAGTTGATATAAAGTAAAAGAACAATTAAAATTGACAAGGTTGAATAGATCGTCATACCAAATCCAAATTTTAGAGGCAATAGCCCCATTAATAAAAAACATGGTTAACATTCTCAATATGAGAACAACATTGACATTTAGAGGGTAAATAAAACCCTTTACCCCACAACAAAGAGTCAATAGGAATAAAGTTTTTAGGATATGCCAAGTTAGAACAGAGTAAGAAGAGGGGATATTGTTATTCCAAATTTTGGAGAACACAATAGAAGAATCCTGAGTGTCTTTAGTGTGAAGCCACACATTTTTAAGGTTGAAATCCCCATTATGAGATAGCTTAAAGATAACTGATCATGATTGTTGGAGTGATAGGAATATTAGTAATCATATTTAAGAAAGTGGAAGGAATAGAATCAAGAATCTTACTAGTGTTCCACTTGTGGTTTTGCCGAAATGAATTAACTCTAAGAGAAGTGGAGTGAGTGTAGAGTAAGTCATCAATGGATCCACAACCACCCAGCTTGTCTTGCCAAAAGAAGGAATTGCTGAGTTTATGCCCCAAAAAATTAAGGATTCTGATCCCATTTGATAGAACAAAGTCTTCTCCACACGTGAGAATCACCGATTTAAAGGGACAAATGAGAGGATGTTTACCCCGGCAATATTTAGAAGTCATGAAATGCCCAAAGACTATTTTTGCTCCTAAAATTCCACCAAAGTTTGTAGGAGAAGGCATTGATAACTTCTTTGATGGATTTACATCCTGCACCTCCCTTCAAGAGTACCACAACTTTAGACCAAGATGACCAAGGCATTCTTTAGAGGAGGTATTGGTTCCGTAAAAAATTTATTTAAGAGACGCTTCTATTGATGGTAGAGTTGGTAGCACAATGGTTTGAAGAAGGTATATAGGCATGGAATTTAGAGTGCTCTTGATCAAGGTAAGCCTACCACCAAAAGAGAGTAAATGAAATTCTGCCAAGATTTTGTTAGAAATTTTTGAATTAGATCATCAAAAAGGTGTGATCTTTTGGCCTTTAAAAAAGTGGAGCCCCAAGGTAATTAAGAGGGAGTTGATTTTGCTTAAAATTAGTAATTCTGGATATTTGGTTAAGGTTTAAGCTTTAGGGTTTAGGGTTCATATTTTAGGGTTTAGAGTTTAGGGTTTAGAGCTTTAGGGTTTAGTGTTTAGGTCCTAGGTTTAGGGTTTAGGTTTTAGTTTTGGGTTTAGGGTTTTTGGTTTTTTTATTTAACAAAGAACAAGTTCAAATTCAACATTTCTTATTTTTGATTTCGACAACCAAGTAACACACCAGATTTGGGGTTTAGGGTTTAGGATTTAAGTTTAGTTTAGGCCTAGTTTAAGGTTTAGTTTTAAGGTTTTTCATAGAGTTTAGTTTTTAATATTTTATTTTAGGTTAAGGTTTAGGTTTGTGGTTTGGTGAGGGTTTAGGTTTGTAGGGATCAATGTAGGGTTTATTTGGGTTAGGGTTTTAGGGTGTGGTTAGGATTTAGGTTTTATGTTCAAGGTTAGGTTTTAGTTTAAGGTTTAGATTTGGATTTTTAAGGTTTAAGCATTTTTAGAGTTTAGGGTTTGTGATTTAAGATTTTTAAGTTTTGGTGGTTATAGGTTTAGGGTTTATGGTTTAGGTTTTATAAAGTTATATAGGGTAGGTTTAGGAGTTTTGGGTTAGTTTTTAGGTTTGGTTACTTATTTATTGATTTATTTTTGGGTTTAGGGTTTGGTTTATTTAGGGTTTAGAGTTTGAGGTTTTTTTTTTGGGGAAAATTAGAATTTTACCATGAAAGAAAGATATAATGTTTAAAGGGTAAGCTCAAAATTCTACTACCTTAGAGCAAGAAGAATCCTAAAGAGCTAAACCCCATCCAAGTACATTAAAAGAAAAGAAAACAAAGAGCAAATACAACACCTAAAAGCATAAGATAAAAGACAGATAAGGCTAAAAATCAAGATAGTAAAAGAAGAGAGATATTCATGATTCATTTGAGGTAGCAAGATAAGCAAGATTCATAGCAACAACACTTGGGTTGACTGAGTAATGATCGTTCCCTCTGTAAAGTTCCAACCTGTAAAAGAAATCTACAAAACACTACGAAGGAAAAAGTCATAGCTAAAAAGGATAAGGATAAAGAGCAAAAGGAGAGAGGAAAGAGAAGGCGTGTCAGATTATAAGGGGCAACAATGCATATGAGCATCCGAACTTCATAAAGAAAGGTTGCAATCATATGTAATGCTACCTACCAGAGAGAAGAGGTGAGTAACATCAAAGCCATCACCGCCAGCATACCTGATATAAGCAAACATTCAAGGCCAACAGTCCATAGAGTTCCAGATCTTACACCATTAAATAAAGAGAAATCAGCCAACAACTAGCTAGTAGCCAAACCACCAAACAAAAACCACAGCAAACTAATCTCAATAACATAGGGAGAGGCTAGAACAAAGTAAGAACACCACCAACATGCATTATCCAAATACCCATACAAGCTCCAAACTAAGGAAAAACTAACAAGAAGCACAAGACCCACGCCAATGAATAGAGAATAACCAACAAAACCAAGGTAGAGCCTCAAATAAAGTCCCTTTAAATCACCCTAAACAAGGTGAAACACAACCACTAAATAAGAATGAAATCATCAATCAAGGAAACATAATAAGGTAAATCACCAAAGATAAAATAACCACACAAAAGGTGGTAAGGTAGTAACCACCAAAAAAAACCAAAGTCCAATCCAAAAGGATAAAGGTTTGGCTAGCAAGAAAGGATCCAAATTGTCCAACAAGAAGGAAAACCAATGAGAAAAAAATCAACCAACAATGATTCCAAGGACAACTAAAAGTCCTCAAGCAATAAGTAACCATAAACCACCAAAGAATAACATCATAAGTAACCCACAAGGAAGCATCCCAGTTAAGGAAATGCAAAACCAATAAAGCACCACACAACATAGGTCCAAAGAAGCACAACCACCATAGAAAGGCAACAAATAAATAGCTATTAGGACCATAAAACCAAACTTCAGAAGATTAACCAACGGAAGCATAAATGCAAATATAAAATGTTTTGCAAACAATACACCAGTAGGCTATAGAGAATAACCAAAAAATAAAATAAAGGCAAAGAAGGATCCGACAAACAACAAGGAGCAACCCCAAAAATAGAAATTCTCCAAAAGAAGGCTTAGAAAGGCAACAACCAACATCAATTCACACTAGGAAGGCCACCCATCCAACCATGAAAAACCAATAAAAAGTAATTCGAGTTCAAGAGGAGAGCCAACAAACTAACTAGTACAGAAAAAAAATAATGCCAGATTAGAAACCATCTCATCCACTAGCAACCAGGGAAATAAGGCAGAGAAGACAGTAGCCATCAGGCCAAAAAAACCAAACCAACCCATGTTGAAAAGATAAGAACCACTAGGTAGTAACCTTCAGGCCAACCCAAAAGTAATAGGTCAAAAACATAACCTAGCTAAGGCCAAAAAGTGAAAATAAGTTTAGGGTTTATGGTTTAGAGTAGTATTAGGGTAAGAGAGGTAGGGGTTTAGTGTAGATTAGAGATTTTGAGATTTAGGGAGGTTGAGGGTCCAGTCCAGAAGTTTGGGTTTAAGAAGGATAGTAGGGTTTAGTATAGAGGTTTGTGGAGTTTAGGGTCTTTTGAGTGGTAGATGGGGTGGGGTTGGGGTAAGAGTTTAGGTTTAGAGTTAGAGGGTAGAGTGTTAGTTTGAATTTAGAGTTTTGGGTGTGGTGTGATTTAGTTAGGTTTAGTTTAGGTTTAAGATTTTAAAGAGTTTAGGAGTAATGAGTGTGGGTAGGGGTTTAGGAGGGTTATAGTTAGGTCAGAGGTTGGGAGTAGTTTATGTTTTAGAGTTAGGGTATATTTATTTATTTTTTAGGGTTTGGGTTTTAGGTTTAGGTTTTATTTTTAAGTTTAGGGTTTATAGTTTATTTTTTTAGGTTTAATTTTTTATTTAGTTTTATTTTATTATATTTTAGGTTTATCTTATTTTTTATTTTAGGTTTAGTTAATTTTATTTTAAGTTTTTATTTTACTTAGTTTAGGTTCTTATTTATTTTAATTTAGTTTAATTTTATTTTTTTTATTTTCTTTATGTTTAGGTTTAGGTTTAGTTAGTTTATTTTATTTTATTTTTTTTTTTTTTGGTTTAGGTTTTATTTTATTTTTTGGTTTTATTTAGTTTAGGGTTTTAAATTTTTTGGGGTTAAGATTTAAGGTTAGTTTAAGGTTTGGGGTTTAGTGTTTGGGGTTTAGGTTTAGATTTAGGTTGGGTTTAGGTTTTTTTAGGGTTTAGGGTTTTTTATTTTAGGATTTAGGTTTTTTTTTAGGGAAAAGTTAAATTTTATTTAGAGGAAAAAGATACAATGTCCAAAAAGGGGTAATCATAAAATTCTAGTTCTTAGAGTAAGAAGAGACCCAAAGAGCTAAACCCATCTACATTAGAAAAGAAAATAAAAGAGCAAATATGAAAAAAGCATAAGTTAAAGAAGAGAAGACTAAAACAAATCGAAAATAGTAAAAGGATGAGTTAACTATTCATGATTCATTTGAGAAACAAGATAAGAAGATCCATAGCAACAACACTTGGGTTGTCTAGTAATGACCATTCCATTTGTAAAGTTCTAACATATAAACGAAATCTACAAAACACTGCAAAGGAAAAAGTCATAGCTAAAAGGGATAATGATAAAGAAGGGAAAACAAGAGAGCTAAGAAAGAGAAGGCTCAAGCTTAGTTAGGATCATCTCAAAGGGCAACAATACATACGAGCATCCAAATTTCATAAAGAAAATCATGTAATGCTACCTACCGAGAAGAGGTGGGTAACATCAAAGCCATCATATCCAGCCAAGCAAAAGCCCAAGGCCAACTAGAGTTCTAGATCTTGCACCATTAAACATGAGCAACTTGCAGAACTAGCTTGCCAAATCACCAAATAAAATCACAATACTAATCACAATTACAGAGAGGATAGAATAAAGTCAACACCAACAATAGCCATTATCCAAATACCATCCAAGCTCAAAACTAAGGAAAACTAGAACCGCCATCAATGCACCATCCATAATTAATGAGGAATACCAACAAAACCAAGATAGAGCCCTGCCAAAGTCCCAATAAGTAGGAGTCACCAAGCCAAACCAGGTTAGCAACAACCGACTAACTCATAAATGAAACCATCAACCGGGAAACAAGTGAAAGACAAATCACTATATGACAAAACAACCATATAAAATGCCATAATAACCACTGTGAACTAAAAAAGTCCAATCAAAGGATCAAAAGGTTCAGACAAAGAAAAGGCTCCAACAAATTTTCCATGAAGAAAGAAAAGACCAAAAAGGAAAAAATTCAACCAACCAATTCCAAGGACAACTAAAAGTCCTCCAACCAAACCAGCAAAGTAAAATAGCCATAAGGCAACAACCAAAGAATAGCCCATCATAAGTAACCAACAATGGAAGCATCCTCAATAGCCAAGGAAAAGTAGAAAACCAATAAAGCCCCACACAAGAGAGGTCCAATAGCACAACCACCATAGAAGGCAACAACAAAGATGACATTAAAAACCAAAACTTCGAACATAGACTAACTAGAAGATAATTGACAAACGTGCAAATAATTCACCAAAGAAGGCTAATACTAAGAGATTAACCACTCACAAAATCAAGGCAAAAGAAATATCCAACAATAAATAATAAAGAACTAGGAGGCAACCCACAAAAAATTAGCTAGAAATTTCAAAAGAAGGAAAAGTTAAAACCAACAACAAGCCAGGAAGTACCCATCCAACCATGACTAGAAAAGTTATTCAAGTTCAAGGGGAGAGCCAACAAACCAACCAGTGTAGAAAACATAATAAAGCTAGAGAAGAAACCCTCTCATGCATCAGCAACCAAAGTAATAAGGCAAAGAAGATAGCAGCCACCAGGCTGGAAAAACCAAGCCAACCTAGGTTGAAAAGATTGGAACAACCAGGTAGTAACCACTAGGCCAACCCAAAAGCAAAAGGTCAAAACATAACTTAGCTCAGGCCAAAAAGTGAAAATAGGTTTATGGTTTAGGGTTAGGGTTTACGATTTAGGGTTTAGGGTTTAGTTTTTAGGCATAGTTTAGGGTTTTGAAGGTTTAGGGTTTAGGGTTTACTGTTTAGGGTTTAGGGTCTAGGGTTTAGGGTTTAGGGTTTATGATTTAAGGATTTTGGTTGTAGGGTTTAGAGTTCAGGGTTTAGGATTAGCATAGGATTTAGGGTTTAGGGTTTAGGTTTTACATTTTAGGTTTTTGGTTAAGCTTTTTGGGTTTATTTAATTTAGGTTTAGGGTTTTTAAAATTAAACCAAGTAGGTTTAAGTTTATTTAATTTATTTTAATTTATTTTAGTTTATTTTATTTTTTATTTTATTTAGGTTTATTTTTGTTATTTTGTTTAGATTATTTATTTTAGGTTTATTTATTTTAATTTAAGTTATTTATTTTAGTTTATTTTTTAGGTTTAGGTTTATGTTTTTTTTTATTAATTTTTTTTATTTATTTTAGGTTTAGGTTTTTTTTTTATTTTAGGTTTAGGTTTAGCTTTTATTTTATTTTTTAGGTTTTATTTTAATTTAAGTTTATTTTAGATTTATTTTAGTTTATAGGTTTATTTTTAGTTTTGTTTATGGTATAGGTTTAGTTTATTTTAGGTTTAAGTTTATGTTTTATTTTAATTTAGTTTAGTTTATTTTAGTCCAGGTTTAGGTTTATTTTATTTTATTTATTTTAGGTTTAAGTTTTTAAATTTATAGTTTAGGATATTTTTTTATATCTTAGGTTTATTTTTTAGGTTT
Organism: Cymbidium sinense; assembly: GCA_021442155.1. Taxonomy (NCBI): domain Eukaryota; kingdom Viridiplantae; phylum Streptophyta; class Magnoliopsida; order Asparagales; family Orchidaceae; genus Cymbidium; species Cymbidium sinense. Next base: position 186,592 of record JAKCPB010000508.1, on the reverse strand, counting down.
AGGTTTTATTTAGTTTTATTTTATTTTATGTTAGTTTAATTTCTTTTACATTTAGTTTTTATTTTATTTAGGTTTATTATATATTTTTAGTTTAGTTTAGGTTATTATTATTATTTTTTATTTTAGTTTTTATTTATTATTTTTTTTTTCAGGTTTAAGTTTAGTATAGGTTATAGTTCACATTTTATTTTATTTTGTTTAAGTTTTTTGTTTATTTTAATTTTAGGTTTTGAGGTTTAGGTTTTTTTTGGTAGGTTTATGGTTTAGGTTTAGGTTTAGGGTTTAGGTAGAGGTTATAGGTTTTAGGGTTTAGTTTAGGGTAGGTTGGGTAGTTTTTAGGTTTAGGGTTAGTTATTTTTAGGTTAGGGTTTTTTTTATTTATTATTTTAAATTAAGCAAATTAGTAGGTTTAATTTAGTTTATTTTATTTATTTTATTATATTTTTTATATATTTTAGTTTATTTTATTTTTTTAATTTTATTTAAGTTTATTTTTATTTTTACTTAGTCTAGTTTATTAATTTTAGGTTTTTTTTTTTAATTTTGGTTTATTTTAGTTTATTTTAATTTTAGATTTTTTTATTTTAGTATAGTTTTATTTTTGTTTATGTTAGTTTTAGGTATTTTATTTTTTAGAATTATGTTTAGGTTTTATTTTATTTTTTGGTTTAGCTAGTTTTATTTTTTTATTTAGGTGTTTGTTTTAGTTTAAGTTTAGGGTTAATTTATTTTATTTTATTTTATTTAGTTCAGTTTAGTATTTTATTTTATGTTTTATTTATTTTAGTTTATTTTAGTTTAGGTTTAGATTATATATTTATTTTACATTTAAGTTTTTTTTATTTTAGGGTTTAGGTTTATTTTTTTTATTTTTTAGGTTTTATTTTAGTTTTATTTTTAGGTTTAGGTTTATATTTAGTTTTATTTTAGGTTTATTTTATTTTATTTTAGGTTTAGTTTTTATTTTATTTAGGTTTTTTATTTAGTTTAGTTTAGGTTTCTATTTATAATTTAGTTTAGTTTTTATGTTTTATTTTATTTTCTTAGGTTTAGGTTTTATTTTTTATTTTTTTTAATTTATTTTGGTTTAGGTTTTTTTATTTATTTTATTTTTAGGTTTTATTTTGTTTAGGTTTAGGTCTTAGCATTTTAGGGTTTGGGGTTAGTTTTTTTGGGGGAACCCCATGTTGGGGAATTTTATTGCTACAAAAAAGTGGGTTACAAGATCCTTAAGCAGGGATAAACTCAAGATCTACTGCTCAAAGAGCTACAATCAGCCTAGAGAGTGAATCCCCTATCTAAGTACAACCAAATCAGCCTAGAAAAAATAAAGATAAAGGAAAAACTATAAGAGAAACAAAAGAAATAAAATAAAAAAAAGAGAAGAGAGACGCCTTCAAAAGTTGTGACAATGAGAGAAGTATATGCCACTTCTAGAGAAAGAACCTACAATGACATAACATAGAACCTGTAAATAGCTAGAGGAGGGAATTAGTATAGGTAGAGAAATACATGGAAAATTACCTGAAGAAATAAAGGATACTTAGAGAGATTTATAGAAAAGTGTGAAGGAAGGGTTAGGCTCAGTCACACAAGAATGGGGCAGCCACAAGTGTGAGCATCCAAACTTCAAAAGAAGGGTTACATCACAGGTGCTATTGCCAGCCAAAATATGAGTGAATCATCCCAGCCATCATAGCCTACATACTTAGGGAAAGGCAACTGCCACTAGATGAAAAGCATTTGGTCTTTAATACCTGCATAATAAGTAATAGCAAAATACACAAATGAAGAGAAGGAAACACTATTCTGCATGGCCAAGTAATGCCACCAGTCCTTTGAGAGTAAAACACCACCTAAGAATTCCAACATAGCATGTGAATGAACATCCAAAACAAACCCCTAACAAAATTACTCATAAGGAAAGGAAAACACCCCCATAGTGATGAAAGTCAATCAGGAACAACAACCCAATTGTTAACATCCACCTATTAATAGCAGGATCACAACAATAATTATACATATCTAATAGAGCCATGAGTTACCTCAGCCAGCAGATAGACCCATATAACAAAGGCACAGGTAATGAGGCTAACTGAGAGGCAATCAATAGAACAAAAGGGTGAAATCCAAGAAAAAGACAACTGGAGCAAGAACCAATAAACCATTCAACCAATAGCCAAAATAGAAAACCAAGTAGTGTAACCAATAGAGGAGAATGTGGGAAGTGTCATTACAAAAATGAGCCATGATAAGAATAAAAAAATAAACAGCCCACAAATCCATCATATGGAGGGAAAATAGTCCAACTGCTAAGCAAACAGCTATAGCAAAAGTAGGAGGAAAACTCAACAAAATAGATGAAAAGATAACCCAACCGGGATATAGTGAAATCACAATAGTAAGAAAAGAAAAACAATGAACATAAACATCACAAAATTAATTAATTCATGAAGGTTGAGAGAAAAGAGCAGATAAACCAACAGTCCAAAGGAAAAAGATCCTAAGAGGCTATCAACAAATAAAATCAGAAACCAACATGTTAAAGGACAAATAGCAGGTAACCAATAGATGAGGAAAAAAAGCCAAATACCACATGAACAGGAAAGCCAGAAAAATGCAGCAAGTAAGTGCAACAAAAAAATTGAGAAGGGGATAGTGTCAATCAAAGAAAATAGAAAGTGGAAAATACAGACAAGGAAAATAGTTAACTGAGCAAAAAATAGCATAATCTAACTTAATTTTTGAGGTATGGTAAACCAGAGTTATCCAAATTAACCAATCCATGCAAATATTTAGGAAGACTAGAATGATCATAAAAGGTGAGCACATCTAATGTAGCACATAGATTAGCAAGATAGTTAGCACAAGCATTTCCTTCATGCCAAATGTGAGTGATTTTAAAGCAGACTTGAGAGAGGAGAGCTCTTGTATCATTAAGGAGGTAGTATAAATTTGTGTTTCCCACCTTGGTGGAAGTCAACATATCAATGAGCAAAAGGGCATCCACTTCAATTCAGATATTGAGCCAACCTTTTTGCAAATAAATCTCTATAGCTTTGTAAACAGCCATTAATTCAACAAAGATGATAGAACAAGCTTTAAGTGGGAAGGCAAAAGTACAAATGACACTACCTTTAAAGTTTCTAAAAATGCCACCATAGCCAAAAGCATTTTGAGAGATAGAGCCATCAATATTAATTTTGATAGTATTGTTTTGAGGCTTTCTCCAATAGAGAAGCTTATCTTCTTTCCAGTTGGGGATCTCAGGAAAGCTAAGACCCAGCTTGTTGGTTACAAATTTGTACCCTTTAAAGTGATTGTTATTAATTAAGCTAGCATTAAATAAAGCATGGATTCTTTCTTTAGTTCTAGCAATAATCTTCTTATGGTTCATAGGGATGCCACGATGTTTTGCATCTTTTTTGTCTATCCATATGAACCATATAAGAGTGATGTTAGTAATGATGTTAATGCACCCTTTCACAATTTTATGAAAATAAACATCAAGAAGTTGATATAATGATAAAGAATCATGAAAATGGTTAATATTGAAAAGATCATCATATTAAACCCACAGTTTGGAGGTAATAGCTCCATTGACAAAAACATGATTCACATTCTCAATGTGAAAACAACAATAGCATTTGAAAGGCAGCTAAAAGCCTTTACCCCACATTAAAGAATTAGCAAGAATGAAATTTTTCAGAATTCTCCAAATAAGGACAGAGTAAGAAATAGGGATAATGTTATTCCAAATTTTTAAAAACACATTAGAGAAGTCGTGGCCTTCTCTAATATGATTCCAGACTTTTTTAAAGATAAAATCACTATTGTGAGATAGCTTAAAAAGAATCTGATCAAGTTTGTTAGAAATGATAGGAATGTTAGTGAATTTATCTAAAAGAGAAATAAGAATATAATCAGTGAGTTTACAATTGTTCTAATTATTTTTAATCCAAAAGGAGTTCACTTTAATAGCAGCAGTAGAATGAGTAGATAAGAAATCATCAGTAGAACCATTTCCAATCCAGTTGTCTTGCCAAAAGAAAGAAGATCCAAAGTTAACTCCCCAAAATAGAAGGGGTTCATCTTCCCATTTGATGGAGAAAAGTCTTTTCTAGACTAGGGAGTCTCCCACTTTGTAAGGGAAAATAAGAGGATGCTTACCATGATAGTATTTGGCAATCATGAAGTTAGCCCAGAGACTATTATTGCCCCTAAAATTTTACCAAAGTTTATTAGAGAAAGCAGTAATAGCTTCATAAATAGACTTACAGCCAAGGCCACCCTTGGTAAGGGTACCATAACTTTTATACTAAGAGGTCCAATGCATCCTTTAAGTAGAATTGTTAGTGCCCCAGAAAAATTTATTAAGGAGACATTCTATTATGTTTAAAGTAGAGTTAGTAGGGATGATGGTTAGAGTAAGATATACAGGCATGGAATTAAGGGTACTCTTGAGCAAAGTAAGCCTACCACCAAAGGAAAGTAAGTGGAATTCCCAAATAGAAATTTTATTAGCAATTTTTTGGATTAGATCATCAAAGAGATGTGATCTTTATTGACCTTTGTATAGGGGAGCACCAAGATATTTAAAAAGGAGTTGTTGTTGTTTAAAATTAGTGATTCTCAAGATTTGATTCATTTTGTTACTGGAGATTTTATAAGAGGTAATGAAATAACTTTTGCCTTCATTGATAGTAAGATCACTTTCTTTACCCAAATTATTTAAGAAATTCTTATTGCATTTAATGTGATGGATGGACGCAGTATGAAAAAATAATGAATTCATCAACAAAACTAAGATGGGAGATAGGCATACCACCATGAGTTCTAAAATACATGCTAGGATTATTGTTGAAAAGGTCGTTTAAGCTCTTAGAGAGATATTCCACAATAATAATAAAGAGGGAAGGAGACAATGGATCACCTTGCCTCAAACCATGAGAAGAAGGGAAGAATCCTAAGGCCTCACCATTAAGAATAATAGAAATCCTAGCATTGCTAGTACAATTTTTAATTAGATAGATGAAATTTTCAGAAAAACCAAACAAATGGAGGATGTGTAATAGAAAATTCCAAGATATATTGTCAAATGCTTTAGAAATATTTAATTTAAATAGTATGTTACCACCTCTACTAAGAGCATCCAAATCGTGAATCAGCTATTGAGCAAGAAGAATGTTATCAGATATAGTTCAACCTCTAACAAATCCAGGTTGGTTGATAGAAAAAATTTTTTGATGAAGAGGACTAAGTCTATTGGCAAGCATTTTAGCAATCAATTTATGAAAGAAAGTACAAAGGATAATAGGTCTGAAAGCACTCCAGGATTTAGGATTCTCAATTTTAGGTATAAGGATAATGGAAGTGCTAGAAAAATATCTAGGAAGAGGGTTACCAGTAAAGAAGTCAATAACAACATCAACTAAATTAATATTAATAATAGGCCAACAATGCTAGAAGAATTATGTTTTATAACCTTTAAGAGCAGCAACAAAATCAGTATTCATGTTATTAAGAATTTTACCAATCTCCTCTTCTGAAGGAAACTTAGTAAGCAAATGATTGTCATCACTGGTAATGGTTGAGGGAATCAAATGGGTGATAGAAATAACATCTAAAGTATGGCTCTTGTCAAGAATATTTCTAAAGTGATTAATAATAGAGGTTTTAATCTAATTAGTGTCAGTGATCCAATCTCCAGTATCACTTTTATTTTTTTGGATAGATTTTAAATCTCTCTTTTTATTGAATAAAGCATGAAAATACCTTGTATTTCTATTCCCATCAGCAATATGCTTACTAGCATCCTTTTGCCGCCAATATGTTTCTTCCATATTTTGATAGTTAACTAGCTTATCTTTGTTTCATTCAAATCAATCTACTTCGAAGAGTCAGTTAAAACTACATTTTCAAGACTGTAAACCAAAAGGTCCATATTTTTAATATTAGCAAAGAGATTTTTAAAATAATGCTTGTTCCACCAAACTAGATTTTGTTTAAGCCTTTTAAGTTTAAACCAAAATTTAAGCATACCCCTAACTGAGTTGTCAGGTTGTAAGGGGGCAACCCAATTGGTGGACATAACGTTTAAAAAATCAAGGTGTTGAATCCACATATTTTGAAATTTGAAAGAAGAGGAGGAGGATACTCTTTTAGAGTTATTTTTAACAGAAATCAAAAGAGGAGCTTGATCTAACAAAGTTCTACTCAAATGTTCAATAGAGGTATGTGGTAATTGATTAATCCAATGAGAGTTAAAAAGAATCCTATCAAGTCATTACCAAAGTTTAAAGTTATGCCCTGTGTAATTAGAACCAGAATAATCATGGGATTAGGAGAAGGTTTGGTAGTAATACCATTAAGAGCACAAATACCAGGATCAGTTTCAGAGTTTTATAACTAAATTTCAGCCATCTTTAAATTTTCATGCAAAATACCATTAAAGTTAACATGCTCATTCTCATGCTCTGCATTAACAAGAGGCAAAGAGACCTGAATTGATTCATTAGAGAGAGAAAATGCATTTTTGTCAACCTCTTGAACATTATAGTTATCATGAGAAGGAAATATCATGTAGAGAAGGATTAATTAACAAACCATCATGTTCAACATTAGTAATATCTTTGACCTCATTAGATTGAGTATTGGGAGTATCAACATTACATCAAGAATTCCAATGAAGTAGTAATAGTATTTCCATTTGGGTTAGCTTTAGGTACAAAAATAGGTTTCATGAACTTAATCATTTGGATTAGTTGAAATAGAATCATTTGAGTTTTTCTTTTAAGTTATGGGTGAAGCAAAAAGCACTCTGAGTTATCAAGCTCATGAATTTTACAGTGTAAACAAAAAGTGGAAAGTTTTCAAATTCAACTTTTTGAAAATAACCAAACTTTTTTGAACCAATCCAAACTTTCTTAGGATGTTTTTAGAAATATCAAGTTCAACCAGTATATGAGTAACAGATGGATGGGATCTCACAGTAGTGGCCTTATCACTTTGAACAGGCCTACCAAAAAGAGCCCTAACAACAAATAAAACTTGATGAGTAACACAGTGAATCCTCATATTTGGAAAAGCTAATCAAACAGGAATAATTGGTGATTCCTCTTTTATATAAAAAAGAGGAGACCACTTTAAAAGACGCATTTGACAATTGTAAACAAAGTAAGAATGATGAGAGAAAACCCTTGAGTAATCTAAAATATCTGCAAGCTAAATCAAAATGTGTCTAGGATTGATCAAACCAATAGAGAAAACACTAGAGAGTTTAAGATTGTAAAAAAAAGAATGAATATTATCCAAATTTGGATGTCGCAATGCAAATTTACCAACCAATGTAAATTCATATGGCTTAGACAGGATCTCAACATCAAGATCCGAGCACATGACTGCGGGGAAGCCACAAAATGAAGTTGATATCAAATTGACCGAATCAGTAAGGGAAAGGCTATTACAAGAGAGAGCATCCTTAAAGGATTTAATAGCAGGCATAATAGCAAGTGGTTTCGAATCCATAATTTCCAATAAATCTGATGCCCTAGCCATCGCCTCTGTGAATGAAGCCATCGGCTACGTGGCCACAGGATTCATCATCATCATCAAAGATTACAGGAACATCATGTGCGTAGCTAAAGAAAAGACACGCAATAAAATTAAATGATAATGGTGAAGGATCACCAACATTGGAAGGAGAAGAACAAAAAAAAAAAGGGAAATAAAATCAGAGAGCATAGGGAGGAGGGTTTTGAAAAATGGGGTTTAGTTTAGGTTTAGTTTTAGGTTTAGGGTCTGGGGTTTAGGGTTTAGGACTTAGGGTTTAGGGTTTAGGGTTTAGGGTTTAGGTTTTAGTGTTTTGTGTTTAGGGTTTGAGGTTTTCGGGTTTAGGGTTTAGGGTTTAGGTTTTGTGGTTTAGGTTTTATTTTAGGTTTAGGTTTGGGGTTTAGTTTTGGTCTAGGGTATAGGTTTTAGTTTAGGGTTTAAGATTTTTAAGTTTTTTTTTTAACAAAGACAAATTCATATTTGACATTTCTTCATTTTGATTTCATCATCCAAGAAACACACCAGGTTTTCTAAGGCACAAGCGACAACATAAATAAAAAAATGAGCATGCATAGTAAATCAAAAACCCTAGATAATTAGAATTATCTCTACCATAAAGACATAGTTCCATAAGCACCAGATCAGATCGATCGTTCCTTAGTTTGTCCACTTCCTATCAGAACCATCTCGCCTCTAGAAGGGATCCACCATCATATCCCCGATCTCTCCTTCACCACCATGCTATAACCTCATCGCTCTCCCGCTTCATAACCACCACTACTCGACAACCACCTCCATATCCACTAGAATCCCATCCCCATTATGATAATCTTCACCACCACCTTTGCCTCCATCGCCAGATCTAGACAGAGCATTATTGACAACAATGTTCCTGCCATCAAGGTTCTCCAACATTCTTAGAGTTTAGGTTTATTAGGTTTTAAGGTTTAAGTTTATTTTTTAATTTATTTAGTTACTTTAGGTTTAGGTTTAAGGTTTAGGATTTAGGGTTTAGGGTTTAGGGTTTTATAGTTTATTCTTTTAGGGTTTAGAGTTTAGTTTTAGGTTTTTTAGGGTTTTAGTGTAGTTTTAGGGTTTAGTTTAGGGTTTAAGGTTAATTTTTTGGGAAAGTGAGAATTTTATTACCATAAAAGGAAAAGATACAATGTCTTTAAAAAGGGTAAAGCTCTAAAATTCTACTACTCAGAGCTACAAGAAACTTAAAGAGCTAAACCCCCATCTAAGTACATTAGAAAAAGAAAAAAAATAAAAGAGCAAATACAACAGCTAAAAAGAAAAATAGAAAAAGACACAGAGTAAGACTAAAACAAATCCTAAAAATAGTAAAAGGATGAGCCAGCAGTAGTTCCATGATTCTTTTAAGAAAGCAAGATAAGTAAGATCCACAGCAACAACACTTCGGTTGATTGAGTAATGAACATTCCCTCTGTAAAGTTCCAACCTGTAAAAGAAATCTACAAAACACTACAAAGGCAAATCTTAGCTAAAAGGATAAGGATTGTGAGGAAAAGGAGAGTGCTAAGAAAGAGAAGGCTCGAGCTCAGTTAGGGTCATCTCAAGGGGCAATAATATATCCAAACTTTATAAAGAAGGGTTACAATCATATGTAATCCTACCAGCCAAAGAGAAGAGGTGAGTAACATCAAAGCCATCATAGCTAGCATACCTGATAAAAGCAAACATCCAAGAGTAGAGTTCTAGATCCTACACCATTAAGCAAAGAGCAACCTAACAATAACTAGCGTAAACTACCAAATAAAAACAAAAATAGACAAATCATAATAACCTAGAGAGAGGTTAGAAGTCGAACACCAACAACATCCATTATCTAAATACCCATCCAAGCTCCAAACTAGGGAAAACTAAAACCAACCATCATTAAGCATCACACCAATGCCAATTGATAGAGAAATAGCCAACAAAACTAATATAGGAGCCCTCATGCCAAAGTCCCAACAAGTAGCAGTCACCAAGCCAAACTAGGGTGAGCAACCACAAATGATTAAATAGTTCAAAAATGAAACCATTAGCTGAAGGAAATATAAGCTGCAGCCAGTGAAAATCACCAGAAGATAAAACAGCCACGCAAAAGGTGGTCAAAGGCAGCCACCAACCATTAGAAACCAAAAAGTCCAATCCGAAAGGATCAACAAAGGTTCAGCAAGCATAACAAAAGTCTCCAGCAAACTGTAAAGACAACTAAAAGTCCTCCACCCAAACAAGCTAAGTAAAACATCCATAAGGAAACCACCAGAGAACAACCCATCATAAGTAACCAATAAAAGAAGCATCACTATCAGCTAATGAAAAGCCAAAAACCAACAAAGCACCACACTACAGAGGTCCAAAAGAAGCACAACCACCATAGAAAGGCAATAGAAGCAGCTAGCTAGGACAAGCCAAAAAACCAAACTTCCCTAGTAATAAAGACTAACCTGATAGGAAGCATAATAACAACACAAAACATGCTACAAATAATGCACCTAGTAGAGGCTAATCCTAGGAGAATAAATAATCATAAAACCAAGGAAAAAGAAGTATCCAACATTAAAGAATAAAGAACTAGGAGGCAACCCCCAAAATAGTAGGCATAAAATTCTCCAAAAGAAGACCAAAAGGCAACAACCAATAATAGTTCCCACTTGCAAGGCCACCCATCCATTCAACCATGAAAATTAGCAATAAGTAATTCGAGATCAAGAGGAGAGCCAACAAACTAACCGATGTAGAAAATAAAATAAAGCTTGAGTAGAAACTATCTCATCCGCCATCAACTAGAGTAACAAGGAAGAGAAGATAGTAGCCACCGGACTACTAAGCCAACCTTGGGTGGAAAGAGAGGAACCACCAGGTAGCAACCACTAGGCCAACCCAAAAGGAAGAGGTCAAAAACATAACCCAGCTCAGTCCAAAAAGTGAAAATAAATTTAGTGTTGTAGGTTTAGGTTTAGGTTAGGGTTAAATTTAGGATTTAGTGTTTAGCTTTAGTGTTTTTTGATGATTTAGGGTTTGATGATTTAGGGTTGGGTTGTTAAAGGTTTAGGGCCTGGTGAGGGTATACAGTGTTAGTTTGGGTAGGTTTAGGGTTAGGAGGTCCAGGGTTAGTAGGTGGGGTTTAGTAGGGTTTAGAGTTTAGAGTTTAGTTGTTTTGGGTTTGATTTGGGTTTTAGAATTGGTTAAGGTTTAGGTTTTAAGAGTTTTGGGTTTTTTTTAAAAAAATTAGTTAACCATAGGTTTAGGTTTATTTTATTTTATTTATTTTTATTTATTTTAGTTTATTTTATTTTTATTATTTTATTTTATTTTTATTTATTTAGTTTAGTTTAGGTTTTTTATTTTAGTTTATTTGTTAGGTCCAGGTTTAGGTTTATGTTTATTTTTTTAGTTTAGTTTTATTTTATTTTATTTTTTTTATGTTTATTTTTATTTTAGGTGTAAGTTTAGGTTTTATTTTATTTATTTGGTTTAGTTTAGATTTTTATTTTAGTTTCATTTTAGGTTTATTTTTTAGTTTAGGTTTAGGTTTATTTTTAGTTTATTTATTTATAGTTTAGGTTAGTTTTGTTAGGTTTGGATTTTATTTTATTTGTTTAGTTTAGGTTTTCTAATTTAGGGTTTACGTTATTTTTTATATTATTTTTAAGTTTTATTTTAGGTTTATTTTTAAGTTTAGTTTTATTTTATTTATTTTTTTTTTTTCAATTTTTATTTATTTAGATTTTTTATTTTAGGTTACTTTAAGTTTTATTTTATTTTATTTTAGTTTTACTTTTTATCTTTTATTTTAAGTTTAGGTTTAGGTTTTAGTTTGTTTTATTTTATTTTAGGTTTAGGTTTAGATTTTGGTTTTAGGGTTTCAGTTTGTGGTTATTTTGGGTTTAGGGTTTGGGTTGTGGTAGGATTTAGTTTGGGTTTATATTTTTTTAGGGATTAGGGTTCAGGTTTAGGGAGGGTTTAGGGTTTAGGGTTGAGTTTAGGAGGTTAGTTTAGGGTTAGGTTTTAAAAAGCAACCAAGAGGTTTAGTTTTTATATTTAGTTTATTTTATTATTTAGTTTAGTTTATTTATTTAGTTTGTTTATTTTAGTTTTAGTTTTATTTTAGTATATCTTTTAGGTTTAGGTTTATTTTAGTTTAGTTTATTTTTATTTTTTAGGTTTAGGTTTATTATTTTTTAAGTTTAGGTTTTAAATTATTTTAGGTTTAGGTTTAGGTTTATTTTAGGTTTTAAATTATTTTTTAGTTTAGGTTTATTTATTTTATTTTATTTTATTTATTTAGTTTAGGTTTAGGTAGTTTAGTTTACTTTAGTTTAGGTTTTATTTATTTTAATATAGTTTTGCTTATTTTATTTTAATTTTAAGTTTAAGTTTTTTCTTAGTTTAGGTTTAGGTTTTATTATTTATTTATTTTAAGTTTATTTTAGGTTTTATTTAGTTTTATTTTATTTTAGGTTTATTTTATTTTATTTAAGTTTTATTTTTAAATTTAATTTAGGTTTTATTTATTTTATTTTAGTTTAGTTTTTTTTTTTTTTATAGCTTTAGTTTTTTTAGGCTTAGGTTTAGGGTTTAGTGTGGTTTATTTTATTTATTTATTTTATTTTATTTTGGTTTAAGTTATTTATTTATTTATTTTTTAGGTTTACTTTAGGTTTTTTTTAACTTTTGGGTTTAGGTTACTGAGGTTTAGGTTTAGGGTTTAGGTTTGGTTTAGGAGGTTTAGGGTTTAGGGTTTAGGGTTTAGTGGGGTTTAGGAGGTTTAGGATTTAGGTTTAGGGTTTAGGGTTTAGGGGTTTAGGATTTAGGATTTGGGGTTTAGTTTAGGTTTAGGTTTAGGCTTAGGTTTTTATTTAGGGTTTAGGATTTTAGGTTTTATTTAATAGAGAACATAAATTGATTCAACATTTGTTCTTTTGATTTCATCACCCAAACACCAAGTTTTCTACACAAGAGACATAGATCAATAATAAAATCAAAACCCAGATAATTAGAACCTTCTCTATTGGAAAGACACATTTCCATAATATTGGATTGTTCTTTTAATTTCTACCACCCGCCTCAGTGGTGATCTGATATATCTCGATATCTCCCTTCTCCACCACCACGGCTGTAACCTCCGTCGCTCCTCCTGCCACCATAACCACCACTACTCCGACCACCACCTCCATATCCACCAGCACCTCTAGATCCCCCATCGCCATTGTGATAACAGCCGCTTCCACCTTCACCTCCATCGCTAGATCTAGACTGGGCCTAGTTGATAGTGATGTTCTGGTTGTCAAGGTTATGCCCATTCTTAGGATTTAGGTTTAGGTTTAACTTTATTAGATTTTAGGTTTAGGTTTATTTTTTAATTTATTTAGTTACTTTAGGTTTAGGTTTAGGGTTTGGGATTTAGGTTTAGGGTTTAGGGCTTAGGGTTTAGGGGTTTAGGTTTAGTGCTTTAGGGTTTGGGGTTTAGGGTTTAATGAGTTTAGTGTTTAGCTTTAGGGTTTAGGGTTTAGGGGGTTTAAGTTTAGGGTTTAGGTTAGTTTAGAGTGGGTTTTAGGTTTAGGGTTTAGGGTTTAGTGTTATAGGGTTTAGGGTTTAGGGTTTGGTGGATTTAGGGTTTAGGGTTTTAGGGTTTAGAGTTTAGGTTTAGGTTTTAGGGAAAGTTAGAATTTTATTACCAAAAAAGGAAAAGATACAATGTCTTTAAAAGGGGTAAAGCTCTAATATTCCACTCCTGAGCTACAAGAAATAAAGACCTAAACTCCCATCTAAGTACATTAGAAAATGAAACAAAATAAAGAGCAAATACAAATTTAAAAAAGCATGTGGAAAATACATAGAGTAAGACTAAAATAAATCCTAAAATAGTAAAAGAATGAGTTAGCTCATGATTTCTTTGAGAAAGCAAGATAAGATCCATAACAACAACACTTGGGTTGGAGTAATGACCATTCTATAAAGTTCCAACCTATAAAAGAAATCTGCAACACACTACAGAGGCAAAAGTCATAGCTAAAAAGGATAAGGATAAAGATAGGAAAAGGAGAGAGTCGAGAAGGGAAGGCTCGGGGCTAATAGGATTATCTCAAGGGAAACAATACATATGAGCATCCAAACTTCATAAAGGGTTACAATCATAAAGCTATTGTCCAAAGATAAGAGGTGAGTAACAGCCATCATATACATACTTGATGCCAGCAAAAATCCAAGGCTAGCTATCCATAGAGTTCTAGGTCTTGCACCATTTAAAAAAGAGCAACCGGCCATCACCCAAACCACCAAACAAAATCCACAATAGACTAATCATAATAACCTAGAGTGCAGCTAGAACAAAGTCAGAACACCAATAATAGTCATTATCCAAATACCCATCCAAGCTCCAAACTAGGGAAAACCATAACCAACCGCCAGCAAGCATGAAACCCATGCTATTTAATAGAGAAACAGCCAACAAAACCAAGATAGGAACCCTCAAGCCAAAGTGCCAACAAGTAGCAGTCATCAAGCCAAACCAGGGTGAGCAACCATAAATGACTAAACAACTCATAAATGAAACCATCATCTAAAGGAAACATAAGCTGTAGCCAGTGCAAATCACTAAAAGACAAAATAGCCACACAAAAGGGGGCCAAAGGCATCCACTAACCACCAAAAACCAAAAAGTCTAATCCAAAAGGATCAATAATTGTTCATCCAACATAGCAAAAGGCTCCAGCAAATTATCCAAGAAGAAGGAAAAGACCAACAGGATAAAATCAACCAGCCAAGATTCCAAGGACAACTAAAAGTCCTCCAACCAAACTAGCTAAGTAAAACAACCATAAGGCAACCACTTGAGAATATCCCATCATCAGTAACCAACAAAGGAAGCATCCCTAGTAGCCAAGGAAAAGCAGAAAACCAAAAAAGCACCACACAAGAGAGGTTCAAAAGAAGCACAATAACCACAGAAACAGTAGCTAGCTAGGACCTACTGAAAAACTAAACTTCCCAAGCCATAAAGACTAACTTGATAGGAAGCATAATAACAACACAAAACATGCTGCAAATATTGCACCTAGCAGATGCTAACCCTAGGAGAATAACCAAACACAAAACCAATGCCAAAGAAGGATCCAACAATAAATAATAATGAATATAAAACCCAAAAAAAGTAGCCAAGATATTCTCCAAAAGAAGGCTTAGAAAGGCAACAACCAACAGAGTTCCTACTAGAAGGCCACCCATCCAACCATGAAACCAAAGAAAAGTAATTCGAGTTCAAGAGGAGAGCCAACAAACCAACCAGTGCAGAAAAGAAAATAAAACTAGAGTCGAAACCATTTCATCCACCAGCAACCAAAGTAATAAGTCAGAGAAGGCAGCAGCCACCAACCCAAAAAAATCAAACCAACCCAGGCTGGAAAGATAGGAACCACTAGGTAGCAACCACTAGGCAAACCCAAAAGCTAGAGGTTAAACCCAAACTCAAGCCAAAAGAAAAAAAATAAGTTTAGGGTTTGGGTTGAGGTTTAGGCTTTGGTTTAGGGTTAGGGGTTTAGTTGTGTTCAAGGTTTAGGAATTAGTTTAGGGTTTAGGGGTTTAGGGTTTATTTTAGATTTAGGGTTTTTTAAAAAACTAAGTAAATTGTTAAGATTTATTTAGTTTATTTTTTATTTATTTTAATTTATTTAATTTTTTATTTTTATTTAGGTATATTTTTTATTTTTATTTAGTTTAGTTTATTTATTTTAGGTTTATTTATTTTAGTTTAGGTTTTTTGTTTTAGTTAATTTTTTAGGGTTAGGTTTAGGTTTATGTTTATTATTTAGTTTAATTTTTTTTTAGTTTTGGTTTTATTTTTTATTTTTATCTTTTACATTTTTTTTAGGTTTAGGTTTAGGCTTTATTTTAGGTTTTATTTTTAGTTTAGGTTTATTTTTTTTATTTTATTTTATTTACGAGGGTTTAGGATTAGTTTATTTTAGGTTTAGGTTTAGGTTTATTTATTTTCATTTAGTTTATTTTATTTTATTTAGGTTTATTTTAGGTTTATATTTTTTTTAGATAGGGTTTAGGTTTTATTTTAAAATTATTTTTTTAGGTTTAGCTTTTATTTAGTTTTATTTTACTATTTTATTTTTTTATTTTTATTTTACATTTAGTTTTTTATTTTATTTATTTATTTTAATGTTTATTTTATTTTTTAATTTAGTTTATGTTTTTATTTATTTTATTTTATTTTAGGTTTTATGTTTTTTATTTAGTTTATTTTTAGGTTTTGGCTTAGGTTTTAAATTTAGTTTTTATTTTTATTTTTATTTTATTTGTTTATTTTATTTAGGTTTAGGTTATTTTATATATTTTATTTTTTTAGGTTTTAAAGTTTAGGTTTTAGGTTTTAAGTTTAGGTTTGGGTTTAGGTTTGGGGTATGGGTAGGTTTAGGGTAGGGTTAAGGGTTTAGGGTCAGGATTTAGGGTTTAGGATTGGGTTTAGGGTTAGGATTTTTTTATTTTAATTAAGCAAACTAGTAGGTTTAGGTTTATTTTATTTTATTTTAGTTTATTTTATTTTATATTTAGCTTTATTTTATTTTTATTTAGTTTAGTTTATTTATTATTTATTTTAGTTTATTTTTAGGTTTAGATTTAGGTTAGGTTTAGATTTATTTTTATTTATTTTATAAGAGTTTTTTATTCTATTGAGGTTTAGTTATTTTTTTTAGGTTTAGGGTTTTATTTTTGGTTTATTTTAGGTTATTTTAGTTTAGTATTTAGTTTATTTTATTTTAAAGTTTAGTTTGAGGTTTAGATTTAGTTTATTTTAGGTTTAGAATTAAGTTTATTTTAGTTTAGAGTTTATTTATTTATATTTTAGTTTAGGTTTATTTTATTTATTTTTAGGTTTTCTTTTTTAGGTTTATTTTTTAGGTTTAGGTTTTCATTTAGTTTTTATTTTATTTTATTTTAGGTTTATTTTATTTTATTTTAGATTTAGTTTTTATTTTATTTAGGTTTTTTTTAGTTATGTTTAATTTTTTAATTATTTTATTTTAGTTTAGTTTTTATTTTTTATCTTTTTAGGTTTAGGTTTAGGTTTAGGTTTTAGTGTAGGTTGTTACTTTATTTTATTTTTTATTTTGGTTTAGGTTTTTTATTTATTTTATTTTTAGGTTTCATTTAGTTTAGGTTTAGGTTTTAGCTTTTTGGTTTAGGGTTAGTTTAAAGTTTAGGGTTTAGGGTTTGTTGTTTAGTGTTTAGGGTTTTAGGAAACTTAGAATTTTATTACCATAAAATAAAGGATACAATGTCCTGGTAAAACTCAAAGTTCTATTGCTCAAAGCTACAAGAAACCTAAAGAGCTAAACCCCATTTAAGTACAATGGAAAAAATTGAAGAGCAAATACAACAGCTTAAAAGCAAATGAGAAGAAAAAATAAGACTAATATAGCTCAAGAAAGAAGTAAAAAGTCTAGTCAGCAACAACTCATGATCCCTTTGAGAAGTCAAGATAAGCAAGATCCACATCAACGATTTGTTGATCGAGTAAAGACCATTCCATCTGTGAAGTTCCAACTTGAAAAGAAATATTTAGAACACTACAAAGGCAATGGTCATAGCTCAAAGGAAAAGATAAAGTAAATAATTTAGAAAAGTCGAGAAAAGAAGGCTGCTCGTTAAGATCATCTCAAGGTAACAATACATATGAGCATCCAAACTTCATGAGAAGGTTACAATCATATGCATGCTACCAATCAAAGAAAAGATATGAGGAAACATTAAGGCCATCATAGCCAGCATACCTAATATAAGCAACCATCCAAGGCAAAATATTCCATTGTGATCTAGTTCCTACACCAAACAAATAGAGAAAAATAGCTAGCTAGCAGCCGACCAACAGCCAACCCACCAACCAAAACCCATAACAAACCAATCACTTAAAGCCAACATCCCAGAAGTTACAACAAGATTAGTAGCTGAGCTAAAATAAACCAAGCATTAACTCCACCAAAGCCATCACCAATAGGAAGAGAAACACATAAAGGGGCAGTAAGCATAAATAGGGGGAACAACATAATCGAGCAAAATAGTCCCAAAGACAAAACAACTACCCATGACTATCTCTAGCGCACTAGCAATACAAATCCAAGTGTAAAACCTCCACCCAAATAGAAAAATAATAGGAGATAAGCAGCACTACAGAGAGGAAAGCCATAGCATAGAGATGCCAAGGGGGCATCTTGAAATTACCATCAAAACCACCATTAAGGCAGCCAAAAGAATAGCAAATCCACCACCACCAACTAAGAGAGAAATATCAGGAAACAAGGAGAGCTAAACAAACTAAAGGGAGTCAATACCAACGACCAACATAAATCCCAAAACACCAAGCCATGACACAAGCATCCAAGGTATGACAACAACCACAAAAAACTCCTCAAGCTACCAACCCCAACCAACAAGTCCTAAAATAGGACCAAAAAAACTACAAGATCTCATATCATCCACCAACAAAACAGCCAATAAAATAACCCAAGCCAACATCAAACAAGATGAGTAGTAGGAGAAATCAGATCAGTAGAAAAACTAACACCCAAACAAAAAAAAAACAAAGGAAAAGTAGCTGCACCCAAGAGAGGATAACTAACCTAAGAACACACCAAACCTAACGAGAACCCAACCAAAAGCACCTAAACCAAACCATCAAACACAGCCAACACATCCACCCAGCCAATAAACCCATCTAGCCAAAGTAGCAGCCCAAATACCAACAAAACCAACCAAAGATATAAAGCTAATGAGCCAACAAAGAGGAAAAGAATAGCATACACGCCACAACCCACTTGAGATCAAAATAACCAAGAAACAAAATGGTAGTCACCTGACAAAGGCCAAGGAGGGCCACCCAACCACAAGCTGCAAAACTATAAGGAAAGGAATAAGGCAAGAGGAAAACAAAACCCCTTCCAAATCCCAAAGAGCATACATTCACCACAAAGGAGAAAACTGAAGATACAACAACCATAAAACAACTACCTCCAATCCACATGGTAGTGAAAAATTAACCAGTTGAAGCCCCCAAGCCAAAACAGTAAAGGAATACATCAACCATGAAAAAAATCCAAAACTAAGCCAAGCCAAAAGAGACCAACCCATGAAAATAACCATAAAAGTCAAACAAGAAGCAAATAGTCGAACCAAGAGCCAACCATAGTAGCCAAAAATCCAATTCAAATAAGTTCATAACTAGCCAAAACCAGAGGCAAAACCAACATCCATTAATAAAAGGGGTAGGGAAAAAATTAGCATAGCCACAACCCAACAGGAGACCCTCAAAAAATCACTAATGTGTGACAAAAGAAGCATAACATGAGCCAAAGAAAGAAAATCACCAGTCTCAGAGGATAGGGAAACCAATTAAAAACCACTACAACCCAAAAAAAAGGGTTATTCATGTAAAGAATTGGGTTAAGAGGAAGGGGGTTTAAGTATAGAAATAAACTCAAAAAAAACCACTTCTTGGTAAGGGAAGCACAAAATAAACAACCAAAAATAGCTGAATAAAACAACCATGACAAATATATCAACAAAATAGTAGAAGGTTAAAATCTGAGGTAAGACGGTCTAGTGTTATCCAGATTGAACAGACCACGCAGATGCTTAGGTAAGCTATGGTTATCAAATAAAGTGAGCTCATTTAATTCCCCTCCCAAATTAGCCAAGAAATCAGCAAAAGCATTAACTTCACAATGAATGTGAAAAACTTTGTATTAAACTTGAGAAAGAAGCTTTTTTGTGTGATTAATAAGATAAAATAAGTCAACATTCCCCATTTAATTATTATTGAGCATATCAAGTAATAAAAGAGCATCAAATTCAGTCTAAATATTAAAGAGGCATTTACTTAAACAAATATCAATAGCTTTTTTAATAGCCATGAGCTCAGCATAAATCATAGAACAAGCTTTGAGGGGGTAGGCAAAAGCACAAATGACAGTACCTTTTGAATCCGTAAGAATTCCACCATAGCCATATTTGTTTGGGGAAATAGAACCATCAGTATTGATCTTAATAAAATTTTCTTTAGGATTAATCCAATGTATAATCCTAATACTCTTGTAGGAAGGATCATCATGCTAAGTGATACCCAAATTTTTTAGCCACAAATTTATAACTTCTAAAGTGAAGATTACTAATTAAATTTGCATTAAACAAAGCATGAATTTTTTATTTAGTTCTAGCAAGGATCCTTTTATGGTTTGTAGGGATACCATGATATTTATCATCATTTCTATCCATCCAAATGAACCAAATAAGGATAATAGCAATTAAAACTTTGATATGACCTTTCACAATTTTATGGAAACAAACTTCAAGAAGTTGACATAACAAAAGAGAGCCATAAAAATAGTTAGTGTTAAATAAATCATCATACCATATCCAAAGTTTGGAAGCAATAACACCATTTATAAAAAAATGATTAACATTTTCAATATGAAAACAACAATAACACTTAGAAGGTAAATAAAACCCTTTAAGCTAGAGCAAGGTATCAACAAGGATGAAGTTATTCAAAATCCTCCAAGCTAAAATAGAATAAGAAATGGGAATGATATTGTTCCAAAGTTTAATGAAAATATTAGAGGTGTTTTGTTTAATTCTAATAAAATTCCAAACCTCTTTAAGAACGAAATCACCATTGTAAGAGAGCTTGAAAAGAATTTGATCATGTTTATTGGAAAAGATAGTTAAAAAACTTATTAAAAAAGAAATAGAATAGTTATCAAGTTTGTTTTCATTCCAATTGTTATTAAGCCAAAAATATTTTACTTTGATAGCAGCAATAGAGTGTGTAGATATAGGAGTCAATAAAGCCATTGCCAATCCAATTGTCTTGCCAAAAGAAAGAAGAATCTGAATGAATACCCCAAGATATTAAGGATTCAACAAACCATTTAATGGAGCAAATCCTCTTCCAAACCAGAGAGTCACTAACTTTATAAGCACAGGTAAGAGGGTGTTTACCTTGGCAATATTCTTTGATCATGAAATTAGCCCAAAAGCTATCATTCTTTCTAACATTCCACCAGAGCTTATAAGAGAAGGTAGTGATAACTTCATGAATAAGTTTGCAACTAAGACCACCTTCACCCAAAAGACCACAACATTTATGCCAGGAAATCCAATGCATTCTTTTAATAGAATTATTAGACCACCAAAAAAATTTATTAAGCAAGCAATCAATTCTGATAACAGTAGAATTAGTGGGAATAATAGTTTGAATCAAATAAAGAGGCACTGAATTGAGAGTGATTTTAAGAATAGTGAGCCTACCATCAAAGGAAAGTAAATGGTATTCCCAAAAAGAAATTTTATTAAAACTTTTTTGAATTAACTCATAAAATGGTGGGATCATTTTGGACCTTTAAAAAGAGGAGCACCCAAGTACTTAACAGGTATGTGTTGATGTTTAAAATTAGTGATATACAGGATTTGATTAATTTTATTATTGAAGATACTTGAAGAAGTAATAAAATAGCTTTTCTTATAATTGATAGAAAGACCACTTTCTACCAAATTTATTTAAAAAAATCTTGAGGTTCTTGATATGAATAGAAGAATTACAAAAAAAATCATCTACAAAGCTTGGAAATAGGAAGACCACCAAAAGTTTTGTAGTACATACTAAGATTGTTTAAGAATAACTCATTGATGCTCCTAGATAAGTACTCAACAGTAATAATAAATAAAGCAAGAGATAAAGGATCCCCCTGTCTTAAACCATGGGAAGAAGTAAAGAAGCCCAAAGCTTCCCCATTAAGCAAAATAGAGAACCATGCTTTATCAATATAATTTTTTATAAGAAAAATATGTTTAGCAGAAAACCCAAATAAATTTAGAATATGGAAAAGGAAATCCCAAGAGATATTATCAAAAGCTTTGGTAATATCTAATTTAAAAAGAATGCTTCCACCTCTAGTCTTAGCATCTAAATCATTAATTAATTCCTGGGCAAGTAAAATGTTATAAAAAGTAGATCTACCTCTAATGAAACCAGTTTGGTTGAGGGAGATAATCTTATGAAGTAAAGGACTAAGCCTGTTGGCAAGAATTTTGGAAATTAGCTTATTGAAGAAGGTGCAAGGACTA
The DNA here is from genome assembly GCA_021442155.1 of Cymbidium sinense. Lineage (NCBI taxonomy): Eukaryota > Viridiplantae > Streptophyta > Magnoliopsida > Asparagales > Orchidaceae > Cymbidium > Cymbidium sinense. The sequence continues at coordinate 164,899 of JAKCPB010000508.1, read as the reverse complement.
ATAGTCCTAAAATCACTCTAATAGTTTGGGTTATCTTTCTTAGGTATATGAACAATAGAAGTGCTAGAAAAATATCTTGGAAAAGGATTACCATTAAAAAAAAAACCATAGCCTTGATCATCATTTAATAATAAAACAACATTTTTAGAAAAATTAGGTAGTGAAACCCTCTAGACTAGCAACAGAATCTATGTTCATGCTATTAAGAACTTTCAAAATTTCATCTTCATTAAGCATAATAGTAAGAAAATTATTGTTATCATTGGTAATAATATAAGGAATTAAGTGTGATTTAGAAATAGCTTCATAAGAACAACTCTTATGAAGCATATTTCTATAGTAATTAATAATCAAATCCTTAATATCATTATTCTCCATTATCATTTTTAATTTTCTGAATGTTATTTAAAGCTTTCTATTTATTAACTAAAGCATGTAGATACCTAGTATTCCTATGATCATCCGTAATATATTTACTAGCAGCTTCTTTATGCCAATAAGTTTCTTCCATATTTTGAAAATTAATAAGTTTATCCTTCACCTCATTCAAGTCAAAAATCTTGGAAGGTTCCGTCATAATAGAAAGTTCAAGATCACAAACCAAATTTTCCATATCCTTCATATAAGAAAAAAGATTTTTAAACCAATGCTTATTCCACCGCAAACCAGATTTTATCTAAGTCATTTCAATTTAAACTAGAGTCTATTCATCCCCCTAATCAAATTATCAGGATGAAAGGAGCTTTCTAATTATTGGCCACAATATTAAAAAAATTAATTATGGTGTTTATTTTTGAGACATGAGACACCACAGATCTTAGGGGGTACTTATTGAAGTGATCATGTACGACATTAAGAAATGATGCACTATCTCAAAAGATAAAAATCATCACCCTATAATAGACTAATCACCTAATAAGGACTCCTAAGGCATGATGGGTCTTCGAATATACCAGAGATCTTTCCCTTACTTTACATAGAAAAGTAAAATAGGGTTTATTTTAAGTTGGGTTCATTAAGTTCCCTATGGAGTCAAACCCATAGTTAATTACATCCAAAGGGATAGGAATTCCTTAAGAATACACCTAATTAAAGTAGAAATTAAGGTCTCTAAAGATTTCAAGGCTAGACTATCAAAGGATTATTTGTATTGGAAAATCAAATGGGATTATTTAGGAGAAGACTTATTATCGAAGCCAAAGGGAATGAGTAAGAAATGCTCATTATACTAGGAAGCATAGTAAACATTCCAATCTACCCTATGGTTAGGACTTATATGTTTGAAGTTGAAGAGATTAATTTTATTGAAGTTGACATTTTATTAGAAAGTTATGACTTATAATCAACAACACAAGGTTGTGGAAATGCCTAAGAGGTGAGGATTTTTACTAGTAGCCCGAAGGAAGCAACAACCTCAGACCCTATATCCAGGGAGCTTTGGCATAAGCCAAGCATGACCTAAGTCTACACAAAAATGGGCATAAGGTTTATCTCCACAAGAGAGAATAAACCACCTGAATGGTGGGCTTATAACCTCCTGGAGTAGTCGCCAGCTAACTCCACCTATGATTTTAAAATCACCTAGGCAAGTTTTATGCATTTGCAGGATAGTTGGGCTGTTATTAATTTAGAAAGAGACAAAAGTCCTTAAACCCACTCCCTAAGAGACTAGAGCATGAATGGTATGAGTAATGACTTAATCTATAAATGCAAATCTTTTCAAATCTTATTTGATTTTGGACACTTCATTTTGACAAAGATTTTGGGATTTTGTATGCCTATATGCAAAGTTAGATTATTACAACTGGGAAAGAGGTGTTTTCCACCATAGAGGAGTCCCTCAAAGGTCAAGCCTTCCCATCATGTAAGGATGGAAACCCTCTCTTAGCAAGAGTGAAGCAATATGCATGCATGATATGAGACATACAAATTCAGCTAAAGGGTTTCTAAATCTTATCTTGATTTAATGCCTAGGCTTTATGTGAGGTTATGGATTATTTAAAACATTTAGCTAAAGGCTTGTTAAATTACATAATGCCTTGCATCCTTGGAGTGTCCATACTAGATTTACCCACTATTCTTGAATACAGATGAATGTACAAGTGACTACAAGAATGAAAAATCATATAAAAGATATTATTCTTTAAACTGAATTATTTATACATGTGAGCTAAAGTTGAAAAGTAGATTTTAATTTATTAGCTAAATTCACATACAAGTGTATAAAAGTTTTAAGTGGATACTTCGCGATTATTAAACTAGGGGATTGAGGTGAAGACCAATTTCGGTCAACTTAAAGCCTTGCGCCCTAGGAATGTCCTGACTAGATATACCCACCACTCTTGAATACACATGAATGTACAAGTGACTACAAGAATGGAAAATCATGCAAAAGTTATATTTGTTTGAATTGAATTATTTATACATTTGAGCTAAAGTTGAAAATGAGATTTTCATTCATTAGCTAAATGCATATATAAGTGTATAAAAGTTTTAAGCAGATACTTGCCATTATTAAACTAGGGGAGTGAGGTAAAGACCTCCATGGGGCTACCTAAAGCCTTGCATTCCGAATGTCCAGACTAGATATACCCACTATTCTTGAATACACATGAATGTACAAGTGACTACAAGAATGAAAAATTATGCAAAAGTTGTATTTCTTTCAATTGAATTATTTATACATGTGAGCTAAAGTTCTATCTAAATTCTAAGATAAAATACATAGGAATGAATTCAAACAAATGTTGTGTCCTTTTCAAATGGACTATACACATTCAAACTTTATGTAAATCCATATAGACTAAAGAAAGAAAACTCAATATCACATGTTCTAAGCCATAGACACATGCAAGCTTATAAATATTTATTACTATTATCACTCCAAATATTATAGTTGACTTATAAACATTAACATTTGAAATAACTTTGATTTAATAGTGATAATAGCCACAAATATATTAAATTAAATCAACACATGCAAGCTTGACATAAAGGGAACCATTTGATTTATTTAATTTTTCAAAAGATGAATGCATGAATCAAATGACATACGACATTTAATATGATTGGAGAGGGATAACTAAACATAAACACATGATTTCATTCAATTAAATTAATTCTTAAGGACAATCATATTAAATAAAATCATTCCAAGCAAACCAAAGTTTCTTATGTCACTTTTAACTTTTATGTTTCAATTTAATTTAATGAAATGAAGGAAATTTTGATGATCCTAACCCATTCCCATGTTTGTAAATTGATTTGGTTTAATAAAATGTAATTAAGTGGATTTTATGGATTAATTAGGTTGTAATATGCATTAAATCCACTAATTAACCCTTACCTATCTTACCTTAAAGTAATTATGAGCCAACATAATATGGATGGAAAATAACTTGCAATGATCATAAGAAATGAAAGGGCCTAATGCATTGAGCTCACAATTATTGATTAATTAGAGTAAGGAACTTAATTAGTTACTTTTATGATTTTACCATACATATGGGTAAATCATAATTTTCATTAACTCTCTTTAGGCTATTAAACACCTAAAGATCTACCCATGAATTAATTAATGAAGATTAGATATGATTGTAATTTTAATTTGATTAATGAAATAATTAATTAATTAATCAATTTCTCTTACTTAATTTGCCAAATTGATTAATTATCCTCCAAATGAAATGGATTTAAGGAATGGATTGGGAAAGAGGTCCCAATCCTATTCCATAAATCCCCTCTCTTAATGAAATAAATTAGAGGAAACAATTAGGAAAGAAGTCTTAATCATTTTCCTCTAATATTTTATATAAAAAACTAATCAAATAAAGGTTAATCAATTATAATTAATAGTTAAATTAATTATAATTAAGGATATGTCTAATAACTAAATTTTCTTTTTAACTTTTAAGATCAACATATAATAATTAGGGATTGAATTGATATTTATAATTGACTTTCATAAATTGTGTTCAAACAACTTTTTATATTTGATTATAATAATTATAATGTTATTGGTTTAGTTAAATTTTTTTATACTAAGTTTTGCTTAAATTTTATGATAATTTAATTTGTACATTTTTTTTGGATTTTGTTTGATCACATGTTATTTCTTTCTTTTTTATTCTAAAGATTGATTAACTCCTTTTTTTATATCTAATTGAATTTAATAATATAAATATTAGATTAATAGTGATCATTCGATCAAAGATCAAATGACCCATGAATTAATCATGGCTTGATAGGTGGAATCAAATTACTATGCTTCAGCCTAATCAAAATTATTCACTTCAAACAAATAAAATGAATTGTCATACTTTTATATCTAAATTCTCACCGAAAGGAGTAAAAAGTTAAGAGCATGGGCTTTAAAGGTTGGATCCTAATGACAGTCGCATTCAACACATCAAACATGAGATCCCTAAGGCTTTCTAAGCATTTAAGAATAATTCCTCATTGAAGCTAATGTTCAGTGGATTTTGACCAAGAGGTGGCTTTGTTTGGAATAAATAAAGCCTTATTGAGGTGCTTGTTCATCGATCAATACAAGCTAGCATTATTTTTCTTACTCCTATGGTTTGCTTTCGCCTCACTTGCCCATAGACACTTGGCTTTGGGCATCCTACTGGAAGAGGAAAATCCAGATTCTCAACTTTTCTAAATGTTCCCAGAATAATCTTATCAACATATATAGTCCCATTCAAATGATCAAACTCATGTTGTAATATAAGAGCCATCCATCCAGAAGCAGCAATTTTGATAGGTTGACCAAAATGATCATGATCTGTGACCTCCACCTGTAGATTCCACTCTACCATAGCTTTAAATCCATCAAAGATCAAACATCTTTCAAAGAACAAAGCTATTTTTCTCCCTTCTTCTGAAGCTTTGGATTAATTAGTACCAATAGATCAAAAGGTCGATGGTCTTGTACATCAGTTTCACTCATAAGAGCGTAGCTAATGTATTTCTTTATGTCTTCAAGAATAATAATCTCCACTTAGATTATATATATGATGTGCTAGGGCATTGAGAACATTAGGTTCAAAATATCAGGCATACCACTATGGATCATTAAAGAACCCTCCAATGTTACCGATGCCTTTGATTTGGAATTTCTATACAGATCATTGAGGATGGTTTTTAGGGCAATTAAATACTTGACATACTATTTTGCATCAATACTTGCACCTATTCCATGTCCACTCAACTCATTTCCCTCAATGGAATACTAATCTATGCAGCAGTGAGGTCGATGCTCGGGGCCTTTCGCATTATGGCAATCATGTCATCTATGATCTTCTGGATATTCTCTGATCCGATCTCATCCAAGGAGACCTCAAGGCTGAAGACCAAATCATCCTTGACAATTAGTGACGATGAATAAACCATCCAATAAGACCTTGAAGGGGTTCTTCTATGACCAGCGATGCAAAGGGAGAAGTGATGAAGAATGGGACCGATGCTTGTGGTTGGAAAGTTGTGGCCTTTATGAAAGAGGATGGAGGCATAGAGGGAGGTTTGCTGGCAGCCAGGCTATGTGAGTGGCATGGTTTGGTCGATGAATAGAAAATTCATGGGATGTCTCACGTGCTTTCTGCAGGTAGCTGGATTTATGGGAGCTAGTTTGGATAAAGGATGTCTCAATCAGCTACCTGCTACATGCTACAGTGTATCTCAATTTTGGAGAAAGTGAGGGAAGAGAGGTCACTTGCTGGAGGAAGAGGGAGGCATGGATGCTTGGGTCACTAGCTCTTGGAGAGGAAGAGATGGACGTGAGGGAGAGTTCACTTTCAGCTTTACATCTAATGGAGGAGAGGTGCTTGTAGAGATTTTTTAATTAATTATTTTTAGGGCTAGCTAGGATGGGAGAGCCGCTCAAAAGTGAAGTAGGAATGAGAGGACTTCAACTTCTCTTGCCTGAAGGGAGATGGGAAAATGACGGGGCCTCATTTTTTTTTTGTTTTTTTAGTGTGTTGTGTTTTTCGCTGGCTGAAAGAGAGAGAGAGAGATGCCAACTTTTTCCTACATGACTCAACTTCTCCCACATTCAGCCTTTTTATTTCATTCTTTTTCTACATTTTTTTATGTGTTATCATGATCACATAAATTAGCAAGGAGTATATCATTTAATAGTTTTGTCTTTTTCACTTTTTTTTACATTTGGTGAAACCTATTTTTTTTAATAAATGATTTTAAAAGTTTAACATAATTTTAATAACTTTAGTAAATAATTGAACAAAAATTTATAAGTTATGTGAATAAAATAAGATAATTTCAATTATGATTAATAATTATTGATAATATGGATTCATAATTAATTATTTTGATTTAATGGTTAATATATATATATATATATATATATAGCATTTATTTTTAGTTTTTATTTTGATTTAATTATGAAAAAATTTCATTTGATGTTTAGAATTGGTTTAATCTCTCTCTCTCTCTCCCACTCTCTTTTTGTAGTTCATTTTAGATTTCAATTGGATTGTGTATGTTTAATTAAAATTTGTTATTCGTTATCATCATTTTCTTATTATATAATTTAGTGACTTAACATTCAAATCATGATTTGATTTACTTTAGGCTTAAACTTGACTAAAATTGCATTTGATTTTTAATTCTAATATGAATGATTTACTTGATGGTATTGATTATGATTTTAGGTAGACCTTGAAATGATGATTGAAGGATTAGGTAGAACTTGGCTAAGTCCATGAAATCATCTTAAGGGTTTGGATTTAGATTTGATTTTATTTGGATTTAGGTTTGGATTATGATTTGAAGTTGAGTTTGAGTTTTAATTTGATAAATTGAATAAAGGGTTGAATTGATCTTTGAGAAAATCAATTAAATTTGGATTGATTTGGATTTGGCTAAGGCTAAGTCCATAAGATAAATCATAGGGCTTAAGAAGGATTTTGATTTTGGATTCAATCATGGGCTTCAATCATTTGATTTGGATTTGAATTTAGATTTTGATATTTGAATTGAATTTGAGGTTTGATTTGAGAAGGCGAACATAGGTTAGATTTTGGGTATAGGGTAGGTGAGTCTCCTTAATTCTTAAGGCATAGCCTAATCCTATGATTAACCCTTCTAAGTCTCTCGATTTAGGTTAAGTGTTCACCTAATCACTAGAAGTGTCTTATGACTAAAGAAGTCTTAGTGTCTAAAAGATCCCTAGGTCTTAGAAGAGGAAGTTGAGAACTCACTCCAAAAATGAGGTCAACATTAATATGTTGAATCCACATGTTCTGAAATCTAAAAGGAGATAAATTCCTTAATTTATTAGAATTATATTTAATAGAAACCAAAAGAAGAGCTTGATCAGACAAGGTTCTGCTTAAATGATCTAAAGAAGTAATAGGCCATTGAGTAATCCAAAGAGTATTAAAAAGAATCCAGTCCAACCTTTGCCAAAGTCTAGGGTTTTGCCAAGTATAATTAGAACCCTTAAAACCAATATCAGTCAAATTACAATTAGGGATCTTATTGAAAAATTCTTCCATGGAATGAATATAAGGAGAGCAACCACCACTTTATTTAGAAGAGAATAAAATAATGTTGAAATCCCCACCAACAAACCAAGGTATATTGACATATGTAGCAAAATTCCTCAAATTATCCCAAAGAAGATTTCTACAAAATCTATTACAAGCTGCATAAATAGAAGAACCCAAAACATAATAATCACCATAGGAGATTTGATCATTGACTACTTGTTGAAAATCATCAAGAATAGAAACATCAACAAAATTATTCAAAAAACACCAAATCTTATTACTAACATTAGAGAAAAATTTATTGAAACTAATCATTCTAGCAATATGTTTAATTTTATTATCTTGAATAGAAGGCTCCAGAATAATAAGTAAAGAAATATTTTGAATTTTATAAAGACTTCTAATATGGTTATGAATAGAGAGGGTATCAATCTCTCTAACATTCCAAACAAGAAAATTAAACATAATAAAATAAAATGGGGTTAAGAAAAGGTTAATTAAGAGAGGAGAGGGAGGCCACAGCGGATCTAGTGGTTTTTGACAATTTGGAGGGAAATTTTTAACATTTGTTCTCTTTTTAGCATGGAAACCATTCTCTTTTCCCATATAATCATCATCCGAGAAGGATTTAGCAACATTAGTAGCATATTTAGGAGAAGTCTCCTGTATAGATATGAGTTCTCCTTCTTCCAAGACATTAGAATTTATTAAAGGTAAATGAGCATCGAGTATAAGAAGATAGGGAGCAAAAATAGATTTGTTTAGAAGGCAAGTGTGAACACCCAGCCCTTCCTCTTTAATACCCAAATTATTAGACAAAACCAAATCTTTTGAGAATTTAAATCATCTTGAACTTGAAAATTAGAATCAGGTTTTACAACCTACCTATCATGATGAACCAAAACCATATTCCCCATAGAATTTGAATGATACATAAGACTAATATCCTCATTAATAGTTTCAATTAAAGCTTGATTTTTGTTAATCAATGCCGAGGATTGGGGATCAATCGAGGAAATAGAATCATCATCTAAAGTTTAGAAAACTATTACTATCCACATTCCTTCAAAAGTAAGAGGTAAAACAACCTTATTAGGAACATTTAAAAAAATCCTTTTTTTGAAGTAGCTTTGATATTTAATAGTGGTTGGTCTAGCATTAAATAAAAGGTTAATGAGATTTTCTTTTAGGTGAGGATGAGAATGAAACATTAATTATTATGCTGTATTTTGCAGAGAGAACAAAAGGCATAAAAATTTTCAAATTCAATTCTTTACATGTAACCGTAATTTTCAGATCCCAACTAGATTTCTTTGAGGTGTTTCTTGCAAACATCCAATTCAATAAGGATTCTAGCCACTGAAGGATGAGATTTTGTAACCGTTTCTTGATCGATTTGCAACGATACACCAAATAAAGCACCCATAATAAAAAATAATTGATGGTTAACGAAATGAATTCACATATTGTGGAGAGAAATCCAAACTAGAATGAATTTTATTTTATGGCTAAAGTTGTTTAAGAGTTGTGGTATGGTTGGGGTTCATTGTTTACTTTAGGTTTAGGATTTTTATGGTTTTATAGTTAGTTTTAAAGTTTAGGTTTATTTTAGAGTAGGATTAGGGTTTTAATGGTTTAGGTTATTTAAGGTTTTTAGTTTTATTTTTGGGTTTGGTATAGGTTTTATTTTAGTGTTCAGTTTAGGCTCAGTATGGGTTTAGGGTTTTTTTTAGGTTTAGAGGTGATTTAGGGTTTAGGTAGGTGGGTTTAGAGGGTAAGTGTTAGGGTTAGTTATAGGGTGGAGAGTGAGTTTTAAGATTTAGGATTTAGTTTAGGGAAGGTTTAGTAAATGGTAGGTTTATTTATTTAGTAATTAGTATTATTTATTAATTTATTTATTTAGGTTTATTTTATTTTATTTAGTTTATTTATATTGGTATTTATTTTATTTTAGGTGTTTTTTTTTATTTAGGTTTAGGTTTAGTATATTTATTTAGTTTTATTTTATTTAATTTTTAGATTTTTAGATTTAGGGTTTTATTTTATTATTTATTTTATTTTTAGTTTAGTTTAGTTTAATTATTTTATTTTTATTTTATTTTATTTTATTTTATGTTTAGGTTTAGGTTTTATTTTAATTTATTTATTTATTTTATTTAGGTTTAGGTTTTATTTTATTTTATTGTTATTTTATTTAGTTTTTGGTTTTTATTTTTTTTTAGGTTAGTTTAAGGTTTAGGGTTTAGAGTTTAGGGTTTAGCATTTGGGGTTTAGGATTTAGGGTTTAGGGTTGTAGGATTTAGGATTTAGGTTTTAGGGTTGTAGGTTTTAAGATTTATGGTTTATGGTGTTGGGTTTAGTGTTTATGATTTTTTTTGTTTTAATTTTTTTGTTTATGGTTTAGCGTTTAGGGTTTTTAGGGTTTAGAGTTTTGGTTTTAGGTTTAGGGTTTATATTTTAGTTTAGGGTATAGGGTTTATGGTTTTTTTTAACAGAGAACAAATTTATATTCAAGAATTTTTCTTTCGATTTCATCAACCAAGTAGCACACCATGTTTTCTAAGACATAAGCGACGACATAGATAAAAAATGAGCACGCATAGAGCAAATAAAAAAAATCCTAGATAACTAGAACCGTCTCTACTATAAAGACACAATTCCATAAGCAGATCGGATCATCTTCATTCTCATACCATCAAAAACCACCCCTAGTAGCCATCATATATCTCTCTCCCTTTGCCACCACCATCAGAACCTGCTCCTCCGCCTCCATAATCGCCACCTCCATATCCACCAACACCTTACCCCACCATTATAATCGGCCTCTACCTTCACCCAATGCTTTAGACTAAGCTGATGTTCCTACCATTAAGATTTATTCTTGGGTTTAGGTTTCAGTTTAGGTTTATTAGCTTTTATGGTTTAGGTTTATTTTTTATTTATTTAGTTACTTAGGTTTAGGTTTAGGGTTAGTTTATTAGGGTTTAGGGTTTAAGGTTTAGGTTTAGGGTTGGGGTTTATGTGTGGTTTTGTTTAGGTTTTTTTAGGGTTTAGGGTTTAGGGAGAATTTAGGGTTTTAGGGTTTAGGGTTTAGGGTTTAAGGTTTAGGGTTTAGGGTAGTTTGGGTTTAAGTTTAGGGTTTAGTTTATGGTTTAGGGTTTTAGGGTTTAGGTTTTTTTAGAAATTAGTGGAAATTTTATTTATAAAAAAGATACAAAGTCCTTAGGGAGTATCTAATGCGATACAAGTCTTAAAGAGATAAATAACTATTACAAATTAATGAAAGAAAAAAGAAAGAAAATAAATAAACAACAAATGAAAATCCATGTAAGATAACTTATCTGGTCCTTTTATGCCAACAAGATCTACTTGAAAGAGTTCCAGCTTGTAAAAGAAATCTACAATGTACTTTTGAAAGGATGAGTACAATTAATCAAGCATAAAGAGTAAGAGCAGATAAAATGAGTAAAGCAAAGAAAAGGCTTACGCTCAGTTACAATCATCTTAAGGAGAAACACTATATGTTAGCATCCAAACATCAGGAGAAGGGTCAATTACATATAGCATTACCAGCCAAAAGAAGAAAGAGTGGGAAACATGAAGGCCATCATTGCCAGCATACCTCCTGTCACACATTATCCAAAGACGGTCCTCCAACATGCCCTCAAAATCTTCAAAATAACAAATATAGTTGCAAACCACCAAGCCACCAGAATAATCAAGATTGATAAGACAGATAAGCAAGCAACCTGCAAGGATAGTAGCAAAAAAGTAGGAGCACCACTAAAGCCACCTCCAAAATGGAATAACCAATTCCAGAGGATCAAGCATCATGGAATGGGTAACAACACTAAAAAAGGACAATCAAGAGAAAAAGGAAAACCATAAGTGCTATGATCCTCCATCCATAAAATAGAAAAAACTCTGCCTAATAGCAAGAGGGGTGGGGATCAAGGCTGCCATCCAAATAAGAAATGAGTGTTTTGTTGCAGCTAAGAGAGATGAGAACAAGCAGAAGGAACCTAGAAGAAAACAATCACATAAAGACAACTAGCAGGTTCTTAGAGCAGTCACCAAAGGAGCAAGAAAAAATAGCCAAAGTAATCTCCAACCAACCCATTTAGTCAAACAACCTCAACTAGCCATCCAACAAATCCTCCTATTCAACAACCTCAATAAGAGAAGATCGAAGACATCAAACCCAAAACCATCAGTATCAAGACCAACATTAGTCATCAAGCCAGAAACATCTAAAACATGCTAGGAAGGGGTAGAAAAAGATAACAGCCTCCAAACCCAATCAAGGTAAAGAAAAAACCATTCCAAAAAGGTTGAAAAACTAGGTAGAGATAGAAAGATATAGAGCCCATTAAGATAGATAACAAGCCAAATAACAAAAATAGCAGTAAGAAAGGCACTCAACTCAGCCACTAGTAGTCAAGGCTCATAGTATTTTGCCATTTGAATAATACCCAAACCTAAAGCCGCAGTAGTACAGGAGGAGGTCCAACCCATAACCAAATGAATACAAATAGAAATAGTCAAACCAACCACTATCCCCTAGTCAACAAAATAGAGAAAATATCAATTTTCCAACCACCTACACCATGCCAAAATCAAGCCAGAGATAAACCACCCAAAATAGCCATCCAACCAACCCAATCAGTAAAAATCGCTAGCTAACCCAGCTAGCCAACCAAGCCACATAGTCAACCACCACATCAGCAGATATAATAGGTTTGTAGGAAGGCCAGAAAAGAGGCAAAAACCACACATAAAGGAAATCCTATAGCAGCCAAAGCCGCAACCCAGAAGAAGGAAGAAGGAAATTGCCATGGTAAAAATTTGGTAAAAGCCCAGCTAGATAGTTACCAACCACCAAGCTAAAAAAACCAAAACACCCCAGGCTGCCCTAAAAAAAACCATCAGGGAGCAACAACTAGGGCAAAAAAAAAACAAGAGTTGAAAAATAAAACCCCAAAGAGGTAAAATTAGAAGTTCACCACAACCTAAAGAGGGTTTAATAAGGCCAATACAAAAATAAAAGATCATAAAAATATAATTATAAAACCAATCTAAGATTTTATAATCTAAGATAAGGCAATCCAGTATTATCTAGATTAACCAATCCTCTTAATAATTTAGGCAAAGTTTGGTTGTCAAATAAAGTGAACTCAATCAAGTTGGCACCAAAATTAGCTAAATAATTAGCACAAGAATTACCTTCATGAAGGACGTGGGAAATTTTAAAATAAACTTGAGAAAGAAAAATTTTTGTATGATTAAGAAGATAAAATAATTCATCATTCCCATTTCTATTGGAATTAAAGAAGTCAAGAAGCAAGAGAGCATCAACTTTAATCTAGATGTTGAGGAAATATCTATTCAAACAAATTTCAATAGCTTTATTAACAACCATATGCTCAGAAAGAAATAGTTTTGAGGGTAGGCAAAAGCATATGATAGTATTTTAGAGTCCCTAAGGATACCACCACAACCATGTTTATTGAAGCAACATAACCATCAGTATTAACTTTAATCACATTGTCTTTAGGTTTGATCCAATGGATAATTCTAGCACCTTTATGAGAGTCAAGATCAGGCAAAATGATAACCAAATTTTTATCCACAAATTTGTAACATGTAAAATGAATGTTACTAATAAGGTTGGTATTGAAAAGAGCATGAATTTTTTCTTTAGTTCTAGCCAACATCCTTTTATGGTTCATATACCATGATATTTAGCACCATTTCTATCCATCGAGATGAACCAATAAGGGTAATAGTAATTAAAACTTTTATTTGACCTTTCACAGTATTTTTGAAATAGGTTTTAAGAAGTTGATATAAAGAAAGGAAACCATGAAAATAGTTGGTATTAAATAAACCGTCATACCAAAACCATAATTTAGAAGAAATAACACCATTACAAAGGCATGATTTACATTTTCAAAATGAAAGCAACAATAGCACTTTGAAGGAAAATAAAACCCTTTAGTCCAGATCAAAGAGTCCACAGGAGTATAGTTGTTCAAAATCCTCCAAGCTAAAACTAAATAAGAAATGGGAATGATATTGTTCCAAAGTTTAATAAAAACATTAGAAGGGTGTTGTTTATCTCTAATAAAATTCCAAACCTCTTTAAGAACAAAATCACCATTATGAGAATCTTTAAAAAGATTTTGATCAGGTTTGCTAGAAGTAATGGGAATATTTGTAAAGTTGTCAAAAAGATAAATAGGGATATAGTTCTCAAGCTTATTTTCATTCAAATTTTTATTAAGACAAAAAGAATTAATTTTGATTTAGTAGAGTTGGTACATAATTGGTGTCAATATTAAATCCAATTATCTTTCCATAAGAAGGAAGAACCTACTAGATGTTGGCTTAATTAGCCTCATGCTCAATTCGATTAATTTTGATGACAACAAATAAATGCTTGGATGTTCTAATGAACATTTTTATGTATTTCAGATATATCAATCGCTATACATATCCAATACATCTCATAATATGTTTGAGGAAATTGCAAGAGTAGAAGAATGAAAAGGATAATGTGAAGCTCAAGATACAATATTTTGGGTTATATGACTATTCATATGAGTTCATTGGCATGAATCAATTTGCTCACAAATTAACATATTATTTTAATGAGGTTAATTTATATAAAGCTTTATTTAATTAACATTCAATTATATGTTTCATACATAGCATTAAAATTGTCAAAGTAATAAATGATAAAAAACTATTAAGTACTTAATATAATTAAGTATTTTAATTTAATTTTCTGGTTATAAGATAACTAACATATTTATGATTATATATAAATTATATCATAATTTTTAAATGTCACATGTCAAAATCAACAAAAATATATAAAATTTTGTATTTTAGCCAAAGTCATTGTTTAATCAAAGAATTCATATCTGATTTTATCTCCATAGATTCCTTGGATTTTTTTCCTGTAAAATAAGTGGTTACATGACCCATTTGACTTAAAATTGAATTTATTATGATTTTTTTTCAAACATTAGTGATTTTAATAATGGATGCATGCTATACATGCTTTGAATATATTAAGAGCTACATTTTGATTATTTTGACTTTCCCATGTGAATAGCCAAATTTTGGCTAAATTTAATATTTGTTTAATATAAATTATATTTTTATTGAATATTAAATTATCACATGATAAAATGATGTTGTATAATATATTTCTTTGAAATAATTCAAATGACCTTCTTGCCTATAAATAGCCTCATTCTCTTCATGAAGCATCCCTCATTCAAATTCAAAATCTCTAGCAAATCTAAGAGAAATCTCTTAAATGTTCCTTCCAAGTGTTCTCCAAATATTGCAAGATCAAATCCTTGGTTTGGAAGCTTCAATATCTTCAACTAAGCAAGCCTTTTAAATTACTTGAGTTTGTTTTCTTGATCTTAATACTTTTAGTTGTTCATACTATTTTCACCATCTATTTCTTTCAATTTATACTTTTTTGGTGGATTAGTCTTTGAATATTGGTTTTACATCAAAGTTTCTCAATCATTTTTTGTGAAAAACTCTTGTGATAATTTGTAGGATCTATTTCAACTTGCTGAAATTTTAGCTTCCTACAAATTTCTTTTGGTTTCTTGAAATATTTCTTCTTTAGTCTTATTTTGAAAGATCATTTATTCTTAGATCTATTTTAGAAGTATATTTTAAGCATTTTAAAATAAATTATTGTGCTGAAATTATTTTCATATTTGCTAGATCTCTCTTTAATTAATGCTTACTAGCCAACTTAGATCTATCATATACTTATTTTTTTATTTTGTGATCATTAGCATTAATTGAAAGAATCTTTTGGTTAAAATAAATTACTCCTTGCTAAAATTTATTTTATTATGAAAAGAATATTGTGAATTTATTTTGAAATCATTATGTATTATTCTACAAATTATAATAACATAAACATCCAAGTAAGATCACTTTAAGATATTTATTTTATTAAGTGAGCATTTTATCTTGCCAAATTTTAAGTTGTAAAGTGATCATTTATAAGTTGTGAGATCACTTTTGAATTTGATAGCTTGATATATTTGTGAGAGATTTATTTTATCAAAATTTATTATTTTGTATTTTTTGTGTTGTAAAATTTATTTTGGGGTTGTACTGCCTTTGTAGGAGAGTACATATTGTTGTAGGGTTGTACTTGCCTTATAGGAGAGTACTTTTGTAAACCATTTTTATTTAGTGGATTCTAGTCAGGGTGGCTAGGCATGAGGGTTTTGGGGTTTACCTAATAAAAAATGTGCCTCTTTGTCTCTATTTACTTTATTGTATTTTTATTTTTGCATTTAGAATTATATCTTATCATTATAAAATAAAATCTAATTTTCTATTTAAAATTAAAATTTAAGTTTTGAAAATTTTAATATTACAAATTCCCCTCCTCTTGGGTGCTATAGTCTCACAATGGTATCATCTTAGGCTCTTTATTGGCTTAACATCCAAGAGTAGATCTTTTCACTATGGCACAAGGTTTCCCAAAGGGTTCAGGAGAGGACAATCCACTCATAGACCTCCACTTTTAGATAGTGTACCATTTGGAAAAATAGAATTAGTACATTTTAAGAGGTCAAGATGCACGCATGTGGTATATGTTGACACATCAATATCATACACCCACGAGAAGTAAATGGCATTAAAGTAGAAAAACCTTTTGAGGAATGGTCTATAGCTGAAAGAGAACTTGATGAATTAAATGCTAGGGCTTGTAATACTTTACATTGTGCTTTATTGCCTGATGACTATGTTAAGTACAGTAAAAGAAATATGGGATAAACTTATTATAACTTATGAAGGAACTAGTGAAGTTAGAGATGCTCACATAAATAGACTTGTTCATGATATGAGTTATTTCATATGTCTCCTTCTAATCTATTTCGATATGTATACTAGATTCATGAAAATAATTAACACATTGCATTCTCTTGGAAAACATATAGGAATCAAGACTTAGTCTATAAGATTCTTAGATGTCTTCCAAAAGAATGCTAAAGTAACAGCTATTAGTGAAACTAAGATTTATCTACTTATCCACTTGATCAGCTTTTGGGTTCTTTGATAGCACATGAATAGGTTATTGCTCAAAGGGATAAGATGGATAACTCGAAAAAAAAGGAGAAGGAGAAAGGAAAAGCCATTGCACTACAAGTTGATGATAGTGATGAGCATAACACTCAAGCTCGATGGTGATTGATGAGGTGGTCATGCTTTCCAAAAAGGCTTGGGAACTTGTAAGGAAGAAGAATCAAAGGTATAAAAAATCTAAAAACTATAAATTTCAAACTAAGAAATTTCTGGTGAAGGGATCATTTGCTACATGTAAAAAGCCCGACACATAAGAGGTGATTGTCCGAACTTATTGAATCAAAGAAAAAGAAATTGATGTAAACAAAAGAAAAAAAGTATGAAGGAGAAAAAAGTACCATAAGAAGAAGAAGAAGGCTTTATGGGCCAACCTAGATTCAAATGAATCAAGTACTAGCTCATCGATGAAGAGGTCAACATATGTCTTATGGCAAATGGAGAATCGACTTAGATTCTCAAGAGGTATGTAATGATATATCTTATGATGAATTAGATGATGCTTTTAATGATTTAGTTATTGAATATAAAAAATTAAAAAAAAATACAAAACCTTAGAAAAGAACATAAAAATTTAGATATGCATTTTTGTGATTTAAAAATGAATGTGATAATTTAAAAGTAAAAATAATTCTTTATTAAATTGTTCCTTAGTTGTATGTAAACTTGAAAGAGAGAATATCTTATTAAAAGCAAGATTAGAATTATGTTTAAAATCACAAGTTCATTATAATACTTCATCAAGAAAACATTTAATAAAAATTATTTGCATCATACACATCCCACTCATATACCTTATAATTATCATTCTAAATCATATGCAAACACTAATGTTTGGTGCAACTATTGTGAAAAAAAGGGCATATTTCATTTGATTGCCATGCAAAAATTACAAAACACTAAGCAATCATCTTATGTATGGGTACCAAAAGGTACAAGCACTACACAAACCATGCATGCTAAAATTTAGAATGTGGACCCAAACATGTTTGGGTTCCAAAAGTTAACTTGTGATTTTATTTTGTAAGAATGCCTTCAAAGCAAAGTCAAAGAAGGCATGTGGTACTTGGACAATGGATGTTCAAGACATATGATGAGAGATAAAGATAAATTCACAACTTTAGAATCAAGTGATGGAGGATTTGTTACATATGGAGATAATGCAAAGGGAAAGATCATTGGCATTGGTTCTATTTGTAAGAATTCTATCACTTTAGATAAAGTTTTTCTAGTAGAAGGATTAAAACATAATTTAATTTCTATTAGTCAATTATGTGATAAAGGTTTGAATGTAGTATTCCATGCATCATATTGCATTATAAAAAATAATGAAAATGTTTTCTTAGTAGGAAAAGATACAAAAATATTTATGTCATTGATTTAGATAGCTTTCATGATGTAATTTAATTTACTTTGTTTTAAAAGCACTCATGATGGTATATGGTAATGGCATGGGAGACTATATCATATTAACAAGCACACACTCAATAAAATTGCTAAACCTGATTTAGTAGTTGCGTTGCCTAAATTAAATTTTCATTCAAACTATGTTTGTGATGCATGTATTCACAGTAGGCATTCTAAAAGCTCATTTAAAAGTAAAAATATTATTTCTACTTCTAGACCTCTAGAATTATTACACATGGATTTATTTGGTCCAATTAGCACCACTAGCTTAGGTGGAAAAAAATTATGGTTTTGTGATTGTTGATGATTTCTCTAGATATACTTGGGTTTTGTTTGTAACTTACAAGGATGATGTTTTTGGTGAGTTTAGAAAGTTTTCTAAATATATTCAAAGAGAACAAGGCCTTTTGATTAATAGGGTTCAAACTGATCATGGTGGTGAATTTGAAAATAAATTATTTGAGGATTATTGTGATGAACATGGGATTAGACATAATTTTTCTGCACCTGAACTCCCAACAAAATGGAGTAGTAGAGAAAAAAATAGAATTTTAATTGAATTAAGTAGATATATGCTTGATGAGTATAAATTGCCAAAATAGTTTTGGGCGTATAAAGAATAAATACATGTTATGATGAATAGGATCTATTTAGACCAATTTTGAAGAAGACACCCTATGAATTATTTTTTTGGAAAGAAGCCTAAGATTGAACACTTTCATGTATTTGGATGTAAATGCTTTATTTTGAATAATGGAAAAGAGCATTTAGGTAAGTTTGATTGCAAATCAAATGATGGTATTTTCTTAGGATACTCTCTTTCTAGTAGAGCTTATAAGTTTTCAATAAAGAAAAATGATTGTAGAGAATCAATACATGTTATTTTTGATGAAAATTTAATTGATCCCATTAGAAATGAAGTGATTGATGAAGAGATTAATAATTTTAAGAAAATATCTTTAGAAGATAATGTGTATGATTCATTGCCTAAAGAATGGAAATATAATAAAATCATCATCCAAAGGAACTAATTATAGGAGATCCTTCAAAAGGAGTTATGACCGAAGACATAGAGAGGTTATTGATCATTCAACATTTTTATCGAGGTTGAACCTAAAAATTTAGAAGAAGCATTAAATGATAATTTTGGATTATTGCTATGGAAGAGGAGTTGAATCAATTTATAAGAAATGATGTTTGGGAATTAGTCCCAAGACCTCAAGATCAAAATGTCATTGGAACAAAATGGGTCTTTAGAATAAGCTAGATGATTTAGGTTGTATTGTTAGAAATAAAGCTAGGTTAGTTGCACAAGGGTACACACAAGTTGAAGGTATAGATTTTGAAGAATCTTTTTTTTTAGCAAGACTAGAAGCTATTAGGTTACTCCTTATGCTTGTTTTAGAGATTTTAAACATTTTCAAATGGATGTTAAAAGTGCATTTTTAAATGGATTTATTGACCAAGATGTATTTGTAGAGAAACCACCTAGATTTGAAAGCCTTGATTATCCAAATCATGTGTATAAATTAAAGAATGCTTTATATGGTTTAAAATAGGCTCCTCGTGCTTGGTATGATAGGTTAAGTAACTTTT
This sequence comes from Cymbidium sinense, assembly GCA_021442155.1. Taxonomy (NCBI): domain Eukaryota; kingdom Viridiplantae; phylum Streptophyta; class Magnoliopsida; order Asparagales; family Orchidaceae; genus Cymbidium; species Cymbidium sinense. Next base: position 145,250 of record JAKCPB010000508.1, on the reverse strand, counting down.
GATAGATCATGGATTTAGAAAGGTAGAGTAGATATCACTTTATTTCTTAAGAGCATAGATGATGATTTGATTATGGTACAAGTGTATGTAGATGATATATTATTTGGAAGTACAAATGAATCTTTATGCCATGAGTTCTCATCTCTCATGTCTAAAGAGTTTGAAATGAGTATGATGGGAGAACTTAATTTTTTCTTAGGTCTTCAAGTAAAGCATCAAGAAAATGGCACATTCATCTATCAAACTTAGTACACAAATGAATTGATTAAGAGGTTTGACATGAAAAGATTTAAATCTAGTAAAACTCCTATGAGCCCATCTAAAAAATTGGATTTAGATGAATTAGGAAAATCTGTTGATCAAAAACTTTATAGGAGTATGATAGGTTAACTTTTATACTTTGTTGCTAGTAGACCTGATATTATGTTTGCTGTTTATTTGTCTGCTCATTTTTAGGCCAACCCAAAAGAATCTCATTTAATAGCAGTCAAGTGTATCTTTTGGTATTTGATAGGCACTACTTGGATAGGTTTATGGTATCCTAAAAATTCTTTATCATGTGATTTGGTTGCTTATTCTGATGCTAACTTTGCAGGATGCAAAGTAGATAGAAAAAGTACATCGTGCACATGTCATTTTAGGATCATCACGTGTCTTGGTCATCTAGAAAACAAAATTCTAGCTTTATCCACAGGGATGAGTACATACTGTAGTTGTGTTGCTCAAGTCCTTTGGTTAAAGCAATAATTACAAGATTTTGGTATTAAGCAAGATCATATTCTAATTCAATGTGACAATACTAGTGTTATTAGTTTGACTAAAAATCCTATCTAGCACTCACGAACCAAGCATATAGAAATTAGACATCATTTTATTAGGGATCATGTTTTGAAAGGTGATGTTAATATTAATTTTATTAGCACCGATTTACAAATTGCAGATATTTTTACAAAACCCTTACCAGAAAAACATTTTTGTACTTTAAGACCGATGCTTGGAATGTTAGATCCTAATATTTAAAATTGTATGTAGTTTGTTCTCACTTTTTGATGTTGTCAAAAGGGGGAGAAGAGTAAAATGTTGGTTAGTATTAAGTAAAATGTTGGTTAGTATTAAGTAAAATGTTGGTTAGTATTAAGTCTATTTCATGCATACATTTAGGGGGAGCAACATTATTCATCTCTTATGCATAAATTTTTTTTAAGAGAATTTTTTTCAAAAACTATGATGAAAGGTCAATTTGCACCTTCATCAAAATCAATACCGAACATTAGTTTATCATCATCAAAAAGGGGGAGATTGTTGGCTTAATTAGCCTAATGCTCAATTCAATTAATTTTGATGATAACAAACAAATGCTTGGATGTTCAAATGAATATTTTTATGTATTTCAGATATATCAATTGAAAATTACATATCCAATACATCTCATAATATGTTTGAGGAAATTACAAGAGTAGAAGAATGAAAAGGATAATGTGAAGCTCAAGATACAATATTTTTGGGTTATATGACTATTCATATGAGTCATTGGCATGAATCAATTTGCTCACAACTAACATATTATTTTAATGAGGTTAATTTATATAAAGCTTTATTTAATTAGCATTCAATTATATGTTTTCATACATAGCATTAAAATTGTCAAAGTAATAAATGATAAAACTATTAAGTATAATTATTTTATTTACTTAATATAATTAAGTATTTTAATTTAATTTGCTGGTTATAAGATAACTAACATATTTATGATTATATATAAATTATATCATAATTTTAAATGTCACATGTCAAAATTAACAAAAATATATAAAATTTTGTATTTTAGCCAAAGTCATTGTTTAATCAAAGAATTCATATCTGATTTTATCTCCATCGATTCCTTGGATTTTTTTTCCTTTAAAATAAGTGGTTACATGACCCACTTTGCATTAAAATTGAATTTATTATGATTTTTAAACATTACGATTTTAATAATGGATGCATGCTACATGCTTTGAATATATTAAGAGCTACATTTGATTACTTTTGACTTTCCCATGTGAATAGCTGAATTTTTTCTGCTAAATTTAATATTTGTTTAATATAAATTATATTTTTATTGAATATTAAATTATCACAAGATAGCATGAGGTTTGTATAATATATTTCTTTGAAATAATTTTTTAAAAGACCTTCTTGCCTATAAATAGCCCTCATTCTCTTCATGAAAGCATCCCTCATTCAAAATTCAAAATATCTCTAGCAAATCTAAGAGAAAATATCTTAAATGTTCCTTCCAAGTGTTCTCCAAATATTGCAAGATCAAATCCTTGGTTTGGAAGCTTCAACATCTTCAGCAAGCCTTTTAAATTACTTGAGTTTGTTTTCTTGATCTTAATACTTTTTAGTTGTTCATGCTATTTTCACCATCTATTTCTTCTTTCTAATTTATACTTTTGGTGGATTAGTGTTTGAACATTGGTTTTCACATCAAAGTTTCTCAATCATTTTTTTTGGTGAAAACTCTTGTGATAATTTGTAGGATCTATTTCAACTTGCTGAAATTTTTAGCTTCCTACAAATTTCTTTTGGTTCTTGAAATATTTATTCTTTGGTCTTATTTTGAAAGATCATTTATTCTTAGATCTATTTTAGAAGTATATTTTAAGCATTTTAAAATAAATTATTGTGCTAAAATTATTTTCATATTTGCTAGATCTCTCTTTTTAATTGAAAGCTTACTAGCCAACTTAGATCTATCATATACTTATTTTTTTATTTTGTGATCATTAGCATTAATTGAAAGAATCTTTTTGGTTAAAATAAATTGCTCCTTGCTGAAATTTATTTTATTATGAAAAGAATATTGTGAATTTATTTTGAAATCATTTTGTATTATTCTACAAATTATAATAACATAAACATCTAGTAAGATCACTTTAAGATATTTATTTTTATTAAGTGAGCATTTTACCTTGCCAAATTTTTTAAGTTGTAAATTGATCATTTATAAGTTGTGAGATCACTTTTTGAATTTGATAGCTTGGTATATTTGTGAGAGATTTACTTTATCAAAATTTATTATTTTGTATTTTTTTTGTTGTAAAATTTATTTTGGGGTTGTACTCGCCCCTTTGTAGGAGAGTACATATTATTGTAGGGGTTGTACTCACCCGTTATAGGAGAGTACTTTTTGTAAACCATTTTTCATTTAGTGGATTCCTAGCCGGGTGGCTAGAAGTGGCGTGGTAGGTTTGGGGTTTAGCCAAACCACGTAAAATTGTGTGCCTCTTGTCTCTATTTACTTTATTGTATTTTTATTTTTTCATTTAGAATTATATCTTATCATTATAAAATCAAAATCTAATTTTCTATTTAAAAATTAAAATTTAAGTTTTGAAAATTTTAATATTAACCAATTCACCTCTTGGGTGCTATAGTGTCTCACAGGATACCCCAAGATATTAATGATTCAATAACCCATTTAATGGAACAAAGCCTTTTCCAAACCAGAGTCATCAACTTTATAAGCACAGTTAAGAGGGTGTTTACCTAGATAATATTTTTTCATCATAAAATTATACCAAAGGCTATCATTCTTTCTAAAATTCTACCAAAGTTTATGAGAGAAAGCAGTGATAGCTTCATGAATTGGTTTGCAACCAAGAGCACCTTCATCCAAATGACCACAACATTTATGCCAAGATGTCCAATTGCATTCTTTTCATAGAATTATTGGAGCCCCAAATAAATTTGTTAAGCAAATGATAAATTCTAAAAAGAGTAGAATTAGTGGGAATAATTGTTTGAATCACATAAAGAGTCTTAGAGTTGAGAGTGCTTTTAAGGATAGTGAGCCTACCACCAAAGGATAGTAAATGGAATTTCCCAAACAAATATTTTATTTGAAATTTATTGAATTAACTCATCAAAGAGATGGGAACATTTTGGGCTTTTAAAGAGCGTAGCACCTAAGTACTTAAGAGGTAAGTGTTGATGTTTAAAATTTATGATATGAAGGATTTGATTTATTTTATTATGGGAGATGCTAAAGGATGTGATAAAATAGCTTTTTTTATCATTGATCAAAAGGACACTTTCTCTATTAAATGTAATTAAAAAATTCTTAAGATGCTTGATGTGAAGAATAGAAACATTGCAGAAAATAATGAAATCATAGGTGAAACATGGATGGAAAATAGGGAGACCATCAAGAGTTCTATAGTACATACTAGGATTTTTTAAGAATAAATTGTTGATGCTCCTAGATAAGTACTCAACAACATTAATAAATAAAGCTGGAGAAAAGGGATCCCCTTTTCTTGAGCCATGGGAAGAGGGAAAGAAACCCAAGGCTTCTCCATTAAGCAGAATAAAAAACCAGGCATTATTAATACAATTTTTAATAAGAAAATTAAATTTTTCTAGAAAACCTAAATAAATTCAGAATATGAAAAAGGAAATCCTAAGAGATGTTATCAAAGGTTTAACAAATTTATGTGATCATTTTCTTAACAAATTTATTTGGGCAAATGAGGTAGAGGGGGAAAATAAGGTAGAGGGGACAATATTTTACTCAAAAGAATTATCTCTCTAAACCTGGAATATAGAGTTAGATCTATTTCTTGAAAAGAATATTACCCCCTCTAGTCTTGGCATCAAGATCATGAAATAGATCTACCTCTAACTAAACTAGCTTGGTTTAGAGAGATAATTCTATTGAGTAAAGGACTAAGTATATTTCTAAGGATTTTGGAAATCTATTTATTCAAAAAGGTGCAAAGACTAATAGGTCTAAAATCACTCCAATAGTCTGGGTTATCTTTTTTTGGTATGAGAACAGTAGAAGTACTTGAAAAATATTTAAGAAAAAGGATTACCATTAAAAAAATTAATTACTTCCTTAATCAAATCATTTTTAATGATAAACTAGCTTTTTTTTAAAAAATTGAGTAGTGAAATCCTCCGGACCAACAACAAAATCAATATTCATGCTATTAGGAACTTTAAAAATTTCATCTTCATTAAGCACGATGGTAAGAAAATCATTATCATCATTATTAATAATAGAAGGAATCAAGTGCGACTTGGAAATAGCTTCATAAGGAAAATTCTTGTTAAGCATATTTTTAAAATAATTAATTACCAAATCCTTAATATCATTTTTTTCCATAATCTAATCACCATTTTCTTTTTTAATTTTTTGAATATTATTCAAGGGTCTCTTTTTGTTAACCAAAGCATGGAAATACCTAGTATTCCTATCACCATCTGCAATATGTTTACTTGCAACTTTTTGGCACCAATAAGTCTCTTCCATATTTTGGAATTTGACAAGTTTATCTTTAGCCCTAGTCAAATCTGTAAGCTTAGAAGGATCAGACATAACAGAGATTTCAAGATCACAAACTAACTTGTCCATGTCTTTAATATTAGCAAAATGTATTTTAAAATAATGCTTATTCCACCAACCTAAATTTAGTTTAAGTCTTTTAAGTTTAAACAAAAGTTTATTCATCCCCCTAATCGAATTATCAGGATGTAAAGGGGCTTTCCAATTTTTTGTGATAACATTAAGGAAATCAATATGCTAAATCCACATGTTTTGGAATCTAAAAAGAGAGGAGTTATTACGTTTATTAGAATTATCTTTAACAGAAACCAAAAGAGGGGCATGATTAGAGAAGGTTCTGCTTAAATGATCAATAGAAGTAATAGGCCATTAAGTAATCTAATGAGTATTAAAAAGAATCTTGTCCAACCTTTGCCAAAGTATAGAGTTTTGCCAAGTGTAATTAACCCTTAAAGCCAATATCAACCAAATTGCAATCAAGGATCATATTGGAAAAATCTTCTATAGAATTAATATTGGGAGAGCAACCACCACTCTGTTTAGAAGAAAAAAGAATAGTGTTGAAATCACCACACACAAATCAAGGTTTGTTGACCAAGGTAGCAAAATTCCTCAAATTGTCCCAAAGAAGATTTCGTCCAGATCTATAACATGATGCTAAATGAAAGATCCCAAAACACAATAGTCACCATAAGAAATTTGTGCATTAACAACTTGTTGAACATCATCAATAAGAGAAACCTCAACAAAATTATTCCAAAAACAACAGATCTTATTACTAACATTGGAGTAAAATTTATTGAAGCTAATCATTCTAGTAACATGGTTAATTTAATTGGCATGAATAAGAGGTTACAAAATGATGTGTAAAGAAATATTATGAATGCGATAAAGATTTTTAATGTGATTGCAAATATAGAGGGTACCAATCCCTTTAACATTCCAAACAAGAAAATTAAGCATAATAAAAATAAAAGGTGGTGAGCAAGGGTTAATTAAGAGAGGAGTGGGAGGCCATAGATGATCTAGTGTTTTTGGATAATTTGGGAGGGTAAATTTTAACACTTTTTTCTCTTTAGCATGATAAGTTTGAAAACCATTTCTTTTTCCCCATCATCCGAGTAAGATTTAGTAACATTGGTCACCAATTTAGGAGACTTCTCCAAGTGTTTAAGGGGAAATTCACCATCTTCCACATCTGAGTTAAGTTGAAAAGTAGGATTAACATGAATATCTAGATTTGAAATGAGAGTCGATGATGATTTAGAACCATTTAAAGCATAGATAGTTAAATACAGATCAGAAATATCTTTAGCATGCTCTACATCATTTAAATCCTCATTGAAAACTTCACTTTTCATCAATCAAAGCTGGCATAGATGCAAGAATTGAATCAAAGGAAATAGAATCATCATCCAATAATTTTCAAATTTTGTTATTCACTGCATTACAAATATTCAAATTTAAAGAAGAGATAAGAGGTAATTCATCCTTCCCAATGTGAAAATTAGTTGAATCCATATCAATAGTAGAAGCTGAAATTGGTTCAACCGGAATAACCCCAATATTCAATGAATCAACCTTAATAGCATCCTTTAAATCATTCTTAGGATCCAAGGCTATTTTTTGAACGTAAGTAGGAATCGGCTTATAACTAGGAACAAGATTTTCTTTGGGAGGATTTCACTTTTATAAATGAGGATGGAAATAAAACATTCCGAATGATCATGGCCATGAATTTTATAGTGAGAACAAAAAACCATAAGATTATCCAATTCAACCTTTTGTGAATACCCTTATTTTTTAGAGCCAATCCAGATTTCCTCAGGGTATTTTTTAATTATGTCTTATAAGGAAAAAAAGAGCCCCTAAAAAGCACATGATGAGTAACAAAATGGATGCACATATTAGGAAGAGATAACCACACAGGGGCAATATGAGATTCCCCTTTAATGTCAAAAAGGGGTGACTACTTCAGTAAGCGCATTTGATAATTAAAGATGAAGTAAGAATGATGCACAAAAACATGTTAATAATCTAGATAATTAGAAAGTATATTTTTAAGTTTAAGTTTTTTTTTTAATTTAGGTTTAGATTTTATTTTTTATTTCTTTTTAGGTTAGGTTTTTATTTAATTTTTATTTTATGTTTATTTTACTTTTATTTTAGGTTTAGGGTTTTGGCTTTGGGCTTTAGGTTTTAGGGTGTAGGATTTTTGGGTTTTGGGTTTAGGGTTTAAGGTTTAGGATTAAGGGTTTAGGGTATAGTGTTTAGGGATTAGGGTTTTTATGATTTAAGGTTTAGGGTTTAGGTTTAGGGTTTAGCTTTTAGGGTTTAGGGTTTAGGGTTTGAGGTTTAGGGTTTAGGTTTAGGGTTTATTTATTTATTTTTAAAAGTGATAGTTTTAGGTTTATTTATTTTTATTTTTTATTTTTAATTTAAGTTATTTTACTTTATTTATTTATTTTTAGTTTAGGTTTCTTATTTTTGGTTCATTTTTCAATTTAAGTTTAGTCTAGGTTTATTTTTTTTTAGTTTATATTTATTTTATTCTTTAGGTTTAGGTTTTATTTCTTATTTTATACTTAGGTTTTTATTTTATTTTTTTAAAGTTTAGGTTTTAGGTTTTTATTTTATGTTTATTTTTAAGTTTTATTTTTTAGTTTAGGTTTAGGTTTATTTTTTGTTTATTTTATTTTATTTAGTTTAGGATTACATTTAGGTTTAGTTTATTTTAGGTTTTGGCTTAGGTTTTATTTATGTTAGTTTAGTTTATTTTAGTTTAGGTTTATTTTATTTTATTTATCTTATTTTTATTTTAAGTTTATATTTTTTTTAGTTTAGTGTTTATGTTTTATTTTTTTTATCTCTTTTAAGGTTTATTTTTTAGGATTATGTTTTTATTTAGTTTTTATTTTGTTTTATTTTAGGTTTATTTTATTTTTATTTTAAGTTTGGCGTTTAGTTTTATACGGTTTAGGTTTAAAGGTTTAGGGTTTAGGGTTTACGGTTTAGGGTTTAGGGTTTAAGGTTTTGGGTTTTAGGGTTTATGGGTTTAGGGTTTAGGGTTTAGGGTTTAAAGTTTTTAGGGTTTAGGGTTTATGGTTTAGGTTTAGGGTTTAGATTTTAGGGTTTGTTTAGTTTTAGGTTGGGTTTAGTTTAGTTTAGGTTTTTCAAGGTTTAAGATTAGTTTAGGGTTTAGGTTTAACCATTAGGGTTTAATTTTTTAGGGTTTAAGTTTAGGGTTTGGGTTTGTTTAGGGCTTAGGATATAGGGTTTAGGGTTTATGATTTAGGGTTAGGGTTTAATTGGGTTTAGTTTAGGTTTTAGGTTTTAGGTTTAGACTTAGTTAAGTTTAAGGTGGATTAGGTTTAAGTTTTAAGGTTAGCTTAGGGTTTGTGTTTAGGGTTTTAGCTTTTAGGGTTTAGGGTTTTAGGGTTTAAGGTTTTGGGTTTTAGTATTAGGGTTAGGGTTTAAGGTTTATGGTTTAGAGTTTTAGGGTTTAAGGTTTGGGGATTATTGTTTAGGATTTAGGGTTTAGGTTTAGTGTTTAAGGTTTAAGGTTTTAGGGTTTAACGTTGTTTAGGGTTTAGGGTATTTTATTTAGGGTTAGGGTTATAGTAAGGGTTTATGGTTTAGGATTTAGGATTTAGTGTTTAGTATTTAGGGTTTAGGGTGTTCAGGGTTTAGGGTTTAGGGTTTTTTATTTAATTAATTATTTTTTATTTAAATTAAGTAAACTATTAGGTTTAGGTATATTTAGTTTATTTTATTTATTTTTAATTTATTTCAGTTTATTTTATTTTTTATTTTTATTTAGTTTAGTTTATTTAAATTAGTTTTATTTATTTTTAGTTTAGGTTTTTTATTTTAGTTTATTTTTTCATTGTAGGTTTAGGTTTAGGTTTATTTTTATTTTATTTTTTAGGTTAAGTTTTTTTATTTTTAGGTTTAGGTTTAGGTTTAAGTTTTTAGGGTTTATTTATTTAATTATTTATTTATTATTCTTTATTAAAATTAAGTAAACAAGTAGTTTTAGGTTTATTTAGATTTTTTATTTATTTTAGTTTATTTTATTTTTTTTAATTTTATTTAGGTTTATTTTTATTACTTTTTAGTTTAGTTTATTTATTTTAGGTTTATTTATTTTAGGCTAGGTTTTTTATTTTAGTTTATTTTTTCTGTTTAGGTTTAGGACTAATTTTATTTTTTAAGTTTAGTTTTATTTTTTAGGTTTTAATTTTATTTCTTATTTTAAGGTTTAGGTTTAGGTTTTTATTTTTTTTAGGTTTAGGTTTTAGGTTTGTATTTTAGTTTTATTTTTAGGTTTTATTTTTTTGTTTAGGTTTAGGTTTATTTTAGTTTATTTTATTTTAATTAGTTTAGGTTTATGTTTAGGTTTAGGTTTAGGTTTTCTTTATTTTAGTTTAGTTTATTTTAGTTTAGGTTTATTTTAGTTTGTTTATTAATTTTTTTTTAAGTTTAAGTTTTTTTTCATTTTAGGGTTTAGGTTTTTATTTATTTATTTTTATGTTTTATTTTAAGGTTTATTTTTTAGGATTTAGTTTTTATTTTATTTTATTTTATGTTTATTTTATATTTATTTTAGGTTTAGGGTTTAGTGTTTTATGGTTTAGGGTTTAGGATTTAGTGTTTAGGGTTTTGGGTTTAGGGTTTTAGGGTTTAGGGTTTTAGGGTTTAGGGTTTAGGGTTTAGGGTTATTAGGGTTTAGGGTTTAGGGTTTAGGTTTTATGGTTTAGGGTGTAAGGTTTAGGGTTTAGGATTTAGGGTTTATGGTTTAAGGTTTAGCATTTAGGGTTTAGGGTTTAGAGTGTAGGGTTTTAGGGTTTAGTGTTTTAGGGTTTTAGGGTTTAGTGTTTTAGGGTTTTAGGGTTTAGGGTTTAGGGTTTAGGGTTAGGGTTTAGGGCTTAGGGTTTAGGGTTTTTAGGGTTTAGAGTTTAGGGTTTAGGTTAGCTTAGGGTTTAGGGTTAGTTTAGGGTTTAGGATTCTGATTTAGGATTTTTTTTTATGAAACCCCTATGGGAATTTTATTGCCACAAAAATGGTTACAAGATCCTTAAGAGGGATAAACTCAAGATCTAATGCTTAAAGAGCTACAACCAACATAAAAGTAAATAAATCAAAAAAGGAAAATAAAAGACATTTATGAATTGATAAAAAAGAAAAGCCTTTGAACCATCTTCATCATGGGCTCTTGAGGATGAGAGAAGACTATGTCTCCATTAGAGGAAGCCAAAGAAAAGCACCTGACTGCAAACATCTAAAGTAAGAGTTAGCACAAATAAAATGCTACAAATCAAAGCAAAAATAAAAGCATAATAGTATGAGAGAATTATAGAAGAGTGTGTGAGAACTCGGGCTCGGTCACACAAAATTGGGCGACATACATGAGCATCAAACTTCCAATGAAGGGTTACTTCACAAGTGTTACTTCGACCAAAAGATGAGTGAAATCATCCACCATCATAGCCCACATACATGTGGAGCATCATTGGGAGGAAATCATATGGTCTTTAGTACACATACCCAAAATATATACATTACAACATAGATAAGAATGGAAAATGGGTGCCACCACACACCCTTATAAGGTAAGTACCACCGGTGATGTCAAACAAAGCGGGAGAATTTAGAGTCAACATCCCAATCGGATGAAAATCCAGATGAAAAGTCCACAACAATAAATATGAATGTCAAGTAGAGGCATGAGTAACCATATCCAGTAGATAAATACAAAACAACAAGTTACAGATAAAGGGTTGAAGCACCAAAGTAAAGGCCAGGAATGAAAATAAAACAAAATATGGCCTGCTGTGCAAATTAATAACCCTGCAGCATAAAAGCAGTACCATCCCACCCAATTGAGCTTTTGTCCAGGTAAACCACCAGTAAAGAGCCATTCAGATCGGTCATAGAGATGATAACAATCGCTTGATAAAAGTATATTCCAGTAGTAATTGCATAAAGGTCCAAGGGAAATGAAACGGATATATCCATACGCATAAAGGCCGGATGAAATGGCCATCCAAAAAGCAACAACAGAACAAGAAAACAACCACAAAACCAGCCGCAAAAGCTAGACTATAGAACATAATAACCCGAAAGATCATGTTGGCAATAACCAAAAGAAAAAAATTGACATAGAATATTGTAGGCAGTACCAATACTGTAAAAACCAAAATGAAAATCAAGAAATAATCAGCAGTACAATCCTTCAAATCAAGTGACCCGTGACAAGGTAAACATCACCGAAATGATAGCGATAGAGGGAATCAAGAAAACAATCGTGCAATGAAACAATAGTGATGGCAAGCAAAAGAAACATTCTGTCTTAACCAGTTGGGAAGAGAGGCATCACAAACTAGCAGGTTAGCCAATCAGGAGACACCAAAGAAGCGACATAAAAAGAGCCCAAAATGGATCAGGACAACAAAGCAGTTAACCAACAATTTGGGGAACCAAAAGCTCCACCAATACGGGATAACCATAAAAATGATACAAGTGATAAAAAATGATTAATCATGCATAACCAATAGTTCCACAAGCAAAAAAATAGCATGGTGAACATGATGCTCCAAAATATCATTTAGATTATAAGCAAAACCCCAATTATGGCCACCCAAATAGATGTTATAAATCACCTTGATAATAGCATGATCACAACAGCAATTGCACAAGTCTATAAGATTTAAGAGGAATGAAAAGGCAGATAGACCCATACCTCAAAGTAACAAATAATCTGGCTATCCACACAGTAAACAAAATAGCATAAGACCATTCAAGATACCAACCATAATAGTTAGCTTGCTGAAGGTACCAACCCTTAAAACCATTCACCCGATGCAAAATAGCGGACCAAATATTGAGCGATAGAGAGATTAATATAGGTACATTTACTATATTGAAACAAAGAGAATTGAAAGAAATAGCACATTAAATCCTTCAAAATAAGGATAAACATAATTGGCTAAGCAATCGGTGTCCTTAGATACAGAGGAAAGAAGGCACGAAAATAATCCCAATTGTGCAAAGACACAACAGAAAGAATTTCTCGAGCCATGAATACGATGGCAAGCAAAAAAATTCAATCATCCTTCTGTCACATTATGGGGCAACACAACCAAGTAGATTAGGGAAAAAATAACACAACCCCTTGAGGGAACCAAAGATGTACAATAATACCCCATAAATAGAAGGGCAATTCGAAACCAAAGAATCAGATCTACAGAGACAAGAGCCTCCAACACAAGAAAACTAGTTAAAAGTTTCAGTACACTGCATCAGGAGAAAACTAAGAGCAACAGAAAATAAAGGAAGAAATGATTGAAACAAATAGGTTAAGAAAACCATTAATAGATCCAAAAACATAAAACTGAGGTTAATTTCTGATATAGGGTAATCTAGTATTGTCCAGATTAACTAATCCATGTAAGTGTTTAGAAAGATTAATCTGATCAAAGAAAATTATATCTTCTAATTTGGCACCCAGATTTGCAAGATAATCAGCACATGCATTACCTTCATGCCAAACATGAATGATTTTGAAGAAAACTTGAGATAGAAATGTTCTAGGGTGATTAAGGAGGTAGTACAAATCTGTATTGCCCACCTTGGTGGAGGTCAACATATCAATCAGTAAGAGAGCATCCACCTCAATCCAGATGTTAAGCCAACCTTTTTGTAAACAAATCTCAATAGCTTTGTTGATAACCATTAATTTACCAAAGATAACAGAACATGTAGTAAGAGGATAGGCAAATGCACAAGTAACATATCATTTAAAGTTTCTAAAAATTCCACCACAGCCAAAAATATTTTGAGAAACGGAGCCATCAGTATTAATTTTGATAATATTTTTACGAGGCTTTATCCAATAGACAATCTTATCTTCTTTACAAATATGATAATTAGGCAAGGTAAGACCAAGTTTGTTGACCACAAATTTACAACCTTTAAATTGAGTGTTGGTAATTAATCTGGCATTAAATAATGCATGAATTTTTTCTTTAGTTCTAGCAATAATCCTTTTTTGGTTCATAGGAATCCCACAATGTTTGGCATCATTTCTATCCATCCATATGAATCATATAAGAGTAATGACAGTTATCACTTTAATGTGGCCTTTTAGAGTTCTTTGAAAGTAAAGGTCGAGAAGTTGATATAAGGATAAGGATCCATTGAAATGATTAGTATTAAAAAGATCATCATACCAAACCCAAAGTTTAGAGGCAATAGCTCCATTAACAAAGACATGGTTCACCGTTTCAATGTGAAAACAACAATAGCATTTTGAAGGTAAGTGAAAGCCTGTATCCCACATTAAGGAATCAACATGGATGAAATTTTTCAAAATTCTCCAAGTAAGAATAGAATAGGAAATGGGTATAGTGTAATTCCAGAGTTTAAAAAACACGTTAGAGAAATCATGAGCTTCTCTAATATGAATCTAGACATCTTTAAGGTTAAAATCACTATTTTGAGATAGCTTAACGAGAATCTCATCAGGATGGTCAGAGATGATAGGGATTTTAGTAATTTTATGTAAAAGAGAGGTAGGAATACAATCAGTAAGCTTTATATCATTCCATTTATTATTTAGCCAGAATGAGTTGACTTTAATAATAGCAGTGGAGTGGGTAGGTAAAAGATCATCAATAAAGCCACTACCCATCTAGTTGTCTTGCCAAAAAAAAGAAGATCCAGAGTTGACCCTCTAAGAAATTAGGGGTTCAGCATCCCATTTGATGGAACAAAGTCTTTTCCATATATGAGAGTCACCCACTTTGTAAGGACAAATTAGGGGATGCTTACCCCAAGATTTAAGTCATGAATTTAGCCCAGACTATTTTGCTCCTAAAGTTCCACCAAAGTTTATGAGAGAATGTAATTTTTCACCGATTTTAGCCAAGCCCACCTTCAGCAAGGGTGCCATAACTTTTATATTAGGAAGTCCAATGCATTCTTTTAGTAGAGTTATTGGAGCCCTAGAAGAATTTATTAAGGAGGCGCTCAATTCTATTTAAAGTAGAATTAGTAGGCACAATGGTTTGAATAAGATATAAAGGCATGGAGTTAAGAGTGCTCTTAAGCAAAGTGAGTCTACCACCAAAGGATAGTAAATGGAATTCCAAAACTGAAATTTTGTTCAAAATTTTTTGGATTAACTCATCAAAGAGATGTGATCTTTTCTGACCTTTATAAAGAGGAGCTCTAAGATATTTAATAGGAAGTTATTATTGTTAAAAGTTGGTGATTCTCAAGATTTGATTACTTTTGTTATTAGATATTTTAGAGGAAGGAATGAAGCAACTTTTGCCTTCATTAATAGAGAGACCACTTTCCTTCCCAAAATTAATTAGGAAGTTTTTAATGTTTTTAATGTGATGAATGGAGGCATTACAAAAGATAATGAAATCATCAGCAAAACTAAGATGAGAGATAGGAATACCACCCTGAGTTTTAAAAAATATGCTTGGATTATTGTTGAAGAGGTCATTAAGGCTCCTAGAAAGATATTCCACAATAATAATAAAAAGAGAGGGAGACAATGGATTCCCTTGTCGCAAACTATGAAATGAAGGGAAAATGCCTAAGGCCTCACCATTCAGAATAACGAGAACCAAGCATTACTAATAGAATTTTTGATAAGGGATATGAAATTATTAGAGAACCCAAACAAATGAAGAATTTGAAAAAGAAAGGTCCAAGAGATGTTGTTAAAGGCTTTAGAGATATCCAATTTGAAAAGGATGTTACCACCTCTATGGGAGACATCCAAATCATGAATCACTCATGTGCGAGAAGGATATTATCGATATAGCTCTACCTCTAATGAAACCCTTTGAGCGAAATAATTTTTTGGAGCATAGGACTAAGTCTATTGGCAAGCAATTTAGCAATGAGTTTATGAAAGAAGGTGCATAGACTGATAGGTCTGAAATCACCTCAGCACTCAAGATTATCAAATTTTGGTATAAGGACAATAGATGTGCTAGAGAAATATCTAGGAAGAAGATTACCCTTAAAGAAATCAACCACAACGTCAACTAAGTCATACTTACTAACATACCAAATCATCACTTGTAATTGTTAAGGGAATCAAATGAGGATTGGAGATAGCCTTTAAAGTGTGGCTCTTATTCAGCAAATTTCTAAAATGATTAGTGATAGAGTCTTTAATCTCATTATTGTCAGTGATCCAGTTGCCATTATCACTTTTAATTTTTTGGACAAAGTTTAAAGCTCTCTTTTTTTGGCAAAGAGCATGGAAATATCTAGCATTTCTATCCCCATCAGCAATATATTTACTAGCAGCCTTTTGCTGCCAATAAGTTTCTTCCATATTCTGATAGGTAACCAGGTTATCTTTTGCTTCATTTAAATCCTTCAGTTTAGAAGAGTTAGTCAAAACAACATTTTCAAGACAACAAACCAATTGTTCCATATTTTTGATGTTAGCAAAGAGATTTTTAAAATAGTGCTTGTACCACCAAGTTAGGTTTTGTTTAAGACTTTTAAGTTTAAATTAGAAATGAATCATGCCCTTAATAGAATTATCAGGGTGAAGAGGGGCCATCCAGTTGGTGGAGACAACATTCAAGAAATCAATGTGCTGAATCAACATATTCTGGAATCTGAAAGAGTTAGAGAAGGAGAGTCTATTAGAGGGATTTTTAACGGATATCAAAAGAGGTGCGTGGTCAAACAAAGTTCTACTCAAATGCTCAACAGAGGTACGAGGCCATTGATTAGTCCAAAGGGAGTTAAAGAGAGTTCTATCAAGCTGTTGCCAGAGTCTAGAGTTGTGTCAAGTGTAATCCGAACCCGAGAAGCCAATGTTAAAGAGGTTGCAATCAAGAATCATATTGGAAAAATATTCCATGGAGTGAATGTTAGAAGAACAACCACCCCTTCTTTCAGATGACGAGAGGATAGTGTTGAAGTCGCCGCCAACCAACCATAGTTTATTAATAGTAGAAGCAAAAGTTCTTAGATTGTCCCAAAGGATGTTCCTACCAGCCCTGTTACAAGAACCATAAACAAAAGAGCCTAGAGAAGAGAAATCACCCAGAGAGATATGGACTTTAACAACTTTCTGAAGATCATCAAGAATAGAGACCTTGACTGAATTATTCCAAAAATACCAAATTTTATTGTTAATATTATAGAAGAAGTTATTAAAACATAGCATTCTAGCAACATGATTGATCTTAGTAGAATGTATGAGGGGTTCAATAAGAACCAATAAAGCAATATTATTAATACGAGAGACTTCTAACACTGCAGACAATGAGGGTCCCAATCCTCAACATTCCAAATAAGAGCATTAAACATAATAAAAAAGAAAGATAAGTTAAAGAACAAAAAAATAGATAACAGAGGGATAAGAAGGAACTGATAACAGTTCTTTATAAGATGTGGAACCAGATCTAGTAGATCTAGTTGAGGTGTTAGAAAACATTTTTACTTTTAGTGATTTCTTTTTAAAAATAGTTTGAAATGGTCTATCTTTATTCAAAGAAT
Source organism: Cymbidium sinense (assembly GCA_021442155.1). Classification (NCBI taxonomy): domain Eukaryota; kingdom Viridiplantae; phylum Streptophyta; class Magnoliopsida; order Asparagales; family Orchidaceae; genus Cymbidium; species Cymbidium sinense. The sequence goes on along the minus strand of JAKCPB010000508.1, from coordinate 128,371 downwards.
CGCCATCCAAGAGAGACTAATTAGTTGTATTAAGGATGGGGTTAGATTCATTCAAAGCATTTCTAATGATAACTTCTCCTTCCTCTATTTTAGTATTAATCAGAAGAGGCATGCATGTCTCGTGATTAGAAGAAGGAGATGTAGTAAAACCATTTAGTGCACAAATTTCAGGAGAAACATAAATTTCAGGAGCAGCTTTAGAGTTGTTTTTCAGATTTTCCTTCATCATCATGTTTCCATTCAAATTATTATTAAGGTTCATATGCTCCTCCTCATGTTTAGCGATCAAAAGAGGCAAGGGAATCTGAGTAGAGGCAATATCTTGAGGAGGCAAATGATTATGTAAAAGTGGTGACATCCATCATATATTCAACATTGTGATTAACATTATCAATATCTCATTGCATTAAATTTTGTGTTATCCTCATGGAGCACTTCATAGTTGGTGTTAAGGAAGTGGTAGATTCCCATTTTGTTAACTTTAGGCACATAAATAGATTTACCCACTTTATCTATAATAGGATTAGGATTAGTCAAGTTTTTCTTTTTAAGTTGTGGATGTAGTACGAAACATTCAGAATTATTGTGCCCATGAATTTTGCAATGCGAGCAGAAAATAGGAAAATTCTCAAATTCAACTTTTTGATTGTAACTAAACTTTTTTGAGCCTATCCAAACTTCTTTTGGGTGCTTTTTAGATATATTAATTTCCACCAAAATGCGAAAGCAATGTAAGGTCGGATCTACGGTGATCAATTTGAAGAGGCCAAAAAAGAGCCCCAACTAAGAAAAAAACAACTTGATGCATAACATAGTGAATTATCATGTTAGAGCCAACCAAACAAGAACAATCGAGATTCCTCTTTATATCAAAAAGGGGAGACCACTTTAAAAGATGCATTTGACAATTGAAAACAAAATAAGAACATCATGAGAAAACCCTCGAATAATCTAGATCATTCGTAAGATGAATTAAAATATGCCTTGGATCAATCAAACTAATCGAAAAAGAACTAGAGAGCTTAAGATTATGAAAAAAAGATTAGATATTATCTAGATTAGGTCACCGCAAAGTAAATTTACCAACTAAAGTGAATTCATAAGCCTTGGCCAGCTTCTCAACATCATTATCCGAGCACATAACCGCTGGGATACCATGAAATGAGGTTGATATCAAATTCATGGAATCAGATGGGGCTCTTGCCAGAGAGAGCATCCTTGAATGATTTTACTACAGGTAAAGCAGAAAGAGCTTGTGGATCCATAAAACCCGTTGAATCAGATACCCTAGTTGTCACTTCCATGGAGGAAACGCTCGGCTGCATGGCCAAATGAACCGCAGCCAACAACAAGACCACGGGAGAATCACGCGCATCTCCAAACAGAGGCAAAATAACAGAGAGCCGATCAAAAATGGTGAATCATCGACCAGATCGCAAGGAAAAAGGAATCAGATTGAGGGAAAATGCAGCCGAGAGTGTCGCCAAGGGGTTTAGTTTGTTTGTGTTTAAGGTTTGTTTGTTTAAGTTTAAGTTTAAGTGGCTTTAAGTTTAAGTTTAAGTTTAAGGGTTTAAGGTTTAAGTTTTTAAGGTTTAAGTTTAAGTTTGTTTTGGTTTAGGATTTAATAATTTAGGTGGGGTATTTTGTTTAGGTTCAGGTAGGCAGTGGTAGGTCAGGTTAGGGCCATAATTTAAGGTGGTTTAAGTTTAGAGAAGATTTTTGAGGGATGGTCAGGTTTAGATCAGTGGTTGGCCTGGGCTCAGTAAGTTATTTAGTAGTATTGATTAGTTTAAAGCCCAGCATTTAGTTTGAGTTTATTATGGTCAGTTTTGGTTAGGGCCCAGGTTCTAGGTAGTGAGGGTTTGAGCCAGGGCAGGGTCAGTTTTATTCTCATTTGTTTAGATAAGATCTAGATTTTCCAGTTTAGGATTTTAGGGTTTTTGGCTTTTAGTTTAAAGTTTAGGTCAGGTGGGTTTATAGTTTTCAGTTAGTTTTGGGTGTGGTTGGGTTTTTTAGTTTAACCTTTTTGGATGTCCGTGGTTTAAGGTTTTTAGGTCCGGGTTAGTTTGTGGCTCAGTTGTGGTTTAGGCCTGGGGTTTTTAGGGGTTGGTATTTTTGGGTAGTGTCATTTGGGTTAGAGTTGGGATGGTAGGTATGGGTTTGGATTAGGATTTAGTGTTGGGGTTTAGATTTATTTTATTATTTAAATTATTTAAACCCATAGTTTAAGTTTATTTAGTTTATTTTATTTAATTTATTTATTTTATTTTATTTTTATTTATGTATTTTTATTTGATTTAGTTTATTTATTTTAGTATTTATTATATTTAGCTTTTATTTTGTTTTTTTTGTTTTGGTTTTAGTTTAGGTTTATTTGTTAGTTTAATTTATTTTTAATTTATTTCTTAGGTTTAGGTTATTTTTAGACTTAGGTTTAGGTTTATTTTTAGGTTTATTTTTGAGGTTTTCATTTTTATTTAGTTTTTATTTTATTTTATTTTAAGTTTATTTTTTTTTATTTTAGGTTTTGTTTTTTAGTTTAAGGTATTTAGGGTTTAGGGTTTTGGTTCCTAGGGTTTAGGATCATTTAGGGTTTGAGATTTAGGGTTTAGTCAGCTTACAAGGTTAAGGTTTGGCCAGATTTGTGGATCAGGATTTAGGATTTTAGGGTTTAGTTTTTTTAGTGTTTTAGGGTTTAGGATTAGTTTTTAGATCCGGTTTAAGTGTTTGGTGTTTAGGGTTTAAGGTTTATTTACTTATTTATTTTATTTCTTATTTAAATTAAGTAAACGACAGTTTAGTTTATTTAGTTTTAGTTTATTTTTATTTATTTTAGTTTATTTTTTTTTTATTTTATTTAGGTTTATTTTGTTTTTCTCTTAATTTAGTTGATTTTATTTTATTTTATTTTTACTTTATTTTTTTATTTAGTTTAATTTTTCATTTTTTTTTTAGTTTTTTTTTCTTTTAGATTTAGGTTTAGGTTTTATTTAGGGTTTGGGGTTTAGATTTAGAGTTTAGTTTAGAGTTAGGGTTTGGGGTTTAGGATTTAGGTTTAAGGTTTAAGATTTAGTGTTTAGTTTTGTTTTTATTTTTTGGGGTAGTTTAGGGTTTAGGATTTAGAGTTTAATATTTTTAATGTTTAGGGTTTAGGGTTTAGGGTTTAGGTTTTATGGTTTATTTATTTATTTTATTTATTTATTTTAAAAATTAAGTAAACTAGAAGGTTTTGGTTTATTTAGTTCATTCAGTTTATTTATTTTAGTTTATTTTATTTTTTAAAATTTATTTATTTTTTTATTTAGTTTAGTTTATTTATTTTAGGTTCATTTTTTTAGTTTAGGTTTTTATTTTAGTTTATTTTTTAGGTTTAGGTTTAAGTTTAGATTTATTTTTAGTTTAGTTTTATTTTATTTTATATTTAGGTTTACGTTATTTTTTTTATTTTAGGTTTTTTAGGTTTTATTTTATCTTAAGTTTAGGTTTTAGATTTTATTTTAGTTTATTTTAGGTTTTTTTTTAGTTTACGTAGTTTATTTTAGTTTATTTTATTTTATTTAGTTTAGGTTTAGTTTAGTTTTAATTTATTTTAGGTTGAGGTTTAGGTTTAGTTTATTTTGGTTTTCTTTAGTTTTATTTATTTTAGTTTAGTTTATTTTAGTTTAGGTTTATTTTATTTTGTTTATTTTCTTTAAGTTTAACTTTTATTTTAGTTTGTGTTTTATTTTATTTATTTTGAAGTTTTATTTTAGGTTTATTTTGTTTGGTTTTATTTAGTTTTATTTTATTTGATCTTTATTTTATTTTTTATTTAGATTTAGTTTAGTTTAGTGGCTCAGTGGTTAGGGTCATGCCTATGGTTAGGATTTGTGTTTGGGGGTTTGGGGTTTGTTTAGTGGCCTGGGCCTAGGCTGCAGATTTTTTAGGGTTTTGTGGGTTTGTGGTCTGGGTTAAAGTTTATTTTATTTGTGGGTCAGGGTTAGGCCATGGTTTAGGGTAGGTTTAAGATTTAGAGTTTAGGGTTTAGGATTTAGCAGTTTAGTTTTTAGAGTTTGGTTGGGTTACGATTTTCATTTATTTATTTATTTATTTTTCAATTTATTTAAATTGGCAAACCCCAGGTTTAGGTTTATTTTGTTTTAGATTGTTTTATTTTATTTTATTTTATTAAGTTTAGTTCATTTTAGGTTTATTAATTTAGTTTAGATTTAGATTAATTTTATAGTTTAGTTTTATTTTTATTTTATTTTAAGTTTAAGTTTTTTTAGTGTTTTATTTTTATTTTATTTTATTTTAGTTTTAGGTTTTTTTTAGGTTTATATTCATGTTTGATTTTTAGTTTAGGTTTAGGTTTATTCTTTTATTTTATTTTATTTAGTTTATGTTTACATTTTTTTATATTTTAGGTTTCATTTTGGTTTAGTTATCTTAGTTTAGGTTTATTTATTTATTTTAAGTAGGTTTTAGGTTACAGGTTTATTTTTAGGAGGCCTTTATTTAGTTTATTTTATGTATTTAGGTTTATTTGTTTTATTTAGTATTTAAGTTGGGTTAGGGCTCAGGGGTCTTAGCTCAGGTTGCTGGCCTGCCTTTATTTTGTGGATGGAGGGTCAGCATCAGTGGAGGGCTCAGTAGGGTTTTATTATGGAGGTTATAGGAGGCCCAGGTCAGGTCAGTTATGGTCAGGGCCTAGGGTCAGGGTCAGTAGGGTTTATGATTTAGGGTTTTTAGATATAGGGTTTAGGTTTAGCATTTTTCATTATCATAATTACTTAAATTAAATATTTATTTATTTAGTTTTATTTTTATTTTATTTTAGGTTTTTTTTTTACTTAGTTTATTTTATTTTAGTTTTTTTTTAATTAAATATATTTTTAGGTTTAGGTTTTAAGTAGTTTATTTTTAGTTTCATTTTATTTTTATTTTATTTGTAGGTTTAGGTTTTATTTTAATATTTAAGTTTAGTTTAGGTTTTGTTTTATTTTTTAGGTTTAGGTTTTAGGTTTTATTTTAAGTTTATTTTGGTTTTATTTTTAGTTTAGGTTTAGGTTTATTTTTTAGTTTATTTTATTTTATTTAGTTTAGATTAGGTTTATGTTTAGTTTATTTTTGGTTTAGGTTTAGATTTTATTTATTTTATTTAGTTTATTTTTGTTTATTTTATTTTATTTTATTTTTTTTTTTTTAAATTAAGTTTTTTATATTAGTTTATGTTTTATTTTATTTATTTTAAGTTTTATTTCTAGGTTTATTTTAGGTTTTGTTTTATTTAATTTTATATATTTTTTTATTTTAGGTTTATTTTATTTTATTTTAGGTTTAGTTTTTATTTTATTAAGTTGTTTTATTTTTTAAGTTTATTTTGTTCTAGTTTAGTTTAGATTTTTATTTATTTTAGTTTAGTTTAGTTTTTAGTTTTTATTTTCTTTTATTTTTAGCTTTAGGTTTAGGTTTTTATTTTATTTTATTATATTGTTTAGGTTTAGGTTTTTTTATTTATTTCATTTTTAGGTTTTATTAAGCTTAGGTTTAGGTTTTTAGGGTTTTAGGGTTTAGGGTTGGTTCAGGATTTATGGTTTCGGGTTATAGGTTTTAGGGTTTAGGGTTTTTTTTGGGAAAAAGTTAGAATTTCATTACCATAAAATGAAAAGGTACAATGTCCTTAATAGGGGTAAAGCTCAAAGTTCTACTTCTCTCAGAGCTACAAGAAACCTAAAGAGCTAAACCCTCATCTAAGTATAATAGAAAAGGAAAAGAAAATAAAAGAAAAACAAAAACAAATACAATAGCTAAAAAGTATATGAGAAAAAGATAGAGTAAGACTAATACAGCTCAAGAAAGCAGTAAAAGGACTAGTCAGTAGCAGCTCTTGATCCCTTTGAGAAAGCAAGATAAGCAGATCCACAACACCAAGATTGAGTTGATCGAGTAAAGATCATTCCATCTCAGAAGTTCCAACCTACAAAGAATGCAAAACACTACAAAGGCAATAATCATAGCTCAAGAGAAAAGGATAAAGTAAGCAATTAAGAGAGAGCTGAGAAAGAGAAGGCTCAGGGTCAAAATCATCTCAAGTGGCAACAATACATATGAGCAACCAAACTTTCTGAGAAGGGTTAAAGTCATATGTAATTCTACCAACTAGAGAGAAGATAAGAGGAAACATCAAGGTCATCATAGCCAGCATACTCGATATAAGCAAACCATCCAAGGCAAAATAGCCCATAGTGATCCAGATCCTGCACCAAACAAATAGAGAAAATAGCCAGCCAGCAACCAACCCACCAACCAAAACCCACAACAGACTAGTCACATAAAGCCAACAACCTAGAAGTTACAACAAGATCAAGATATAAAAAACCAAGCAGTAACTCCACAAAAGCTACCACCAAAAGAAAGAGAAACACAAAAAAAAGAGCAAATAACATGAATAAAATAAAAGAACAAAATAGTCCCAAAGGCATAACAACAACCCACGACTATCTCCAGAGCAGTGGCAATCCAAATCTAAAGGAAAAACCTCCACCCAAACAACAAAATAATAGAAGATAAGTTGCACCAAAGAGAGGAAACCATAGCGAGACCAAGAGGGCATCCATAAATTACCATCAAAACCACCACCAAGGCAGCAGGAAAAATAGCAAATCCAACACCACTAACCAAGAGGAAAATATCAGGAAATAAGGAGAGCAAAATAAACCAGAGGGAGTCAATACCCAAAGCCAACCTAAATCTTAAGACACCAAGCTAGGGCACAAGCATCCAAGGCAAGATATTATCCAATCCCAATACACCAAGCTAGTGAGAACTACCACTCTAAAACACACACTGCACCAATCCAAGAGGAGTAGCAAGCAAACCAAGGCATAGAAAAAAATAGCCACAACCATCTCCTCAAAGAAACTTACCGAAGAAAAAAACTACAAAAAAGCTATCCTCATAGCAATCAACAGAAAAAAAACAACCCACAAAAAAACACCAACCAAACCAAGAAAACAACCAAAGCTAACCAAATCAAGTAGAATAGTCCAAACAATCAACCATAATAGCGAAGTTCCAATTCTTAAGGGAGCAACAAAAATAACCTAATAGAGCCCAAAATAGAGGGAAAGAACAACAACAAGCATAGCCACAACCTACCTGGAGATCTCCAAGAAAACCAAGAAACAAAATTGGTAGTCACTCAGTAAGACAAAAAACTAAGGTAGAAAAGGCTAAGGAGAACCACCCAACCACAAATAGCAAATTGGTGAGGAAAGGAATAAGGGCAAAGGCAAACAAAGCCCCTTCCAAAACCTTTAGAGCAGACAATCACCACAAAGGAGAAAATAGGAAGGCAACAACCACAAAAAAGTTACCTCCAATCCACAAGAGGGAAAACCAACCAAGAGAAGCCCCTGGGCTAGAAAGGTGAACAACAACCACCAAAATACCCAAAACTAAGCCAAACCAGAAGAGACCAACAACAGCCATAAAAAATGACCACCCAAAATATTTAGGCAGATGGAAGAAGAAAATAACATCATCCAGCAAAACCAACTGTAGTAGCTGAAAATCCAATTCAAATAAGGTAACAATGAGTCAAAACCCGAGGCAAACCCAACTTCATTAGTATAAGGGGTAGGCCAAAATCAGGCACAGCCATAACCCAACAGGAGACCACCAAAACATCACTAGCTATGTGACAAAAGAAGCATAGCATGAGCCATAGAAAGAAAACCACCAATCTTAGAGGATAAGAAAACTAATTAAAAATATCACCTCTATGACCCAAATATGGGTCAATCAAGTATACAATGGTGTAAAGAGGAAGGGGGATTAAGTTTAGAAATAAATTTAAACCAATAAAATAGCTTTCATATAAAGTGAGATTGACCAGGACCCTAAGGAATAATGATAAAAGCCACTTCCTGGTGAGGGAAGCACAAAAAAAACAACCTAAAAATAGACTGAATAAAACCACCATATCAATATGATCAACAAAATAGCTGAATGTTAAAATCTGAGGTAAGGCAATCTAGTGTTATCCAAATTGAACATACCATGCAAATGCTTAGGTAAGCTATGATTATCAAATAAAGTGAGCTCATTTAATTCAGCTCCCAAATTAGCCAGGAAATCAACACAAGTATTATCTTCACAAAGAATGTGAGAAATTTTATGGTAAACTTAAGAAAGAAGCTTTTTAGTGTGATTAAGAAGATAAAATAAGTCAGCATTCCCCATTTTATTAGTATTGAGCATATTAAGTAAAAGAAGAGCATCAACTTCAATACAAATATTAAAGAGGCCTTTGTTTAGCTTTATTAATAGCCATGAGCTCAACATAAATAATAGAACATGCTTTGAGAGGGTAGGCAAAGGCACAAATGACAGTACCTTTAGAATCCCTAAGAATTCCACCACAACCGTATTTTTTTGGGGAAGAGGAACCATCAGTATTGATCTTAATAAAATTTTTTTTAGGCTTATTCCTATGTATAATCTTAATACTCTTGTAGGAAGGGTCATCATGGAAAGAGATACCCAATTTTTTAGCCACAAATTCATAACCTCTAAAATGAAGATTACTAATTAAACTTGCATTAAACAAAGCATGATTTTTTTTTCTTTAATTCTAGCAAGGATCCTTTTATGGTTCATAAGGATGCCTCGATATTTAGCATCATTTCTATCCATCCAAATGAACCAAATAAGGGTAATATCAATTAAAAGTTTGAGACCTTTCATAATTTTCTAGAAATAAACTTCAAGATGTTGATATAATGAAAGAAAGCCATGAAAATAGTTAATGTTAAATAAATCATCATACCATATCCATAGTTTGGAAGCAATAGCACCATTGATAATAACATGATTAACATTTTCAATATGAAAGTAACAACACTTGAAGGTAAATAAAACCCTTTAGAAAAGGAATCTACAAGAATGAAGTTATTCAAGATCCTCCAAGCTAAAATAGAATAAAAAATGGGAATGAATTGTTCCAAAGTTTAATACAGTCATTAGAGGTGTTTTTTTATTTCTAATAAAATTCCAAACCTCTTTAAGAACAAAATCACCATTATAAGAGAGCTTGAAAAGAATTTGACCAGGTTTATTAGAAAAGATAGCAATCTTGCAAAACTTATCAAAAATAGAAATAGGAGTGTAGTTCTCAAGTTTGTTTTTATTCCAATTATTATTAGCCAAAAGAGTTAACTTGATAGCAAGAGAGTGTGTAGATAAAAGGGAGTCAATAGAGCCATTGCCAATCCAATTGTCTTGCCAAAAGAAAGAAGAACCCTAATGAATTCCCTAAGATATTAAGGATTCAACAACCCATTTAATAGAGCAAAGCCTTTTCCAAACCGGAGAGTCACCAACTTTATAAGCATAGAAAAAAGGGTGTTTACCTTGACAATATTTTTCCATCATAAAATTAGCCCAAAGGCTATCATTCTTTCTAAAATTCTACCAGAGCATATCAGAGAAGGCAGTCATAGCTTCACGAATAAGTTTGCAACCAAGACCACCTTCACCCAAAGGACAACATTTATGCCAGGATGTCCAATGCATTCTTTTAATAGAATTATTGGATCCCCAAAAAATTTATTAAGCAAGTGATCAATTATGATAAGAGTAGAATTAGTGGAAATAATAGTTTGAATCAAATAAAGAAACATAGAATTGAGAGTGCTTTTATGAATAGTGAGCCTGCCACTAAAGGAAAGTAAATGGAATTCTCAAATAGAAATTTTATTTAAAATTTTTTGAATTAACTCATCAAAAAGATGGGATCATTTTGGACCTTTAAATAGAGGAGCACCCAAGTAATTAAGTGGGAAGTGTTGATGTATAAAATTTGTGATATGCTAGATTTTATTGAGATTATTATTAGAGAAACTTGAAGAAATAATATAATAACTTTTGTTATCATTTATAGAAATACCACTTTCTCTACCAAATTTATTTTAAAAAATCTTGAGGTTCTTGATATGTTAAATAGAAGCATTGCAAAAAATAATGAAATCATTTGCAAAGCTTAAGTAAGAAATAGGAAGACCACCAAGAGTTCTGTAGTCCATACTAAGATTATTTAAAAATAACTCATTGATGCTCCTAGATAAGTACTCAACAATAATAATAAATAAAGTAGGAGAGAAAGGATATCCTTGTCTTAAGCAATGGGAAGAAGGAAAGAAGCCAAAAGTTTCCCCAATTAAGAAAAATAGAAAACTAGGCATTATTAATATAATTTTTAATAAGAAAAGTAAATTTATCAAAAAAACCCAAATAAATTTAGAATATGGAAAAGGAAATCCCAAGAGATGTTATCAAAAGCTTTAGTAATATCTAATTTCAAAAGAATGTTTCCACCTATTATCTTAGCATCTATGTCATGAATTAATTCTTGGGCAAGTAAAATGTTATAAAAAAATAGATCTACCTCTAATAAAACCAGTTTGGTTGGGAGATATAATCTTATGTAGTAAAGGATTAAGCTTGTTGGCAAGAGTTTTGAAAATCAACTTATTGAAGAAGGTGCAAAGATTAATAGGTCTAAATCACTCTAATAGTCTGAGTTATCTTTCTTAGGTATCAGAACAATAGAAGTGCTAGAAAAATATTTATGAAAAGGATTACCACTAAAAAAATCAACCACAGTCATTTAAATCATTTTTAATAATAAACCAACAATTTTGAAAAAATTGAGTAGTGAAACCGGACTAGCAAGAATCTATGTTCATGCTATTAAGAACTTTAAAAATCTTCATTAGGTAATAAAGAAGCAAATCATTTTCATCATCGATAATAATAGTAGAAATCAAGTGTGATTTAGAAATAGCTTCATAAGAGCAACTCTTATTAAGCATATTTCTAAAGCAATTAATAACCAAATCCTTAATATCATTATTCATCATAATCCATTCTCCATTGTCATTTTTAATTTTTTGAATATTATTTAAAGCTCTCTTTTTAAAAATTAACAAGTTTATCTTCTGCCTCAGTCAAGTCTTTAATCTTAGAAGGATCAAACATAATAGAGACTTCAAGATCATAAATCATTTTTCCATATCTTTGAAATTAGCAAAAAGTTTTTTTAAAAAATGCTTGTTCCATTAACCCAGATTTTTCTTACATCTTTTATGCTTAAACCAAAGTCTATTCATCCCCATAATCGAATTATCAGGATGTAAAGGGGCATTGTTATCCACAACATTAAAAAAATCAATATGTTGAATCCACATGTTCTGAAATATAAAAGGAGAGAAATGTTTTAATATATTAGAAATATGTTTAACATAAACCAAAAGAGGAGCATGATCAGACAAGGTTCTGCTTAAATGATCAACATAAGTAATATTCCATTGAGTAATCCAATGAGTATAAAAAAGAATATGATCCAACCTTTGTCAACGTCTTAAGTTTTGCCAAGTATAATTAGAACCTTTAAAACCAATATCAATCAATTTAAGATCAAGGATCATATTAGAAAAGTTTTCCATGGAATGAATATTAGGAGAGCAACCACTACTTCATTTAGAAGTGAATAAAATAGTGTTGAAATCACCACCAACAAACCAAGGTTTATTGACAGAGGTAACAAAATTTCTCAAATTATCCGAAAGAAGATTTCCACCAGATCTAAGCCCAAAACACAATAATCACCATAAGAGATTTGAGCATTGACAACTTGTTGAAAATCATCAAGCATAGAAACCTCTACAAAGTTATTCCAAAAACACCAAATCTTATTATTCACATTAGAGAAAAATTTCTTGAAATCGATCATTCTAGCAACATTGTTAATTTTGTTAGCTTGAATTAGATGTTCTACCATAATAATTATAGAAATATTTTGTATATGATAAATATTTCTAATATGGTTACGAATATAGAGGGTATCAATCCCTCTAACATCACAAACAATAAAATTAAACATATAAAAATAAAAAGGGGTTAAGAAAAGGTTAATTAAGAGAGGAGAGGGAGGTCGTAGCTGAACTAGTGTTTCTTGGCAATTTGGGAGGGAAATTTTTAACATTTTTTATCTTTTTAGCATGATAAGTTTGGAAACCATTTTCTTTTCCCATATAATCATCATCTGAGAAGGATTTAGCAACATTAGTCACAAATTTAGGAGAAATCTCTTGATTAGAAATGAGTTCTCCTTCTTCCAAGACATTAGAATTTGTTAAAGCTAAATGAGCATTGGAATAGCAAGAGAGGGAACAAAAATAGATTTATTAAGAGGCAAGTGTGAACACCAAGCCCTCCTCTTCATGACCCAAATTATTAGACAGCCAAATCTTTATGAGAATTTAAATCATCCTGAATCTAGAAAATAGAATCAGTTTTCTCAACCTAATTATCATGAGGTATTAAAGCCATATTCTCCACTGAATTTGAATGATGCATAACATTAATATCTTCATTTATATTCTCAATCAATGCTTCATTTTCATCAGTCAAAGCTAAAGGATGTAGTGATTGAATCAAAGAAAATAGAATCATCATCCAAAAGTTTAGAAAAACTATTATTGTTCACACTAGAAGCCTTCAATTACATAGAAAAAGTAAGAGGTAAAATAGCCTTATTAGGAACATCCAAAAATTCCTTTTTTTTCAAAGTAGCTTTTGATATTTAACAAAGTGATCGCCTAGGTTAGAAAATAGTTTCTTAATGGATTTTCTTTTTAGGTGAGGATGAAGAATGAAACATAATTATCATGCCCATGGATTTTACAATGAGACAAAAGATAGGAAATTTTCAAATTCAATTCTTTCCATATAACCATAATTTTAGATCCCAACTATTTCGGGTGTTTCTGGTAATGTCCACCCAACAAGAATTTAGGCCACTAAAGGATGAGATTTCATAGCCATTTCCTGATCAATTTGCAATACAATTGATGGTTAACGAAATGAATTCACATATTAGGGAGAGAAATACAAACCAGGATGATTGGGGATTCTTCCTTAATATTAAATAGAGGAGTCCATTTCAACAACCTCATTTAGAAATTGAAAACAAAATAAGAATGATGCGAGAAAACATGAGAGTAATCCAAATCATTCATCAACTGAATCAAAATATGGTGGGGATCAATTAACCTAATCATAAAAGCATCGGAAAGCTTCCTACTATGAAAGAAAGAGTGAATATTTTCTAGATTAGGCCTACAAAGAGTAAACTTTCTAACCAAAGTGAATTCAAATTTATTTGCAAGCTTTTCACAATCAGATCGAGCACATAACCGCAGGCATGCCTCGAAAGGAAATCAAAATAAGTTCCAGGGACTCACATGAATAGCCATCCTTACAAGTGAGGATGACTTTGAATGATTTCTAAGTATTTGAAGCCAATTTAGTTGATGCCCAAGCAGGATCCATAGGAGCCTTCAATTTTCCCCAAAGAATCATCAGGGAAGATGCCAAGTTGCGGCGTCAATCCATTGAAGACACGAAATTGGTCAGCGATAATGATTCAAGAAGGAATTTAGTGAGAATCATGGAAAATAGAAAAGAAGAAGAAAAAGTCAAAATGAGAGGGAAAGGGAAATCACCATAGATGAGGTGAAGTATGTTTTTGGGTTTAAGTTTCAATTTTAAGTTTAGTTTAGTTTAAGTTAGGTTTGGGCTCAGGTTTAAATTTAGTAAGTTTAGAGTTTAGGTTTAGTTTAGGGTCAAGTTTAGGCTTTAGGTATAGTTTAGTTTGTGGGTTTAGGTTTGTGGTTTAGCCCAGTTTAGATAGTTGGCCTATCAGTTTAGCCCAGGGCCCAGGGCCCAGTTTAGGGCCCAGGCTCAGCCCAGATAAGCCCAGTTTCAGGCCCAGGCCTAGAGCCCAGGCTCAGCCCAGGGCCTCAGGCACAAATTAGAGTAAAGCCTGGCCCAGGGCCTTGATCAGTGAGTTCTTTAGGCTCAGGGCACAGAGGGCTCAGGGCCCAGACTAGGCCTGGCCCAGGGCTCAACGCCCAGCAGTTCTTTGCCTAGGGCTCAGGCCTCAGCCCAGCTCAGCTCAAAGCCCAGGGCCTCACAGATGGCCAGAAGTCCCAATCAGCCTTGACTCAGGTGGCCAGGCACGCCTAGGGCCTAGTCAGATGACTAGGCCCAGGCCTTTAGGGCCTAGGCTACAGCCTGTGGCTCATCAGGCCTGGGCCTTGTGGCCCAGCCTAGGGCTCAGCCTCTTAGGGCTCAGGGCCCAGGCCCAGCCTCAGCCCAGGGCCTCAGCCCAGGGCCCAGGCCTAAGTTTAGGCTCACACTAGTTAAGTGGGCCCAGGGCCCAGTTTAGCCCAGCTGGCCTGGGCCCAGCTCAGTGGTAGCCCTGAGCCTAGCCCAGGCTCAGGGCCCAGGCCTCAGCTCAGGGCCCAGGCCTTAGGTGGCCCAGGATTTAGGCCTAGGGCTCAGGACTCCAGGCAGATGGGCCCAGGGCCTGGCTGGCCCATTTAAGGATCAGTGTCAGCTTAGGCCCAGGGCCCAGCCCAGGCCTGGGGTTAGGCCTTTTAAGTCAGGTCCCAGGATTCAGGTCAGGGCCCAGGATCAGGCCTTCTCAGTCAGTTTGCTGCCCAGCTCAGGCCTGGGCCCAGCCTGACTAGGGCCCAGTAGTTCAGGTGCCTAAGAAAAGGTCCCAGCCCAGCCTAGGGCCCAGGCCTGGATAGAAAGGGCCTAGGGCCTAGCCCAGGCAGCCCAGTCAGGACTGGGTTTACAGCCCAGGATCAGCCCAGTGACCAGCCCAGGTATAGTTAAGTATAAGCCTAGGTTGGCCTAGTTTAAGGCCTCAGTTGCCTGGGTCAGGTATAGCTCAGTCAGTTTAGGTGAGCTCAGGTTAGGTTGTGGTAGTCAGCTCAGGCCCAGTTTATGGATCATGTTTAGGGCCTATAGGCTCAGGTTTAGAACCCAGGGCCCATGGAGGCACATGTTGGGCTCAGGGTTTGGGCCCAGGATTTAAGGGCCTAGTTTAAGTAGGTCAGGTTTCAGGGTCCATTTAAGTTTAGTCAGAGTTTGTAGGTTTAGATTTTAGAGGGAGAGGGCCCAGCTCAGGAGCCCAGGTTAGTCTTACAGGTCAGGAGTCAGGGCTCATAGACTTGGTATCAGTACCTTTTAAATTCAGCCTAAGTCCATTTAGCTCAGTTTAGGCCTGGGTAGAGCCTAATTAGGTCAGCTCAGCCTTATTTAAGAAGTTTAGGCCTGTTTCAGCCAGGTTATCAGCCCATCAGAGAAGTGTCATTTGGGTCAGTTTAGGGCCCATTTAGTTAGTACTCAGGCCTCATTTATAGCCAGGCTCAGCCCAGGTCCAGTTGATTTAGGATCAGGAGTTCTCATACTCAGTCAGGTTTAGGCTCAGGCCCAGAAGCCTAGTCAAGGTAGTCAGGGTTTAGCATAGGTTTAGGGTTTGTATTATCAGTTTAGGTTTATGTTTATTTTGGTTATTTTGGGTTTAAGGTTTAGTGCATAGGTTTAGATTAGGAAAGTTAGGTTAGTTAATTTAGGATTTAGGATTTAGGTTTAGGGTTTAGTTTAGTGTTTATGGTTTAGGTTTAGTGGGTTTAGTATGTTTAGGGTTTAGGTTTAGAATTTTGAGTTTAGGTCTTTGTGGTGGGGTTTAGTGTAGGTTTAGGTTTAGGGTTTAGGGTTTAGGGTTTTAGGGTTTTAGGGTTTAGGGTTTTTTTATTTATTTTTTATAACCCCATATAAGGGAATTTTATTGCCATAAAAAGAGGTTACATGGTCCTTAAGAGGGGATAAACTAAAGAACTACTGCTCAAAGAGCTACAAAAATAACCTAGAGAGTAAATCCCCTGTCTAAGTATAATCAAAATAAAGCAAAAGGGAGAAAGTAACAGATATAAATTGATAAAAAAGAAAAGCCACCCATCTTCATCATAAGCTCTTGAGGATGAGAGTGCCTCCATTGGAAAAGAAGCCAACAAGAAAACAAGATTCTCAAGCATCGATATGGAAAAGTTGCTTGGGAGGAATTCATATGGTCTTTATTTACATGCCCAAAATATAGCCACATACACATAGAAAGAAAACAACATAGATCAATGATAAAGGGATGCCACCAATCCCTTATATAATACCACCAATGATGTCAATATAGCTTGAGAATGTAGAGTCAACAACATTCCAATCCATTAAAATCTTGGCCACATCCACCATAATATTAATATCACCACAACAATAAATATGAATGTCAAGAAAAAGCATGAGTAAACACAATAGGAAACTCCAAAGCGAAGCCATGATAATGGGAGAAGTACACAACAATCATCAAAGAGAAAGCCGTGTAGAAACCAAATAAAGATTCATAACAAAGTAAAACCCTTCAAAGATAAATGCGTGACCATCCCTACCCGGGAGAGCTCATGTCCGTGTAAACAGAAAAGAGGGAAGCCATTCAAGATAGCAAAATAGATGTTAACGATCACCTTAATAATAGCATGATCACAAATAATAACAAGTTTAGAAGTCCAAGGGAGAAATGAAACACAAGCTAGACCCATAGCAGACTATAATATGGTAATCCAATTATAAAACAACATAATAAGAAAATAACAAAAAACCAAACAAGAAAAGCAACTAGAACATAAGAGCCCGAAAGACTAGGAAATAACCAAATGCCAACATAAATACTGAACAAAACATAGGATATTGTAGGCAGTACCAATATTACAAAGAACCAAAATGAAAATCGAAAAAATATCAACAGTACAATTCTGCAATTCTAGGAAAAATTGACCATCAGCTATGCTAATAGCACCAGAAATGATAATAGGAGAGGGAGTTAGGAAACAAACCCAATAGTTCATGCAAGCAATAGTGATGGCAAGCAATAAAAACATTCTTACTCTTAGCAAGACAACCCAAGAAAGTTAGCAAATCGAGACAAAAACAAAGAGTTTTAAAAGAACCCAACAAGAAACATGACCAAACAGCAACCAACAAATGGGAAAACCAAGGAAAGACCTCCAATACAGATAATCATGAGATGATAGGTGGTAATGCAAAAAAACAATAATTCCATAAGCAATAATCAGCTGGTGGACACCCAAACAGATGTCCAAAACCAATCATATAAGAAAAACCCCAATCCTAGTCACCCAAATGTTAATAATCACCTTGATAAAAGCATGATCACAACAGTAAATACACAAGTCTACATGATCCAAGAGAGGAATGAAAAGGCAGATAGACCCATACCTCACATGCCACAAGTGATAAGCTGCACCCCATCGCAAGCAACACAAAAATATAATCAGAGAAACAACCCTAGTAGCAGCTTGTTGGGCATAAAACTAGATAATCCATTCAACAACACCAAGACAAAGAAACCAAGACAAAACCAAATATTGCAACAAAAGGGTAAAGAAGAGTAGTATTACATAGACCCAAAATGGGGATCAGAAGAAAACCATCACTAAGCTCCTTCAAGATAAGGAAAACCAGACCAGCATAGGTTGAGGAAGGTGGGTTGGTTAGCAAGACAGGAGCCACAACCCTATTTAAAAGGGGAAATACAAATAAAGTAAGGCCCACCATGAAGTGTAAAATCATAGCAAACCAACAATTGCAAAAGAACAAAGACGCGAGCCTCCAATCGTAGAATAAAGAATCCTGAGAATAAAGAGAAAAGGGACGAAATAGTCTCAATTGAAAAGAAAAGTAAAATAATGTAAGTTCCAAAAAATAGTATTGATGGCAAGAACACCCTCATCGAAAATAAGACATCTCCATCCAAGATTAGGGAAACAGAAGCACATTTCCATTAGGGAAAAAAGAAGACCCCAAAATGATTGATAATTAAGAAAACCAAAGAACAGACAGAGATCACTATAGAACCAGAAAAGATTATCAGGGAAATGCATCAGTAAACAAAGAGGAGCAACAACAATAAACAAAAGATAAACAAAAGATGGCCATACAGATAAAATAAAGTAATACAAGTTATAATCAGGCAAAAACATAGGATGAAATTAGTTTCAAAGATAAGGAAGTCCAGTATTGTCCAAATTAACCAATCAACACAAATGTTTAGGAAGTGTAAGCTGATCAAAGAATTTTATTCCATCTAATCTAGCACCCAGATTAGCAAGGTAATCAACACATGCATTACCTTCATGCCAAATATGAGTGATTTTAAAGTAGAGTTGAGATAGGAGAGCTGTAGTATGCTTTAGGAGGTTGTACAATTCTGAATTTCCCACTTTAGTGGAAGTAAATAGATCAATCAACAACATGGCATCCACTTCAATCCAAATATTGAGCCAACCTTTTTGTAGGCAAATCTCAATAGCTTTGTTAACAACCATTAGCTCCGCAAAGAGAACATAACATGTATTAAGAGGATAAGCAAAGGCACATAAAACTTTACCATTAAGGTTTCTGAAAATGGCACCATAGCCAGAAGCATTTTGAGAAACGGAGCCATCAATATTAATTTTAATAATATTATCATGAGGTTTTTTCCAATAAACAAGCTTATCATCTTTACATTGGGATGGTCCAAGTTGAAACCCAGTTTATTAGCCACAAATTTACAACCTTTAAATTGATTGTAATTAAGGCATTAAATAAAGCACATTTTATCTTTAATTCTTAATTATCCTCTTATGGTTCATAGGAATCCCATGATGTTTTGCATCATTTCTATCCATGCATATGAACCAAATAAGAGTGATAGTTATCACTTTAATGTGGCCTTTAATAGTGTTTTAAAATAAACTTCAAGGAGTTGATATAGTTAAGGAGCCATTGAATTTGACAATATTAAAGATCATCATACCAAACCCAAAGTTTGGAAGCAATGGCTCCTAACAAATACATGATTCACATTCTTAATGTGAATAGCATTTTTGAAGGTAAGTAAAACCTTTACCCCACATCAAGGAATCAACAGGGATAAACTTTTTCAAAATTTGCTAAGTTAGAATAGAATAAGAAATAAGGATAGTGTTATTCCAAAGTTTAAAAAACACATTGGAGAAATCATGAGCTTCTCTAATATGAATATATTTTAAGGTTAAAATCACCATTTTTTAAAAAAGGATCCGATCATGATTGCTAGGAATGATAGGAATGATGGTAAGCTTATCTAAAAGAGAGTAAGGAATATAGTCAGTAAGCTTACTATTGTTCCACTTATTATTCTACCAAAAAGAGTTCACTTTAATAGCAATAGTGGAGTGGCTAAAAAGTAAATCATCAATGGACCCATCTCCAGTCCAATTATCTAGCCAAAAGAAAGAGGTTCCAGAGTTAATCCCCCAATAAATTAAGGAATTCGCCTCCCATTTGATGGAACAAAGTTTATTCCATACAAGCGAATCTCCCACTTTATAAGGGCAAATGAGAGGGTGCTTATCCCCAAGATTTTGGCGTCATGAAATTAGCCCAAAGACTATTGTTGGTCCCTAAAATTCCACCAAAGTTTATAGAAAGCAAAGGATAGCTTCCCGATTACCCAAGCCCACTTCTAGAGTGCCTTTTATACCAAGAGGTCTAATGCATTCTTAGTAAAATTATTTGAGCCCAAAAGAATTTATTAAGGAGGCGCCAATTGCTAATGGTTGAATTAGTCAAAATTTGAATGAATAAGATATAGGCATGGAGTTAAGGGTTTTAAGCAAAGTGAGTCTACCACCAAATAAGAGTAAATGAATTCCCAAACAAAATTTTATTAGAGATTTTTTGATTAATTCATCAAAAGATGTGATCTTTTCTAACCTTTAAAAGTGGAGCACCAAGATATTTAATAGGAAGTTATTGTAAAAAAATTAGTAATTCTCAAGATTTGGTTGAGCTTATTACTATATTTTAGAGGAAGGAATGAAACAACTTTACCTTCGTAAGAAAGAGATCACTTTCATTACCAAATTTATTTAAAAGATTCTTAATATTTTTAATGTGATGAATAGAGGCATTACAAAAGATAATGAAGTCATCAGCAAAACTAAGATGAGAGATAGGAAGACTACCATGAATTCTAAAAAACATGATTATTGTTAAAAAGATCATTAAGACTCAAAAGATATTCAACAAGAATAATAAAAAGAGAGGGAGATAAGGGATCCCCTTGTCTCAAGCCATGCATAGAAGGGAAAAAACCTAAGGCCTCACCATTCATGATAAGAGAGAACCAAACATTGGTAATATAATTTTTAATGAGACGGATAAAATAATCAAAAAAACCAAACAAATGGAGAATTTGGAAGAGGAAATTCCAAGAGAGGTTGTCAAAAGCTTTAGAGATGTCCAATTTGAAAAGGATGTTACCACCTCTGGTAGAAGCATCAAGATCATGAATCCTAAGAAGAAGAATGTTGTCGTGATATAAATTTCACCTTCTAGTTTGGTTGGATGAAATAATTTTAGGGCAAACTAATTCTATTGGCAATCAATTTAGAAATGAGTTTATGAAAGAAAGTGCAAAGGTCGATAGTCAAATCCCAAGATTCAAGATTATTTTGGGAATGAGAACAATGGAAGTGCTAGAAAAATATCTAGGTAAAGGATTGCCATTGAAGAAATCAATCACAAAGATCGACTAGGTTTAATAATTGGCCAACAATTAAAAAAATTGAGTCTAGCCTTCTCAATAGCATCGTGATTCATGCTATTAAGAATACCAATCAATTAGGACTCATATTTAGCAAATGGTTGTCATCATTAGAATTGTTGTGGGAATCAAGTGAGAGTTGGAAATAACTGATGAAAGGTTCTTATTTAATAAGTTTTAAAATGATGACGTAATCTTTAATATCGTATTATCGATCCTTGTCATTATTTAATTTTTTTAATAGAGTTTAAGGCTCTCTTTTTTTGGAAAAGAGCATGGAAGTATCTAGTATTTCTGTCACCATCAGCAATAGGGTTTAGTGTTTAGGGTTTATGGTTTTAGGGTTTAAGGTTTAGTGTTTTGGGTTTAGTGTTTAGGGTTTATGATTTTTAAGGTTTAGGGTTTAGGGTTTAGTGTTAGATTTTAGTTTTAGGGTTTAGGTTTTAGTTTAGGGTTTAAGGTTTCAGGTTCTTTTTTAATAGAGAACAAATCCATATTCAACATTTCTTCTTTTTGATTTGATCAACCAAGTAGCACATAAAGTTTTGTAAGACACAAGCGAGGACATAGATGAAAAATGAGCACACATAGACCAAATTAAAAGCCTTAGATAACTATAACTATCTTTACTGTAAAGACATAGTTCCATAAGGAGTAGATTGGATCGGCCATTCTTCAATTTCTCTAGTTCCCATCAGAACCATCCCCGCCTCTCGACTAGCAAGATTCTCCATCATTTCCAAGCTCTATCCCTTTGCAACCACGATGGTGTAACCTTCGCTGCTTCTCTTGTATCCATAACCACCACTGCCCGGATTGGCACCTCCATATCCAAAGACCTCTAGATCCCCCCACCCACCGACGATGACCACTGCCTCCACTACTAAATGTAAACTAAACCTAGTTGATGCTAATGTTCCAATCATCAAGGTTCTGCCCATTATTAGGGTTTAGGTTTAGGTTTATTAGGTTTTAGGGTTTAGGTTTATTTTATTTATTTATTTTGTTACAACAGTTTTAGGTTTAGGGTTTAGGTTTTAAGGTTTAAGGTTTAGGGTTTAGGGCTTAGGGTTTAGGGTTTAGGGTTTAGGGTTTTATGGTTTAGGGTTTAGGGTTAGGGTTTAGGATTTAGCATTTAGGGTTTGGGGTTTAGTTTTGCTTGGTAGGGTTTAGGTTTTTTTAGGGTTTAAGGTTTAGGGTTTAGGGTTAGCTTAGGATTTAGGGTAAGTTTAGGGTTTAGGGCTTAGGGTTTGGGGTTTTAGGGTTTAGGGTTTAGGGTTTAAGGATTAGAATTTATCGTTTAGGATTTAGGGTTTAAGGTTTATAGGGATTAGGGTTTAGGGTTTTTTTAATTATTTATTTTTATTTTATTTTATTTTTAAATTAAGTAAACTAGAAGGTTTAGGTTTATTTAATTTTTTTTATTTATTTCAGATTATTTTATTTTTTATTTTTATTTTGTTTAGCTTATTTATTTTATGTTTTTTATTTTCATTTAGGTTTTTTATTTAGATTATTTTTTAGGTTTACGTTTATGTATAGGTTTAGGTTTAAGTTTATTTTTTAGTTTAGATTTAATTTTATTTTTTTCTAGGTTTAGGTTTTATTTTTATTTTTAGGTTTATGTTTAGGTTTTTATTTTACTTTTTTTAGGTTTAAGTTTTAGGTTTTTATTTTAGGTTTTATTTTTTTATTTAGGTTTAGGTTTATTTTTAGTTTATTATATTTAATTTAGTTTAGGTTTAGGTTTCGGTTTAGATTTAGTTTATTTTAGGTTTAGGTTTTATTTATTTTAGTTTGGGTTTAGTTTTATTTTATTTTATTTAAGATTTATGTTTTTAGTTTAGGGTTTAGGTGTTATTTTTATTTATTTTTGGTTTTATTTTAGGATTATTTTTAGGTCAAGTTTTTTATCCGCTTTTTTTATTTTATTATTTAAGGTTTATTTTATTTTATTTTAAGTATAATTTTTATTTTATCTTGGTTTCTTTATTTTTGTAATTTTGTTTAGGTTTTTATCTATTTTACTTTAACTGAATTTTTATTTTTTTAAAATATTTTAGTTTAGCTTTATGTTTAAGTTTTAGTTTAGATTTTTATTTTTATTTAATTTTATTTATTTATTGTGGTTTAGGTTTTTTATTTATTTTATTTTTAGGTTTTATTTGGTTTAGGTTCAGCTTTTAGTTGTTTAGGTTTTAGGGTTTAGGGTTTAAGGTTAGTTTATGGTTTAGGGTTTAGGGTTTAGTGTTTGGGGTTTAGGGTTTAGGGTTTGGGATTTAGGGTTTAAGGTTTAGGGTTTAGGGTTTAGGTTTTGAGGTTTATGGTTTAGGGTTTGGGGTTTAGGGTTTTTAGGGTTTTAGGTTTAGGGTTTTGGCTTTAGGCTTTAGGTTTAGGGTTTAGGTTTTAGTTTAGGGTTTAGGGTTTAGGGTTTTTGGTTTTTTTTTAACAGAGAACAAATTTAGATTCAACATTTCTTCTTTTCAATTTCATCAACCATGAAACACATAAAGTTTTTTAAGACACAAGCGATAACATGGATAAAAAATGAGCTTGCATAGAGCAAATCAAAAACCTAGATAATTAGAACTGTCTCTAATGTAAAGATACAGCTTGATAAGTAAGTAGATCGATCGAATCGCTTCTTCGCTTTCTCTAGTTCCCATCCAACCACCCTCTCTCAGTGGACCCACCATCATATCCCCAATCTCTCCCTCCTCCACCACCATGATTGTAACCTCTATCACTCCTCCTACCTCCATAACCACCACCGCTCGCCTCCACTTCTCCATGTGATCTAGAGCTTGGTTGACATGATGTTCTAAGGTTTTACTCATTTTAAGGGTTTAAGTTTAGGTTTAGGTTTATTAGGTTTTAGGATTTAGATTTCTTTTTTAATTTATTTAGTTTCTTTAGGTTTAGATTTAGGTTTAGGGTTTGGGGTAGGATTTAGGGTTTAGATGGGTGTGGGTTTAGTTTAGGAGTTTAGGGCTTATTTAGGGTTTAGGTTGGTTATGCTAGGAGGTGGTCAGGGAGGGTGTGGAGGATTAGAGTAAAGTAAATAATAGCTTAGTTAGTGTAAGAAGTTTATGATTTGGGTGGGCTCATATAAGTATTATTAGTTATAGGTTTAGGTAGTTAGGGGTTAGCTCAGGAGTTTAGGGAAGTTAGTGGAGTTTATGTCAGTTTAGGGTGGAGTAGATTTAGTAAGAAAGGAGAGTAGGTATGGAGAGAGGAGGGTTTTATATTTAGGGTAGGGTAGTAGTTTAGTTAGGGTTTAGGATTTAGTTTATGATTTAGGGTTTATGGTTTATGGTTTAGGTTTATGTTTAGGGTTTAGGATGGTTTGGGTTTGTTAGTTGAAGGTTTAGCTTAGATTATTAGGGTTTTATTGGTTTAGGGTTTAGTTTAAAAAAAAATTTAAAATTAGTTTTATTTAGTTTATTTTATTTTATTTAGATTTATTTTTTATTTTATTTAATTTAGTTTATTTATATTAGGTTTTATTTTAGTTTTTTTATTTTAGTTTATTTTTTAGGTTTAGCAGGTTTAGGTTTACTTTTATTCATGTTTTATTTTATTTTATTTTATGTTTAGTTTTATTTTATTATTTGGTTTAGTTTAGGTTTTATTTTATTTTTTTTTAGGTTTAGGTTTTAGGTTGTTATTTTAGGTTTATTTTTAGGTTTTATTTTTTGTTTTTTTAGGATTATTTTTATTTATTTTATTTTATTTAGTTTAGGTTTAGTTTAGTTTATTTTGGTAGGTTTAGGTTTTATTTATTTTAGTTTAGTTTATTTTAGTTATTAGGTTTATTTTATTTTATTTTATTTAGGTTTTTATTTTAGGTTTAGGTGATTTTATTTATTTTAAATTATTGGTTTATTTTTTTTTTTTATTATTTATTTTATTTTTATTTTAGTTTATTTTACTAGGCTTTATTATTAATATTATTATTTAGTTTAGGTTTATTTATTTTTTTTTTGTAGTTTTATTTTATTTAGGTTTATGTTTAGGTAGTTTAGTTTAATTTATTTTATTTTATTTGTTTATTTATTGGGGTCAGGTTTAGGTTTAGTGGAGTTTATGCTTACATAGGGTCTGGGGAGGGTTTAGGGTTTAGGGAGGGTTTAGCATTTGGAGTTTAGGGTTTTAGCCAGGGTTTATGTTTAGTTTAGTTTAGGGTTTGTGTTTAAAGAGGGTTTATCATTTTAAGAGTAGGGTCAGGGTTTAGGTTTATGGTTTAGGGTTTAGGGTTTTAGGGTTTAGGTTTAAGGGTTTATGGTTTCGGGTTTAGGGTTTTAGGGTTGTAGTTTAGGGTTTAGGGTTTAAGGTTAATATTAGGGTTCGGGGTTTTTTTAATTAAGTAAACTGGAAAGTTTTGGTTTATTTAGTTTATTCTTATTTATTTTAGTTTTTTTATTTTTTATTTTTTTTTAGGTTTATTTTTATTTTTATTTAGTTTAGTTTATTTATTTTAGTTTAGGTTTTTTATTTTAGTTTATTTTTTTGGTTTAGGTTTAAGTTTAAGTTTATTTTTTACTTTAGTTTTATTTTTATTTTATTTTTTAGGTTTAGGTTTTATTTTTAATTTTTACATATAGGTTTAGGTTTAGGTTTTTATTTAAGGTTTATTTTTCATTTTAATTTTTTAGTTTTGGTTTAGGTTTATTTTTAGTTTATTTTATTTTATTTAGTTTAGGTTTTAGTTTAGGTTTAGTTTATTTTAGGTTCAAGTTTAGGTTTTATTTATTTTAGTTTAGTTTATTTATGTTTAGGTTTAGGTTTATATTATTTTTATCTTAAGTTTAGTTTTTTTTTTTAGGATATTTTTTTTATTTTATTATTTTAGATTTTATTTTAAGTTTATTTTTATAGGTTCAGGTTTTTATTTAATTTTTATTTTATTTTATTTTAGGTTTTTTTTTTTAGATTTAGTTTTTATTTTATTTAGGTTTTTATTATATTTTGGTTTTAGTTTTTTCAGTTAGTTTTTTAGGTTTTATTTTATTTAGGTTTAGGTTTATAGCATTTTAGGTTTTAGGCTTTAAGGTTAGTTTAGGGTTTAGGGTTTGCAGTTTAATGTTGAGGGTTTAGGGATTAAGGTTTAGGTTTTAGTGTTTATGGTTTAATATTTAGGGTTTTAGGGTTTAGTGTTTAGGCTTTAGGATTTAGGGTTTAGAGTTCAGGGTTTTTAGGGTTTAGGGTTTTGAGTTTTCATTTTAAGTTTAGGGTTATTATTTTAGTTTAGGGTTTAGGGTTTTAGTTTTTATAATAGAGAATAAATTCATATTCAACATTTCTTCGTTTCAAATTCATAAACCAAGTAACATAGCAAGTTTTCTAAGAAGGATATACCATTCTTAGGGTTTAAATTTAGGTTTATGTTTATTAGGTTTTAGGTTTTAGGTTTTTTTTTTAATTTATTTAGTTACTTTAAGTTTAGGTTTAGTCTTTGGGGTTTAGGGTTTATGGTTTAGGGTTAGGGTTTAGGGTTTTAGGCTTTAGTTTAGGCTTTATGGTTTAGTTTAGGGTTTTAGGGTTTATGCCTAGGTTTAGAGTTTTGGTGGTTTAGGGTCTTTTAATGTTTATGTTTTTTTTAAAATGAAGCAAAAAGTAGGATTAGGTTTATTTAGTTTATTTAGTTATTTTATTTTATTTTTATTTATTTTTATTTTATTTTATTTAGTTTATTTTATTTTTTTGGTTTATTTATTTTAGTTTATTTTTTTATTTTAGTTTATTTTTTTTTAGGTTTAGGTTAAGTTTATTTTTAGTTGAGTTTTATTTTAATTTTAATTTTGGTTTAGGTTTTAGGTTTTATTTTAGGTTTATTTTAGGTTATATATTTTAGTTTAGGTTTAGGTTTATTTTTAGTTTATTTTATTTTATTTAGTTTAGGTTTAGGTTTAGGTTTTATTTATTTTATTTTTGTTTATTTTAGTTTATGGTCAAGTTTATTTTATTTTGTTTATTTTATTTTTTATTTTTTGTTTAGGTTGTTTTTTTTTACTTTAGGGTTTAGGTTTTATTTTAAGGTATATTTTTAAGTTTAGGTTTTTATTATATTTTATTTTATATATATTTAATTTTTATTTTACATTTAGTTTTTATATTATTTAGTTTTTTTATTCTTAGGTTTATTTTATTTTTTAGTTTCGTTTAAGTTTTATTTTATTTTATTTTAGTTTATCTTCATTAGTTTATTTTAGTTTATTTTTAGGTTTAGGTTTAGGTTTTAGTTTAGGTTTTTATTTTTTTATTTTTTTATTTCATTTAGGTTTAAGATTTTTTTACTTATTTTATTTTTAGGTTTTATTTAGTTTAGGTTTAGACTTTTAGGTTTTTAGATTGTAGGGTTTAGGGTTTAGGGTTTGGTGTTTAGGGTTTAGGGTTTAGGATTGTAGGTTTTAGGGTTTAAGGTTTAGGATTTAGGGTTTATGATTTTAGGGATTAGGGTTTAGGGTTTAGGGTCTTAAGGTCACAATTACCAAACACCGTTAGATCTAGGGTTTAGGGTTTATGGTTAATTTTATGGTTTAGGGTTAGGGTTTTTTTTTTAAATTAAGTGAACTAGTAGGTTTAGGTTTATTTAGTTTATTTTTTTATTTATTTTAGATTATTTTATTTTATATTTTTATTTAGTTTTATTTCAATTTTTATTTATTTTAGTTTATTTAATTTAGGCTTTTATTTTTTTTATTTATTACGCTTAGGTTTAGGTTTAGGTTTATTTTTAAGTTAATTTTTATTTTTATTTTTTACTTTTAGTTTTAGGTTTAGGTTTTTATTATTATTTTTTCTTTTGGTTTAGGTTTTATGTTTTTATTTTAGGTTTTTTTTTAGGTTTTTTTTTTAGTTTAGGTTTAGGTTTATTTTTAACATATTTTATTTTATTTTGTTCAGGTTTAAGTTTTGGTTTAGTTTATTTTAGGTTTAGGTTTAGGTTTTATTTATTTTAGTTTAGGTTTAGGTTTATTTTATTTTTATTTTGGGTTTAAGTTTCTTTTTAGTTTAGGGTTTAGGTTTTATTTTTTATTTATTTTAAGGTTTTATTTTAAAGTTTTTTTTTGGTTTAGGTTTTTATTTTATTTTATTTTTGTTTTAGGTTTAGTTTTTATTTTATTTAGGTTTTTTTATTTTTTAGTTTAGTTTATGTTTTTATTTATTTTATTTTAGTATAGTTTTTATATTTTATTTTATTTTATTTAGTTTGAGGTTTAGGTTCAGGTTTCAGTTTAAGTTTTAGTTTTAGTTTTATTTTATTTTATTTATTTTGGTTTAGGATTTTATTTATTTATTTTATTTTTGGTTTTATTTAGTTTAAGTTTACATTTTTAACTTTTTATGGTTTAAGGTTAGGGTTAGTTTAAGGTGTAGGGTTTTTATTTTTTTTATTTTATTTTTTATTTTTTAGTTTAAGGTGTAGGGTTTAGGAGTTTGGGGTTTGGGTTTAGGGTTTAGTTTTAGGTTTTAGGATTTTAGGTTTAGTTTTAGGGTTTTAGGTTTGGGGTGGCTTAGGGTTTAGGGTTTAGGTTTAGGTTTAGGGTTCAAGTGTTAATTTAGGTTTTAGGGTTTTTAGTTTTTTTTAACAAAGAACAAATTTAGATTCAACATTTATTTTTTCGATTTCATCAACCAAGAAACACACCATATTTTCTAAGACACAAGTGACGACATATATCAAAAATAAGCATGCATAGAGCAAATAAAAAACCTTAGATAAGTAGAATCATCTCTATTATAAAGACATAGTTCCATACGCAACAGATCGGATCGATCATTCTTCAGTTTCTCTAGTTACCATCAGAACAACCCGGGCCTCTCGAGTAGCTTAATCCACCATCATATCCTCGATCTCTCCCTCCACCACCACTATAGTTGTAACCTCCATCGCTCCTCCTGCCTCCATAAGCACCACTGCTCTAACCACCGCCTCCATATCCACCAACACCTCTGGATCCCCCACCACCAGTGCAATAACTGCCACCTTCACCATCGCCCCCACCGCTAGATCTAGATTGAGCATGGTTGACAGTGATGTTCCTATCATCAAGGTTCTGCCCATTGTTAGGGTTTATATTTAGGTTTAAGTTTATTATGTTTTAGGGTTTAGGTTTATTTTTTAATTAATTTAGATTCTTTAGGTTTAGGTTTAGGGTTTAGGGTTTGGGGTTTAGGGTTTAGGGTGGGTTGGTTTAGGGTTTAAGGTGGGTGGGGTTAGGTTTTATACTTTTAGGTTTAGGGTTTAGGTGGGTTTAGGGTTTAGGGTTTTGTTGGCTTTAGTGGTTTAGTTTTAGTTTAGTTTTGGTTTAGAGGGTTTAGGTTAAGATTAGTTAGGGGTTGTAGTAGGGTTTAGGGCTATTTTAGGGTTATGGTTATTTTTTTAAAATTACAAACTAGTAAGTTTAGGTTTATTTAGTTTATTTTTATTTATTTTAGTTTATTTTGATTTCGATTTATTTTTATTTTAATTTAGTTCAGTTTAATTATTTTAGGTTTATTTATTTTAGTTTAGGTTTTTTATTCTAGATTATTTTTTAGGTTTAGGTTTCTTTTTTAGTTTAGTTTTATTTTAATTTTAATTTTAGGTTTAGGTATTCTTTTTGATTTTTAGGTTTTGGTTTAGGTTTTTATTTTATTTTTTAGGTTTAGGTTTTAGGTTTTTATTTTAGGTTTATTTTTAAGTTTTATTTTTTAGTTAATGTTTAGGTTAATTTTTATTTTATTTTATTTTATTTTATTTAGGTTTAGGTTTAAGTTTAGTTTATTTTAGGTTTAGGTTTAAGTTATAGTTATTTTAGTTTAGTTTATTTTAGTTTAGGTTTAGGTTTATTTTATTTTGTTTATTTTATTTTTATTTTTTGTCTAGGTTTTCTTTTTAAGTATTGGGTTTAGGTTATATTTTATGGTTTGTTTTTTTAGGTTTAGGTTTTTATTTGATTTTATTTTTGTGTATTGTATTTTTATTTTACATTTAGTTTTTATATTATTTAGGTTTTTTATTATTAGGTTTATTTTATTTTTTAATTTAGTTTAGGTTTTTATTTCTTTTATTTTAATTTATTTTTGTTAGTTTAATTTATTTTATTTTTAAGTTTAAGTTTTAGTTTTAATTTTAATTTAGGTTTATATTTTATTATATTTAGGTTTAGAATTTTTAATTTATTTTATTTTAAGGTTTTATTTAGGTTAGGTTTAGTTTTTTAGGTTTTTAGGTTATAGGGTTTAGGGTTAGGTTTTAGGGTTTAGGGTATAGGGTTATATATTTTAAGGTTTAGGGTTTAGGGTTTAGAGGTTTAAGGATTCGGGTTTAGGGTTTAGGGTTTATGATTTAGGGTTAGTTTTAGGGTTTAAAATTTAGGGTTAGGGTTTTTTTTAATTCAGTAAACTGGTAGTTTAGGTTTATTTAGTTTATTTTATTTACTTATTTTAGTTTATTTTACTTTTTATTTTTATTTAGGTTTATTTTTATTTTTATTTAATTTAATTTATTTATGCTAGGTTGTTATTTTAGTTTATTTTTTATGTTTTGGTTTAGGTTTATATTTTAGTTTAGTTTTATTTCTGTTTTAATTTTTAGGTTTAGGTTTTTTTTTTTTTTTTTTTAGGTTTGGGTTTTTTTTTATATAGGTTTAGGTTTTAGGTTTTTATTTTAAGTTTTTTTTTTAGGTTTTATTTTTTAGTTTAGATTTAGGTTTATTTTTAGTTTATTTAATTTTATTTAGTTTAGGTTTAGGTTTCAATTTAGTTTATTTTAGGTTTAGGTTTAGGTTTTATTTATTTTAGTTAAGCTAATTATAGTTTAGGCTTAGGTTTATTTTATTTTTATTTTAGGTTTAGGTTTTTTTATTTATTTAGGGTTTAGGTTTTATTTTTTAGTCATTATTAGGTTTTATTTTTAGGTTTTTTTTTAAGTTTAGGTTTTTATTTAGTTTTTATTTTATTTTATTTTAATTTTAGGTTTAGTTTTTATTTTATTTTGGTTTTTTATTTTTTTAGTTTAGTTTAGGCTTTTATTTATTTTATTTTACTATAGTTTTTATATTTTTTCTTTTTTGATTTAGGTTTAGGTTCCAATTCTAATTTTGTTTTATTTTATTTTATTATTTTATTTTGGTTTAGGTTTTCTTACTTATTTTATTTTTTGGTTTTATTTAGTTTAGGTTTACATTTTTAGCTTTTTAGGGTTTAGGGTTTAATTTAAAGTTTAAGGTTTAAAGTTTAGGGTTTGGGGTTTAGAGTTTAAGGTTTAGGGTTTAGGGTTTAGGGTTTAAGGTCATTCTTCAATTTCTCCGGCCCCATCAAATCTCCAGTGGGATCAACCATCTCCAGCTGATCTAGTCCCAGCGGTAGTGATGTTCCTTAGAGTTTTGCCCATTCTTAAGGTTTAGGTTTAGGTTTAGGTTTATTAGGTTTTCGGGTTTAGGATTATTTTTTAATTCATTTAGTTACTTTAGGTTTAGGTTTTATGGTTTGGGGTTTAGGGTATAGGGTTTAAGCTTAGGGTTTAAGGTTTAGGGTTTAGGGTTTAGGGTTTAGGGTTTAGGGTTGTAGGGTTTAGGGATTAAGGTTTATGTTTTTGGGTTGTATGGGGATTTAGGGTTTAGGGTTTAGGGTTTATGATTTTTGGGGTTTAAGGTTTAGGATTTTTAGGTTTAGGGTTTAGGGTTTAGGGTTTAGGGTTTAGCGTTTATTTTAGGTTTAGGATTTTTAAAAATAATAAATTAAGTAAACTAGTGGGTTTAGGTTTATTTAGTTTATTTATTTTAGTTTAGTTTATTTTTAATTTTTATTTATGTTTACTTTTTAATTTTATTTAGTTTATTTATTTATTTTAGCTTTATTTATTTTAGTTTAGGTTTTTTATTTTATTTTGTTTTTTAGGATTAGTTTTAGGTTTATGTTTATTTTTTAGTTTAGTTATATTTTTATTTTATTTTTTAGGTGTAGGTTTTATTTTTTTTAGTTTTAGATTTAGGTTTAGGTTTTTATTTTATATTTTTGGTTTCGGTTTTAAGTTTTTATTTGAGGTTTATTTTTAGGTTTTATTTTTTAGTTTAGGTTTAGGTTTATTTTTAGTAAAATTTATTTTATTTAGATTAGGGTTTAAGTTTTGTTTATTTTTGGTTTAGGTTTAGATTTTACTTATTTTAGGTTAGTTTATTTTATTTTAGGTTTAGGTTTATTTTATTTTGTTTATTTTAGGTTTAGGTTGTTTTTATTTATTTTAGGGTTTAGGTTTTATTTTTTTATTTATTTTTATGTTTTAGTTTTAGGTTTATTTTAGGTTTCAAGTTTTTTTATTTAGTTTATCTTTTATTTCATATTTTTATTTTTGTAGGTTTTATTTTTTTTTTTATTTTTATTTTTTAGGTTTAGTTTATTTTTAGTTTAGTTTAGGTTATATAATTTATTTTAGTTTTATTTTTTTTATTTTATTTTACTTTTAGGTTTAGGTTTAAGTTTAGGCTTAGGTTTTAGTTTTGGTTTATATTTTATTTTAGTTTTTTAATTTATTTAGGTTTAGGTTTATTTATTTATTTTATTTTTAGGTTTTATTAAGTTTAGGTATAGGTTTTTAGGTTTGTGGCATTTAGGGTTTAGGGTTTAGGGTTTCAGGTTTAGGGTTTAGGGTTTAGGGTTTCGGCTTTAGGATTTAGGATTTTAGGGTTTATGAATTATAGTTTAAGGTTAGTTTCACTGTTTAGGGTTCAAGGTTAGGGTTTTTCTTTATTTTTATTATTTTATTTTTTAAAATTAAATAAATTGGCAGGTTTATGTTTATTTAGTTTATTTAGTTTATTTTTTATTTGTTTTAATTTATTTTATTTCTTATTTTTATTTAGGATTATTTTTTTAATTAGTTTAGTTTATTTATTTTAGGTTATTTATTAGGTTTACGTTTATGTTTAGGTTTATTTTTTAATTTAGTTTTATTTTTATTTTATTTTTTAGGTTTAAGTTTTTTTTTTTAGGTTTAGGTTTAGGTTTTTATTTTATTTTTTTTTGGTTTAGGTTTTAGGTTTTTACTTTAGGTTTATTCTAAGGATTTAACTTTTAGTTTAGGTTTAAGTTTATTTTTAGTTTATTTTATTTTATTTAGTTTAGGTTTAGGTTTTGGTTTAGAATTTATTTATTTTAGTTTAGATTTAGGTTTATTTTATTTTTATTTGAGGTTTGGGTTTTTTTTTTAGTTTAAGGTTTAGCTTTTATTTTTTATTTATTTTTAGGTTTATTTTTTTGCTTAGGTTTTTATTAGTTTTTATTTTATTTAGGTTAGTTTAGGTTTTTATTTATTTTATTTTAGTTTAGTTTTATTTTTTTATTTTTTTCTTTGTAGGTTTAGGTTTTATATTAGGTTTTTTTATTTTATTTTTGTTTAGGTTTTCTTATTTAATTTATTTTTAAGTTTTATTTAGTTTAGGTTTTGGTTTTTAGTTTTTTAGCATTTAGGGTTTAGGGTTTTAGGTTTAGGGTTTAGGGTTGTAGGTTTCATGGTTTAAGGTTTTTGGTTTTTTTCTTAATAAAGAACAAATTTTGAATCAACATTTCTTCTTTTCAATTTCATTAACCAAGTAACACACCAAGTTTCTTAAGACACACACGACAACATAGATCAATAGATCAAAAATGAGCACGCATAGAGCAAATCAAAATCCCTAGGTAACTAAAACTATCTCTACTGTAAAGACACAGTTCCATAAGTAGGAGATTGGATCGACCGCTCTTCAATTTCTCTAGATCTCATCAGAACCACCTCGACCTCTCGAGTAATGAGATCCACGATCATATCCCTGATCTCTCCCTCCGCCAACACCATGGCTGTAACCTCCATCGCTCCTCTTGCCTCCATAACCACCACCGCCTCACCACCTCCATATCCAAAGCACCTCCGATCCCCACCACCACTGATAATGCTTCCTCCTCCACCCGTGATCTAGACTGAGCTTGGTTGACGATGATGTTCCTGCCATCAAGGTTTTATCCATTCTTAAAGTTAAGGTTTAGGTTTAGGTTTACTTTTTACTTTATTTAGTTACTTTAGTTGTAGGTTTAGGGTTTGGGGTATGGGGTTTAGGGTTTTGAGTTAGGGCTTAGGGTTTATGGTTTTAGGTTTTATGCTTTTAGGGTTTAGGGTAAGGTTTTAGGGTTTAGACTTTAGTGTTTAGGCTTTAGGGTTTAGGGTTTTTAGGGTTTAGGGTTAGTTTAGGGTTTAGGGTTTAGGGTTTAGGGTTTAGTGTTTTAGGGTTTATGGTTTAGGGTTTAGGATTTAAGGTTTATGGTTTAGGGTTTAGGGTTTGGGTTTAGGGTTTATGGTTTATGTTTTTTCTTTGGGAAATTTAGAATTTTATTACCATAAAAAGAAAAGATCTTGTCTTTAGGGATATTTCTAAAATTTTACTCATAGCTATAAGAAACCTAAAGAGCTAAACCCCCATCTAAGTACATTAGAAAAAGAAAATAAAATGAAAGAGCAAATACAATAGCTAAAAAGCAAAATAGGACTTTAGTAAGACTAAAATCTAAATAGTAAAATGATAAGCCAACAACTTCATGATTTCTTTGAGAGCAAGATAAACAAGATCCATCAATACGAACTATTAACCATTCCATCTATAAAGTTCCAAGCTATAAAAGAAATCTGCAAAAGACTACAAAGGAAAAAAGTCATAGCTAAAAAGGATAAGAATAAAGAGAAGAAAAGGAGAGAGTTGAGAAAGAGAAGGCTCAGGCTCAGTTAGGATCATCTCAAGGAGGAACAATACATATGAGCATCCAAACTTCATAAAGTAGGGTTACAATCATATGTAATGCTACCAACTAGAGAGAAGAGGTGAGTAACATCAAAGCCATCATGGCTAGCATACCTGATACAGGAAAATATCCAAGGCCAACAGTCAATAGAGTTCCAGATCCTGCACCATTTAACAAAGAGCAACTAGACAGCAACTAGCTAGTAGCCAAACCACCAAATAAAAACCATAACAGACTAATCATAATAACCCAGAGAGAGGCTAGAACAAAGTCAAAACACCAACAACAACCATTATCCAAAGACCCATCCAAGCAACAAACCAGAGTATACCAAAACCAACCATCAGCAAGCACTAGACCCATGCCAATTAACAGAGAAAGAGCGAACAAAACCAAGATATGAACCTTCAAACCAAAGTCCCAATAAGTAGCAGTCACCAAGCAAAACTAGGGTGAGCAACCACAAATGACTAAATAACTCAGAAATGAAACCATCAATTGAAGGACACATAAGTGCTTAAATCACTGAAGACAAAATTTAGACTATAGCGACCACCACCAAAACCAAAATTCCAATCCAAAAGGATCAGCAAAGGTTCAGCCAACATAACAAAAGGCTCCAACAAATTATCCAAGAAGAAAGAGTAAACCAACAATGAAAAAAATCAACCAACTAAGATTCCATCCTCTAACCAAACCTAAGTAAATTTATAAGGCAACCACTAGAGAACAAGCCATCATAATTAGCCAATGAAGGAAGCATCCACAGTAGCCAAGAAAAAGTAGAAAACCAATAAAGCACCAGATAATAAAGGTACAAAAGAAGCACAACCACAATAGAAAGTAAATAGCAGCAGCTAGGCAAGACCAGCCAAAAAACTAAACTTCCCCATCAACAAAGACTAACCAGACAAGAAGCATAATAATAATTAAAAATGTGCTTCAAACAATGCTCCCAATAGAGGCTAGTCTTAGGAGAATATCCAAACACAAAATGAAGGCAAGAAAAAGATCCAACAATAAATAATTAGGAATTGGGAGGCAACCACTAAAAAAAGTAGCCAGGAAATTCTCCAAAAGAAGGCCCGGAAAGGCAACAACCAACAACACTTCCCACTAGGAAGGCCACCCATCCAACCATGAAAAACTAGTAAAATGTAATTCGAGTTCAAGAAGAGAGCCAACAAACTAACCAGTGCAAAAAATAGAATAAAGCTAGAGCAGAAACCATCTCATCCATTAGCAACTAGAGTAATAAGGCAGAGAAGATAGCACCCACCAGGCTAAAGAAACTTAGCCAACCCAGGCTAGAAAGATAGGAACCACCAAGTAGTAACCACCAAACCCAAGGTTCAAAAAACATAACCCATCGGCCAAAAGTTAAAATAAGTTTAGGTTTAATGTTTGTATTTTATAGGGTTTTTTATAGTTTAGAGTTGTAGGTTTTATATTTATGTTAGTTTAGTTTATGGTTTGGGGTTTAGGATTTAGGGTTTTAGGGTTTGGGTTTAAGTGGGTTTAGGGTATAATCACGTTTTTTAAATTAAGCAAATTGGTTAATTTAGGTTTATTTAGTTCATTTTTATTTATTTTATCTTATTTTATTTTTTATCTTTTATTAGGTTTATTTTTACTTTTAATTTTTATTTAGTTTAGTTTATTTATTTTAGGTTTATTTATTTAGTTTAAGTTTTTTTTTAGTTTTTTTTTAGGTTTACGTTAGTTTATCTTTTACTTTTGTTTATTTTTTTTTTTTTTTTTTTTTTTTTAGGTTTTATTTTATTTGTAGGTTTTGTCATTTTTATTTTATTTTTTAAGTGTAGGTTTTAGGTTTTATTTTAGTTTTTTTATGTTTTATTTTTAGTTGGTTTTAGGTTTATTTTAGTTTATTTTATTTTATTTAGTTTAGGGATTTGGTTTAGCTTATTTTAAGTTTTTGTTTAGCTTTTATTTATTTTAGTTTATTTATTTTATTTATTTTAGGATTATGTTTTTTTTAAGTTTAGTGTTTAAGTTTTATTTTTTATTTATTTTTAGATTTATTTTTTATGTTTAGGTTTTTATTTTATTTTATTTTAAGTTTATTTTTTTATTTTATGTTTAGTTTTTATTTTATTTAGGTTTTTTTTTTAGGTTTATTTTATTTTTGATTTAGTTTAGGTTTTTATTTATTTAATTTTAGTATAGTTTTTATTTATTTTATTTTATTTTATTTTTAGGTTTAGGTTTAGGTTTAGGTTTTAGTTTTCAATTTATTAAGTATTAGGGTTTAGGTTTATTTTTTAATTTATTTAGTTACTTTAGGTTTAGGTTTATTTAGTTTTTTTAGTTTATTTTTTATTTATTTTATTTATTATTTTTATTTAGGTTTATTTTTTTTATTTTAGTCAGTTATATTTTTAGGTTTATTTATGTTACTAGGTTTTAATAGTTTATTTTAGCTTTAGGTTTATTTTAGTTTAGTATTTTTTATTTTATTTTAGGTTTATATTTTATTTTTTATTTAGGTTTAAGTTTAGGTCTTTATTTTATATTAGGTTTACATTTAGGGTGTTATTTTAGTTTTTTTAAGGTTTAATTTTAGTTTTTAGTTTATTTTAGTATTTTATTTTATTTAGTTTAGGTTTATTTAGGTTTAGTTTTTTTAGTAGGTTTAGTTTATTTTAGTTTAGTTTTATTTAGGGTTTAGTTTATTATTTTGCTTATTTTATTTTTATTTTAGGTTTAGGTTTTTTTTAGTTTTAGTGTTATTTACTTAATTATAGGTTTTATTTTTAAGTTTATTTTTTTAGGTTCAGCTTTTTATTTAGTTTTTATTTTATTTTATGTTAGGTTTATTTTATTTTTGTTTTAAGTTTAGTTTGTATTTTATTTGAGTTTTTTTATGTTTAGATCTATTTTATTTTTTAGTTTAATTTAGGTTCAAGTTTATGTTTTAGCATAGGTTTTTATTTTATTTTATTTTATTTTTTATTTAGGTTTAAGTTTTAGGGTTTAGGGTTTAGGGTTTATGGTTTAGGGTATTAGGGCATGGGGTTTAGGGTTTAGAGTTTAGGGTTTAGGAATTAGGTTTAGGTTTAGGGTTTAGGTTTTAGTTTAGGGTTTAGGGTTTAAGGTTTAGGGTTTAATATTTTTCTTAGCAGAGAACAAATTCAGATTCAACATTTTTTCTTTTCGATTTTATCAACCAAGTAGCGCACCAAGTTTTATAAGACGTTGGCGATGAGATAGATAAAAAATGAGTACACATAGAGGAAATAAAAAACCTTAAACCCTGCATCTCTAGTTCCATAAGTAAAGGTATAGTTCCATAAGTAGTAGATCGAATCAGTTGTTTTTCAGTTTCTCCAATTCCCATTAGAACCACCCCTGCATCTCTAGTTGCGAGATCCACCATCATATCTATGATCTATTCCTCCACCACCACCATGGATGTATCCTCCATCACTCCTCCCACCTCCATAACCAGCACTTCTCCGATCACGACCCCCATATCCACCAGCACCTCCAAATGCCCCACCACTACTATGATAATCGTTGCCTCTGCCATCAGCTCCACTACTAGATTTAGACCAAGTGCTAATTTGATGGCCATCAAGTTCTTCCCATTCTTATGGTTTAGGTTTTTTTTATTTATTTAGCTTATATGTTTAGGGTTGTGGTTTAGGGTTTATGGTTAGGGGTTTTAGGTTTAGGTTTAGGATTTTAGGGTTTAGGTTTGGGGTTTAGGTTTAGGTTGTTTAGGGTTTAGCATTTAGTAGGGGTTTATTTTTAGGTTTTAGGTTGGTTTAGTGTTAGTTTAGGTTTTTTTATGGTTTTATAAGGAGGGTTAGATTTAAGGTCAGTTTAGGGTTTGTGGTTTGGGTTTAGAGGAGGGTAGGTCAGAGTGTAGTTTAGGGTCATGTAAGGTTTAGGGTAGGTTTAGGAGTTTAGGTTAGAAGTTTAGGATAGTGGTTGGTTAGGGTTTATAATTTAGGTTCATTTTATTATTTATTTATTTTATTTTAGTTTATTTAATTTTATTTTATTTAAGTTTATTTTTATTTTATTTTGTTTAGTTTATTTATTTTTGGTTTATTTATTTAGTTTTAGGTTTTATTTTAGTTTATTTTTTTAGTTTATTTATTTTTATTTTATTTTTTATGTTTAGGTTTTATTTTTTTATTTTTTAGGTTTAGTTTAGGTTTTATTTTTTATCTTAGGTTTATCTTTTTTATTTTAGGTTTAGTTTTTAATAGGTTTTATTTTAGGTTTATTTTAATTTTAAATTTAGTTTAGGTTTTTATTTATTTTATTTTGGTTAAGTTTTTATTTATTTTAGTTTATTTTATTTAATTTTTAGGTTTAAGTTTAGGTTTAGATTTTAGTTTAAGTTTTATTTATGTATTTTATTTTATTTTATTTAGGTTTAGGTTTTATTTAATTAGTTATTTAGTTTAGGTTTTGGTTATATTTTTGTAGAGTAGGGGTAGATTTAGGTAGGTTACAGTTTATTTATGGTTTATGATTTAGGGTGAGTTAGGGTTTAGGTTGGTTTGGTTTAGGTTTAGGGTTTAGGGTTTATTTTAGGTTTTAGGTTTAGAGTTTTAGTTTAGGGTTATGGTTCATTTTTTAAATAGAGAACAAATTAAGATTCAACATTTCTTCTTTTATATCAGTAGCATGAAGTTTTCTAAGACTATGAGATATGAAAAACAAGCATGCATAGAGCAAATCAAAAACCCTAGATAACTAGAACCATCTCAAATGTAAAGACACAGTTCCATAAGCAGTAGATCGGATCAGGCATTCTTAAGTTTCTCCAGTTCTCATCAGAACCACCCCCTCCTCTCAACTAGCGGGATCCACCATTATATCGCCAACCCTCCCTCCACCACCATGGTAACTCACTCCTCCCACCTCCATAACCACCTTTTATATCCATAGCACCTTGATCCCCACCACCATTGATGTCCTTTTCCTCCACCACCAATTTTGATTGATTGTGATGTTCCTCAAGCTTTACATAGGTTTAGATTTAGGTTTATGTTTATTAGGTTTTAGGGTTTAGGTTTATTTTTTTTATTTATTAGTCACTTTAAGTTTATGTTTAAGGTTTGGGGTTTAGAGTTTTTTTTTCAAAAATTTAGGGGTTATTGCCATAAAATAAAGAGTACAAACTCCTTAAAGGGGATAAATCTCTAAATTAATGCTCAAAGAGCTACAATAAAACCTAAAGAGATGAATCCCTAAACTATTATAATATTAAATAAAGAGAAGCAAAAGTAAAACCAAATCAGCAACAACAGAAGATCCATATAAGCATCAACAAAATCCACTTGATTTCTTTGATAACAAAAATCCACAGAAGCCAACCTATAAAAGAAATATTCAACATGCTAAGGAAAGGGTGAGCACATTTACGTAGGTATAGAGAGAAAGAGCAAATAGAAAGAGCAAAGTAAAGAAAAGGCTCAGGCTAAGTCACAATTATCTCAGGGAGCAACACTATATGCAAGCATCCAAACATTAGAAGAAGGGGTACAATTATATATAGTGCTATCAACCAAAAAAAAGAGAGGAAAACATCAAGAACCTCATAGCCAGCATATCTCATGTAGCCAGTCATCTAGAGATCATCATCAAACAAGGCTGCAAAGTCTTCCAACCAGTAAATAGAACATCCAAGCACAAATCCACCAAAACAACCAAGCCCAGTAAGGCAGACTAATAGCCATCCATCAAGGACAACAGCAGTATAGTAGGAAAACAACCAAAGCCAACACCAAAAGGAAGGAGAATTACCAAAAAGAGCAAGCATCATTAATAAGGATAACAACACAGTCCAGAAAAGATAGGCCTTAAACCAAAGAGCCATCCTAAGATTGCCCCCAAAGCAACAGCAAACTAATACCCAAATAGAGGGGACAGTTAACACCAACAGTAGCCACCAATCCAATCCAGGTAGAGGATAACTCAAGCAGACAAGCAAGAGATAAAAGGAGGAGCCACACCTCCACCAAGACAGATGAATAAAAAGACCAAATGAGCATCCAGGAAGGCTACCACCAAGAATAGTCTGTAATAAAGAAACCACCACCACAAACCGGTGATTAAGAAATAGGAGAGAAAATACACCATAAAGAGGTAATACCCATAGCCAAAATAAAATCCAAGACACAAAACCAAGTCACTAGCACCGAAGGAAAAATAACAACCACTAAATAGCCTTCAACTTGCCACCCCAAAATGACAATAAACCAAAAATAGAACAAAATAACCACAAGAGCTCACCAGGAAAAAAATAGAAGCAAATACTAATAAAGCCACCCAGTCCACCAACAAATAACATTTATGCCAGGAGAAAATAGACCCACAGCTAAGCTACCATCCAAATAGGAAAAAAAGCAAAAGATAAGCAGCTATAGCCAAGAGAGGAAGACCATTACAGGAGTAGGCAAAAAATATAACCAAAAGAACAAAACCAAAACCAGCAAAACTGACCACTAAGCCCCAATCAAAAAAACAAAAAAAATAACAGCAACAAATAGCCTCCAATAGCAAAATCCAAACCAAAGATAAACTACTAACAAACCCCGAGATCTGCCACCAATAGAGGAGGTAAAACTAGCCAACATAGCCACCTAGTCAACCAACACAGCTAACCAACACAACCCATCAACCCAACCCACCAACAAGGCCACCTAACCAACCACCACAACATCAGAAGATCCAACTTAGATAAGGAAGCTACTAGCCTAGATATGAGGCAAACCTCATTTAGAGGGAAAAGTTGATAGCAGGCATAGCCACAACCCAATAGGAGGCCACCAAAAGCAACCAAGAAATAATTGTGGTAATCACCCAGCCAGGCAAACAACTAAGAAAAAGCAAGTCTAGGAGGACCACTAACCGACCAATAGAAAATTAGGTAGGAAAGCAACCTGACCAGAACAAAATAAGGTCTCTTTCAGACCCTAGAGAACAATCAACCACCACCAAAAATAAAACATGAAGGCAAAAACCACAAAACATCAACCTTCAAGCCACAAGTCAGAGGGAAAAACCAACAATCAGCAGCCACCGACCCAAAATAGTAAAGGAAAGCAGTAACCACCAAAAATCCCAACACTAGACATAAATGAAAAGACTAACAACAACCTTCAAACAAAAACCACCCAAGACAACTAGTTAGAGGGTAGAAATAAATAGTAGTATCCACCAAACAAGGAAACACTCATAGAAAATGAGGTTAGTGAAGACCCTAAAGAAGAATAGCAAGGAGCAATCCCAATATGGGAAAGCACAAAAGTAGCAATCAATAAAAACGCTCAAAGAAAACACCATAGCCAAAGACCAACGAAAAAAATCTACAAGTTAGAGTCTGAGGTAAGGTAGTTTGGAGTTATCCAGATTAACCAAGCCTCTCAGTAGCTTAAGTAAGTTTTGATTATCTAATATAGTGAGCTCATTTAATTCAACACCCAAATTGGATAGGAAATCCACACAAGCATTACCTTCACGAAGAATATGAGAAAATTTGTAGCAAACTTGAGAGAGGATGGTTTTGGTGTGATGAAGGAGATAAAATAAGTCAACATTCCCCATTTTATTAGAAGTGAGCATATCAAGTAAAATAAGAGTGTCAACTTCAATCCAAATATTAAAAAGGCCTTTGTTCAAAAAAATATCAATAGCTTTATTAACATCCATAAGCTCAACATAAATAATGGAATAGGCTTTGAGGGTATAAGCAAATGCACAAATTACAGTACCTTTGGAGTCCCTAATAATACCACCATAACCATATTTATTAGGTGAAACTAAACCATCAATATTGATTTTAACAAAGTTCTCATTAGGTTTAATACAATGGATAATCCTAATAGCCTTATAAAAATAAACATTAGGCAGAATAACACCCAATTTTTTAGCCACAAATTTGTAACCTCTAAAATGGATGTTACTAATTAAATTAGCATTAAACAAAGCATGAATTTTTTTCTTTAATTTTAGCGAAGGTCCTTTAATGATTCATAGGAATACCACAATATATAACATCATTTCTATCCGTCCAAATGAACCAAATAAATGTAATAGCAATTAAGGTTTTGATATGACCTTTCAAAGTTTTTTGGAAACAAGCTTCAAGAAGTTGATATAAAGAAAGGGAACCCTGAAAATAGTTAGTGTTAAATAAATCATCATACCATATCCATAATTTAAAAATAATGGCACCATTGACAAAAACATGATTAACATTTTCAATATGAAAGCAACAATAGCACTTAGATGGTAAATAAAACACTTTATTTTAGAGCAAGTGATCTACATGAATAAAGTTATTCAAAATCCTCCAAGATAAAACCAAATAAGAAATGGGAATGATATTGTTCCAAAGTTTAATGAAAATATTAGAGGAGTTCTACTTATCTCTAATAAAATTCCAAACCTCTTTAAGAATGAAATCACCATTGTAAGAGAGATTAAAAAGAATTTGATCCAGTTGCTTAGAAAAAATAGGGATGTTTCTAAAGTTATCAAAAAGAAAAATAGAGATATAAGTCTAAAGATTGTTTCCATTCTAATTATTATTAAGACAAAAAGAGTTAACTTTGATAGCATCAGTAGAGGGTGTAGATAAAAGGGAGTCAATAGAGCCATTGTCAATCCAATTGTCTTGCCAAAGAAGGATGAACCCGAATGAATACCCCAAGTACTTAAGAGGTAAATGTTGATGTTTAAAATTAGTGATATGCAATATGTGATTGATTTTATTATTGGAGATACTGGAAGAAGTAATAAAATAGCTTTTGTTCTTATTGATAGTAAGACCACTTTCTCTACCAAATGTATTTGAAAAATTCTTAAGATTATTGATATGATGAATGGAAGGTTTGCAAAAAATAATGAAATCATCCACAAAGCTTTAATGAGAAATAGGAAGACCACCAAGAGTTCTGTAATACATACTAGGATTATTTAAGAATAAATCATTAATGCTCCTAGATAAGTATTCAACAGTAATGATAAATAAAGCTAGAGATAAAGGATCCCCTTGTCCTAAGCCATGGGAGGAATGAAAGAAACCCAAAGATTCCCCATTAAATAAAATAAAAAACCATGCATTATTAATACAATTTCTAAAAGGAAATATAAATTTATCAGAAAACCCAAATAAATTCAGAATATGAAAAAGGAAATATAAAGATATATTATCAAAATCTTTGGTAATATCTAATTTGAAAAGAATGTTTCCACCTCTTGTCATAGGATCTAAATCATGAATACATTCTTGGGCAAGTAAAATATTATAATAAATAGATCTACCTCTAACAAAACTAGTTTGGTTGAGAGAGATAATCTTATGAAGAAGAGGAGTAAGCCTGTTGGCAATAATTTTAGAAATTAGCTTATTGAAGAAGGTGCAAAGACTAATAAGTCTAAATTCACTCCAATAGTCTAGATTACCTTTACTAGGTATGAGAATAATAGAAGTGCTAGAAAAATATATAGGAAAAGGTTTACCATTAAAGAAATCAACCACAACATCAATCAAATCATTTTTAATAATGAACTAACTTTTTTGAAATAATTTATTAGTGAAACCCTTTGGTCCAATAATAAAATCTATTTTCATGATATTAAGAGCTTTAAAATTTTCATCTCCGTTAGCCAAAATAGTAAACAAAGCATTGTCATCATTAGTAATAATAGATGGAATCAAGTGTGATTTAGAAATAGCTTCATAAGAGAAACTCTTATTAAGAATATTTTTAAAATAATTAATAATCGAATCCTTAATATCATTATTCTTCGTAATCCATTCTCCATTATCATTTTTAATTTTATTAATATTATTTAAAGGTCTCTTTTTATTGACTAAAGCATGTAAATACCTAGTATTCCTATCACCATCTACAATATGTTTACTAGCAACTTTTTGATGCTATTGAGTTTTATCCATATTTTAAAAATTAACAAGTTTATCCTTTGCCTCATTCAAGTCCATAATCTTGGAAGGTTCCGTCATAACAGACTCTTCAAGATCACAAACCAAACATTGATATCAGCAAAAAGCATTTTAAAATAATGCTTGTTCTACCAAACCAGATTTTGTTTAAGTCATTTCAGTTTAAACCAGAGCATATTTGTCCCCCCTAATCAAATTATCAGGATGTAAAGGAGATTTCCAATTGTTAGCCACAACATTAAAAAAATTAATTGTGGTGTTTAC
Source organism: Cymbidium sinense (assembly GCA_021442155.1). Lineage (NCBI taxonomy): Eukaryota > Viridiplantae > Streptophyta > Magnoliopsida > Asparagales > Orchidaceae > Cymbidium > Cymbidium sinense. The sequence goes on along the minus strand of JAKCPB010000508.1, from coordinate 83,855 downwards.
TTTTGAGGTGTATGACACCACATAGATCTTAGGGGTTACTTATTGAAGTGATCGAGTACGACATTAAAGAATGATACACTATCTTAAAAGATAGAAATCATCACTCTATAATGGACCTAATCACCTAATAAGGACTCCTAAGGCTTGATGGCTCTTCGAATATACTAGAGATCTTTCCCCTTGTTTACATGGAAGAGTAAAGTAAGATTTATTTTATTCCAGGTTCGTTAAGTTCCCTATGGAGACAAGCCTCCATAGTTAATTTTAATTACATCAAAAAGAATAGAAATTCCTTAGGAATACTCTCGATTAAAGTAGAAATTAAGGTCTCCAATGATTTCAAGGCTAGACTATCAAAGGAGTTTTTGTATTGAAAAATCAAATGGGATTGTTCAAGGAAAAGACTTATTATCAAAGTCAAAAATCAAATGGGATTGTTCAAGGAAAAGACTTATTATCAAAGTCAAAGGGAATGAGCAGGACATGTTCATGATACTAGGAAGCCTAGCGAGCATTCTAATATATCCTATGGTTTGGCTTTATATGTTTGAAGTTGAAGAGGTTAATTTTATTGAAATTTCCATTTTATTAGAAAGCTAAGATTTATAATCCAACAACACAAGGTTGAGAAAATGCCTAAGAGGTGGGGATTTATGCTAGTAGCTTAGAACCTAGACCTATATCAGAGCTTTGGCATAAGCCAAAGCATGACAAGTAAAAAAAAATAAGGTTTACCTCCACAAGAAAGAATAAACCACCCGACTACTGGGCTTATAGCTGCCTGGAGTGGCCACCAGCTAATTCCTCCTATAATTTTAAAAGCATGTTGGTAGGTCTTAAGCATTTGCAAGATAGTTGGGCTATTATTAATTTAGAAAGATACAAAAGTCCTTAAACCCACTCCCTAAGAGACTAGAGCATGAGTGGTATGAGTAATGACATAATCTACAAATGCAAATCATTTCAAATTTTATATGATTTTGGACACTTCATTTTGATAAAGGTTTGGGGATTTGGTATCTCTATATGCATGATGAAGTTAGATTATTGGCTAAATCATTGGAAAGAGGTGTTTTTCCATAAGAGGCCCTCAAAGGTCAAGCCTATCATGCAAGGATGGATACCCTCTAGAAGAGTGAAGCAATATGCATGCATGATGTGAAATACAACAAAGGGTTGCTAAATCTTTTAATTATCTTGATTTAATGCCTAAACTTTATGTGAGATTATGAATTATTTAAAACTTTAGTTATGAGTTATAGTTGGGTAAAAGATTTATTTTTTTTAAGAGCCTAATTGCATTAGACACATTCAAAAATCAATCATTTAAGAAACTAAGAAAAGCATGCCATTTCTAGTACATCTTATAAATCATCAACCAATTTCTATAACTATCATGAAAAGAATAAAAGGCGATCTGGTCACCATACAACTGAAGAAAAGATGGTAGCCTCTGCCCTTATACAACCAAAAATTACAAAATAATAATTACAATTTATAATGAACGAATGCTATTGGGGGTCTTTATTCTTCATTCTTCATGTCTTTATATCTTTCCTTTGATTTGATTTTCTTCACTTCAAAGTCATCACATGGCCTCCCAAGACAAAGCCATCTAGCCAATGCTCATCCTTATCTTCCATAACACTAATCCTAATTCCTAATTGCAAAATTACATTACGTATAGAAAAAGTAAATCTAAATACACTTGCAAAATAGTGGTTAGTTTAACATACATACAATCCCAAGCAATTATATCATAATTTGGACTTAGCACCCTGCACATGGGTAGCATCATCTAACTTGGATTATGCATACTTAAGCAACCTAAAGAGAGTATTTATATTTATTTTAAGCTTAAGCATAATCCCATGTAAAAAAATTTGATTAGGCTAATCACACCTACCATCCTCTAAGCATACACCCTAAGATCTAGTCTACTGTACATCACAAATAAAATATACATCATACCAAACGCACAACATAAAGCTAGAAGTAGTGATTTAATTTTAATGTGTGTGTTAAGGCTTGTGTGGTATGTCTTGCTAGGCATTAGAGTTGTAGTTATCTAAGTATTGAAATATTTAATTTAACATGAAGGGTTGGTTTCACTTGAAATTATTTAAATGATTTGAGAATTTTAATTTATGTTTTCTTTTGTTTCATTTGATTAGACTTAGAAACTAAGTGTTATAAAGAGAATAAAAGACAATTACCTTCTTTCTTGCCTACCTTAAGCCACTTTCTAAAGCATGTTAATTTGATTTAGTTCTCTTTAGTGAATGGCTTATTACACATTTTAACTTAATCCTAAGTTTAGGCTCACTTTAAATAATCTTATTTAATATGAAAGGCATCTTAAGATTAATTCAATTGAATTATGATATATGTTCAATCATTCCTTTCCATCACATGTAACATGCATATGATATTAATAATAAATATACCTACACATACAATATGTTTTAGAACACTTAGATGATGAATGTAAATGTGTATATTTGTAGAAAAGGAGATTTTTATTCATTAACTAAATGCACATACAAGTGTATAAAAGTTTTAAGTGAATACTTTGCCATTATTAAACTAGGGGAATTAGGTAAAGACCTCCTGGGGGCTACTTAAAGCCTCACATCCCAAATATCCATTAGATATACCCACTATTCTTGAATACATGAATGTACAAATGACTACAAGAATGGAAAATCATGCAAAAGTTGTTTTTTATTTAAATTGAATTATTTATACATGTGAGCTAAAGTTGAAAAGGATATTTTCATTCATTACCTAAATGCACATAAAAGTGTATAAAAGTTTAAGCGGATACTTCTCCATTCTTAAACTAAGGGTGTGAGGTAAAAACCTCCTTGGGGCTACTTAAACCCTTGCATCCCTAGAATGTTTATACTAGATATACCCACTATTCTTGAATACACATGAATGTACAAGTGACTACAAAATGGAAAATCATGCAAAAGTTGTATTCTTTCAATTGAATTATTTATACATGTGAGATAAAGTTGAAAAGGTGATTTTCATTCATTAGCTAAATGCACATACAAGTGTATAAAAGTTTTAAGCAGATAGCCATTGTATTAAACTAAGGAAGGTAAAACCTCCTTAGGGCTACTTAAAGCTTTACGTCCTTGGAATGTCCAAACTAGATATACCCTCTATTCTTGAATACACATGAATGTACAAGTGACTACAAGAATGGAAAATCATGCAAAAGTTGTATTTCTTTCAATTAAATTATTTATACATGTGAGCTAAAGTTCTATCTAAATTCTAACATAAAAATACATATGAAAGAATTCTAACAAATGTTGTGCCCTTTTCAAATGGACTATACACTTGTTAACATTCAAACTTTATGTAAATCTGTATAGAAAGAAGAGAACTTGTCACATGTTCTAAACCATGGACTATGCAAACATAATTAATTATAACTATTATCACTTATATTAGTTGACATAAAGTTTGAAAATAACTTTGATTTAATAGTGATAATAGTCACACATATATTAAATTAAATCAACACATGGAAGCTTGACATAAAGGGAACCATTTGATTTAGTTAATTTTGCAAAAGATGAATGCATAAACCAAATGACATACAACATTTAATATGATTAGAGAAGAATAACTAAACATAAACACATAATTTTGTTCAATTAAATTAATTTCTAAGGATAATCATATCAAATAAAATCATTTCAAGCAAACCAAAGTTTCTTATTTTACTTTTAACTTTTATGTTTCAATTTGATTTAATGAAATGAAGGAAAATTTCTTGATCTTAACCCATTCCCATGTTTGTGAATTGATTTAGTTTAATTGAATGTAATTAAGTTGATTTTATGGATTAATTTAGTTGTAATATGCATTAAATCCTAATTAATTACCATGTTACCTTTAAATTAATTAAATAATTATGAGCCATATGATATGCATGGAAAATAACTTTGTGATTAAGAAATGAAAGGGCCTAATGCAATTAGCTGATAATTATTGATTAATTAGATTAAGAAACTTAACTAATTACTTTTATTTTCCACACATATGGGTAAATCTTAATTTCATTAACTCTCTTTAAGCTATTAAACACCTAAAGATCAACCCATGAATTAATTAATGAAGATCATATATGATTGTAATTTTAATTAGATTAATGAAATCAATAATTAATTAATCACTTTCTATTCTCTTGTTAAAATTGATTAATTATCCTCGAATGAAATGGATTTAAGGAATGGGTTGGGAAAGTCCCAATATTCCATAAATCCCTTCTCTTAATGAAATAAATTAGAGGAAACAATTAGGAAAGAAGTCTAATCATTTTCCTCCAATATTTTATATGAATAACTAATCAAATAAAGCTTAGTGAATTGTAATTAATAGTTAAATTAATTATAATTTAAGATATGTGTCATAACTAAATTTTGTTTTTGACTTTTAAGATCTAAATATAATAATTATAGATTAAATTGATTTTTATAATTGACTTTCATAAATTATGTTCAAATAACTTTTTCTATTTGATTATAATATTTATAATGTTATTGGTTTAGTTAATTATTTTTTATACTAAGTTTTACTTAGATTTTATGCCAATTTAATTTGTACATTTTTTGGATGTTATTTGATCACATATTATTTCTTTCTTTTTTTATTCTAAAGATTGATTAACTCATTTTTTTAGATATGATTGAATTTAATAATAAATAAAATATTAGATTAATCGTGATCATTCAATCAAAGATCAAATGACCCATGAGTTAATCATGGCTTGATAGGTGGAATCAAATCACTACACTATTCGACCTAATCAAAAATATTCACTTCAAACACATAAAATGAATAGTCTTACTTTTGTCTCTTAACTATCACTGAAAGGATTAAAAAGTAAAGTGCATGGGCTCTAAAGGTTGAATCTTAATGATGCTTGCATTCAACACATCAAATATGAGATCCCTAAGGCTTTCTAAAGGTTTAAAAATTATACCTCGCTAGAGCTAATGTCTGGTGGATTCCGACCAAGAGGTGGCTTAATTTGGAAGAAATGAAGCCCTATTGAGGTGCTTGTTGGGTCGGATCAATACTTCAGCTAGCATTCTTTTCTTTGCTCCTATGGTTTCTTCCTCCTCACTTGCTCATAGACACACGGCTTTGGCATCCCTCTTGGAGAGGAAAATCTAGATTCTTGACTTTTTAAATTTTTCGAACAATCATATCCAAAATATATAGTCTCATTAGATGATCAAACTCATATAATATTGATATCCATCGAAGCGGTAATTTTGATAGGTTGACCAAAATGATTGTGTCTACCGGAAACCCTAATAAATCTTTGCCTTAACTCTAAATCCATGTACTCAAATTCTTGGCACCAGTCTCTTCAGAATGTATTCCACCCAAATTATATATATGATGTGTTAGGGGTGAGAACATTAATTTCAAAAGCCTCTAAAAGCTGAGCATACCACTATAGATCATTAAAGAATCCTCCAAGCCCTACCAATAGTGCCTTTGATTTGGAATTTTTGTATAGATCATTATGGATGGATTTCAAGGCAATTAAATCCCTGGCATACTATTCTGCATCAATACTTGCACCAATTCCATGGCGACTCAGCTCATTTCCCTTAAAGGAATACTAATATGTGGAGTAGTGAGGTCCGGCCTTCCCATAATCAATCATCATCTATGATCTTGGATCTTCTCGATGATCCTCAAGGAGACCTCAATGGTGGGCTCATGGAGGACCGGATCAACCTTGATAATTTTAGGATTCTTTCTTCATGCTGAACCATCCAATGGAGACCTTTGAAGGGGTTCTTCTAAAGCCAGCGATGGAATGGGAGAAGTGATGAAAAATGGGACCGATCTTGATAGAAAGTGATCTTATGAAGATGGAGGCATAGAGGAATTTTCTGGCAAGCTATCGAGTGGCATGGTTCAGTCGATCAATAAAAAATTCATGGGATGACTCATGTGATTTCTACATAGTTGGGATCAAGGATGCCTGGGATTATTTGGTGCATACTATGTGTCTGACTTTGGAGAAAGAGGGAAGAGATCACTAGAGGAAGAGGGAGGTGGATCTTTGCTGGAGCATGGTTGAGGAAGAGATAATGGGGTAGAGTTTGCTTTCAGCGGAGGAGAGGTTCTGGAGATATTTTTTATTATTTTATTTTTTTGGGATGGGAGAGCCTCTGAAGTAGGAATGAGAGGGCTTGACTTCTTCTTGAAGGGAGATGAGAAAAATGATGCGGCCTCATTTTTTATCTTTTAGTGTGTCATGTTTTCTGCTGGCCAAGAGAGAGAGAGAGAGATGCCAACTTTGTCCTACATGCTTCTCCACATTTCCTCTTTTTTATTTCTTTATTTTTTGTTTTTATGTGTTTTCATGATCACATAAATTAGGAAAGAGTAGGTCATTTAATAGTTCTTTCTTTTTCACTTTTTTGTTTTTAAATTTGGTGAAACTAGATTTTTTTAAATAAATGATAAAAAAAAAGTTTTACATAATTTTAATAACATTAGTAATTAATTGAATAAAAATTTATAAGTTATGTGTATAAAATAAGATAATTTTAATTATAATTAATAATTGTTGATAATATTGATTCATAATTTGATAAATTAATTATTTTGATTTAATAGTTAATATTATATATATATATATCATTTATTTATAGTTTTTCTTTTGATTTAATTCTAAACAAATTTTCTTTGATGTTTAGAATTGGTTTAATCTCTCTCTCTCTCTCTCTCTCTCTCTCTCTCTCTCTCTCCATCTCTCTCTCTCTTTTATAGTTCATTTTAGATTTCAAATGTATTGTATATGTTAAATTAAAATTTTTTGTTTGTTATTATCATTTATATATATATATATATATATATATATATAATAACTTAACATTCAAATCATGATTTGATTTAATTTAGGATTAAACTTAACTAAAATTGCATTAGATTTTGAATTTTAATATGAATGATTTACTTGATGGTTTTGATTGTGATTTTAGGTAGAACATGGAATGATGATTGAAGGATTGATTAATTTTTGGTAGAACTTGGCTAAGTCCTTGAAATTGGCTTAAAGGTTTTGATTTGGATTTGATTTGATTTGTATTTAGGTTTAGATCATGATTTGAAGTTGAGTTTGAGTTTAAATTTGATAAATTGATTGAAGGGTTGAATTAATCTTTGGGAAAATCAATTGAATTTGGATTGATTTGGATTTGGCTAAGACTAAGTCCATAAGATAAACTTAGGAAGAATTTTGATTTTGGATTTGATCATAATCATTTCAATTGGATTTTGATATTTGAATTGAATTTGAGGTTTGGTTTGAAGAAGGTGAACACAGAATTTAGGCTATAGTAGGTGAGTCTCCTTAATCCTAAGGCATCTAATCCTATGATTAACCCTTCTAAGTTTAGGTTAAGTGTTCACCTAATCACTAGAAGTGTCTTATGACTAAGGAAGTCTTAGTGTCTAGAAGATCCCTAGGTCTAAGAAGAGAAGGTAGAGAAGTCACTCCGAAAGTGAGGTCAACATTAATATGTTGAATCCACATATTTTAAAATCTAAAAGGTGAGAAATTCTTTAATATATTAGAATTATCTTTAATAAAAACCAAAAGAGTAGCATGATTAGACAAGGTCCTGCTTAAAAGATCTATAGAAGTAATAAGCCATTGAGTAATCCAATGAGTATTAAAAAGAATTTGGTCCAACTTTTGCCAAAGTCTAGAGTTTTTCCAAGTATAATTAGAACCCTTAAAACTAATATCAATCAAATTACAATCAAGGATCATATTAGAAAATTCTACCATGAAATGAATATTAGGAGAGCAATCACCACTTCATTCAGAATGAAAAGAAGAGAATAAAATAATGTTGAAATCCCAACCAACAAACCAAGGTTTATTGATAGATGTAGCAAAATTCCTCAAATTATCCCAAAGAAGATTTCTGCTAGATCTATTACAAGATGCATAAACAAAAGATCCCAAAACACAATAATCACCATAAGAGATTTAAGCATTGACTACTTGTTGAAAATCATCAAGAATAGAAACATTAACAAAATCATTCCAAAAACACCAAATCTTATCACTAACATTAGAGAAAATTTTATTGAAATTGATCATTCTAGCAACATGGTTAATATTATTAACATGAATAAGAGGCTCCAAAATAATAAGTAAAGAAATATATGAATTACTAAAGATTTCTAATTAATAGATAGAGGGTATCGATCCCTCTAACATTCCAAATAAGAAAATTAAACATAAGGAAATAAAATGGGGTCAAGAAAAGGTTAATTAAGAGAGGAGAGGGAGGGCACAGTAAATCTAGTGTCTTTTTAACAATTTGGGAGGAAAAAGTTTAACATTCTTTCTCTTATTAGCATGATAAGTTTAGAAACCATTTTCTTTTCCATATAATCATCTTAGAAGGATTATTAGTGGGAGAAGTCTCTTGTATAGAAGTGAGTTCTCCTTCTTCCAAGACATTGGAATTTATTAAAGGCAAATGAGCATTGGGTATAGCAAGAGAAGGAGCATAAACAAATTTATTAAGAAGGCAAGTGTGAACACTCAACCCTTCTTCTTAAATAACCAAATTATTAGATAAAACCAAATCTTTTTGAGAAGTTAAATCATCTTGAACTTGAAAATTAGAATCATGTTTTGCTACTTGATTATCATGAGGAACCAAAACCATATTCTCCATAGAATTTGAATGATTCATAACATTACTATCCTCATTAATATTTTCAATTAAAGCTTCATTATCATCAATCAAAGCTAGCAAGGATGCAGGGATCGAATTGGAGGAAACAAAATCGTCATCCAAAAGTTTAGAAAAATTATTATTGTCCACATTAGAAGCCTTCAGTTGCATAGAAGAAGTAAGAGGTAAAGCAACCTTGTTTAGAACAATCAAAAATAATCCATTTTTTGAAGTAGCTCTTTGATATTTAATAGTGATCAGCCTAGGGTTAGGAATAGAAGTTTCCTTAACAGAGATTTTCTTTTTTAGGTGAGGATGAAGAATGAAACATTCAGGACTACCATACTAATGGATTTTATAGTGAGAACAAAAGAAATGAAAATTTTTAAATTCAATTCTTTTCATGTAAGCGTAATTTTCAGACCCCCACCAGATTTCTTTGGGATTTTTCTTGGTAATGTCCAATTCAACAAGGATTCTAGCCACTGAAGGATGAGATTTTGTAGTCATTGTGTGATCAATTTACAACGGTCAACCAAATAAAGCACCCACAGTAAAAAGTAATTGATGGTTAAGGTATAACATTTAAGGTTTAGGGTTTAGGTTTTCGTGTGTAGGCTTCAGAGTTTAGGGTTTTTAGGGTTTAAGGTTTAGTGTTTAGGGTTAGTTTAAGAATTAGGGTTAGTTTAGGTTTAAGGTTTAGGGTTTTAGCATTTATGGTTTACGAATTAGGTTTTAGGGTTTAGGGTTTGGGTTTAGTGTTTAAAGTGTATGGTTTAGGATTTAGAGTTTATGGTTTAGGGTTTTTAGGGTTTAAGGGTTAGGGTTTAGGTTTAAGGTTTAGGGTTTATGGTTTTTTTTTAATATAGAACAAATTCAAATTCAACATTTCATCTTTTTGATTTCATCAACCAAGTAGCACACCAAGTTTTCTAAGACATAAGCAACGATATAGATAAAAAATGAGCATGCATAGAGCAAATCAAAAGCCCTAGATAACTAGAACCGTCTCTACTATAAAGACATAGTTCCATAAGCAGTAGATTGGATAAGTCATTCTTTAATTTCTTGAGTTCCCATTAGAACTACCCCCGCCTCTCGAGTAGCAGAATCTGCCATCATATCCCTGATCTCTCCCTTTGCACCACCACAACTGTAACCTTCGTCAGTTCTTCCACCCTCATAACCTCCACCTCCATATCCACCAGCACCTCCAAATTTTGTTGACGGTGATGTTCCTACTATCAAGGTTCAACCCGTTCTTAGGGTTTAAGTTTAGGTTTAATTTTATTAGCTTTTAGGGTTTAGTTCTATTTTTTAATTTATTTGGTTACTTTAGGTTTAGAGTTTAGGGTTTAGGAGTTAGGAGAGGTGGGTTTAGGATTTAGTGGTTTAGGTTATGGTTTAGGGAGGTTTAGGGTTAGGGTTTAAGATTTAGGTGGAAGAGGAGATTGGTGTGGTCAGGTTTATAGAGATTTGGGTGAGGTTTAGGTGAAGGTTTAGTTTAGAGTTTAAGTTTAGGTGGGACAGTTAGGTTTAGGTGTTTTAGGAGTTTAGGTTATAGATAGGTTTGTGGTTTAAGGGTAGGAGGGGTTTAGGGTGGGGTTTAGGGTTAAGGGTAGTAGTGGTTTAGATTTAGTTTAGTTTGGTTTATGATTTTAAGTTTACAATTTTATTTATTTTAATTTAATAAAGTTTAAGGTTTAGGTATATTTAGTTAATTTAATTTATTTTTTATTTATTTTAATTTAATTTATTATATTTATTTAAGTTTATTATTTTTATTTAGTTTAGCTTATTTATTTTAGTATATTTTTATTTTTATTTTATCTTTTAGGCTTAGGTTTTATTTTTTTATATTTAATTTTAGGTTTCAATTTTTATTTTATTTTCTTAAGTTTAGGTTTTAGGTTTTATTTTAAGTTTATTTTTAGGTTTTATTTTTTAGTTTAGGTTTAGGTTTAGGTTTAGGTTTAGTTTATTCTTAGTTTATTTTATTTCATTTAGTTTAGGTTTAGTTTATTTTAGGTTTATGTTTAAGTTTTATTTATTTTAGTTTATTTTAGTTTAGGTTTATTTTATATTATTTATTTTATTTTATTTTAGGCTTTTTTTTTTTAGTTTTTTAGGTTTTATTTTTATTTAATTTTAGGTTTATTTTTTTTTTTATTTAGTTTTATTTTATTTTATTTTAGTTTATTTTATTATTTTAGTTTTAGTTTTTATTTTATTTAGTTTTTTTGGTTTTAGGTTTATTTTATTTTTAGTTTAGTAAGTTTATTTATTTATTTTAGTTTTATTTTAGGTTTAAGTTTAGGTTTAATTTTAATTTATTTAATTGGATGTATTTATTTATTTATTTTTTAGGATTTAGGTTTTTTTAGGGAGGTTTGTGGTTAGGATGGGAGGGAGGATTTAGGGTGGGTTTAGGGAGTGGTATGGGTTTAGGGTGGAGTGGTGGGTGGAGTTTAGGTTTAGGGTTTGGGTTTGGGTTAGGGAGATTTAGGAGTGGTTTAGGTTTAAGTTTAGGTTTAGGTTTAGTGATTAGTTAGAGTTTAGGGTTTAGGTTGGGTGATAGTTTATAGGGAGTGGTTGGGGTAGGATTAGGGTTTGATTAGGGTAGTTTTGGGTTTAATTTGGTTAGGTTTTAGGTTTAGGGTTTAGGTTTTAGTTTTGGGCTTAGGGTTTATGATTTTAGATTTTTTTTAATAGAGAACAAATTCAAATTCAACATTTTATATTTTTGATTTCATCAACCAAGCAGCAGACAAAGATTTATAAGAAACAAGTGACGACATAGATTATAAATGAGCACGCATAGAGCAAATCAAAAACCCTAGATAACTAGAACTGTCTACAGAAAGACACGAGTTCATAGCAGATCGGATGATTCTTCAATTTTCTAGTTACCATAACCACCCCACCTCTGAGGATCGCCATCACATCCCTGATCTATCCCTCCGCCACAACCATGGTTGTAACCTCTGTTGCTCCTCTCGCCTCTATAACCACCACCTCCATATCCACCATCAATTGAATTTGGGTTTTGTAATGAAGGAATTTGGCTAACTCCATGGAGTTTGGACATGTGGCTTAGGTTAAGATTTTAATTTGGTTTGATTTTGCTTTGATTATTAAAATATATATTTCATTTAAATTTGTGATGATGATTGAAAATATGATTGATTTGTGAGATAATCAATTGAGTTTGACTTAATTTGGATTAAGATTTGGCTAAGTCCATTGGATAGGTCGTATGTCTTAGGAAGGGTTTTTATTTAATTTAATTTAGTTTGATTTAGTTTTGATCATTTGAATGTAGATTTGATTTATATTTAGTAAGATGATTAAAGATATAAATTGATTATGAGAAGATCAATTAATTTGGGTTAAGATTTGGCTAAGTCCATGGGATGGGTCATACAGCTTAGGAAGGGTTTCAAGTTTGGATTTGATCATGGGCATCAATCATTTGGTTTTGGAATTTAGGTTTGGATTTGGATTTGGATTTAAATTTGATTTGAATTGAACTTGAGGTTTGGTTTGAGAAGGTGAACATGGATTGGATTTGGGTTGTAGGGGTAGGTGATTATCCTAATCTAAGGCATAACTAATCATATGGTTAACCCTTCTTTCTTTAGGCTTAGGTTCAGTGTTTACCTAATTATTAGAAGTATCTTATGACTAGGGAAGTCTTAGTATCTAGCAAACTCCTAAATGTAAGATGGCAAGATTGAATTTGCACTCCAAAAATAAGGTCAATAGGCCTTAGGCTCCATAGAGTCGCTCTTAGAGATAGATGATTGCAAGACCGAAGCCAAGTTTCATATTATAGACTCGAATACATCTTTCAATGCTTTGCTTGTAAGACCATGGATACATGAGAACAACTTAGTTCCATCATCTCTACATCAGTGTATGAAGTTTGTGAGAGGTAGGATCGTCTACTATGTCAAAGGAGATCTCAAGCCATTTACAAGTCATGAGGTCGGCATATATGAGGATGCAGCTTACTACCTCCCTCAAAATCAACAAGTCTATTCTTGTGAACTTGGCCAAAGTATAAAAATAAAAGAAAAGAAAAGAAAAAAGAAAAAGAAAGAGAAAAAAAATAAAAGAAAAGAGAAAATGAAAAAGAAAATAAAAGGGAGCTAAAATAGACTTGGAAGAGGAAGTGGAGCCTGATATTAGATTCCACCCAAGGTTTGTTACTCCATTCGAACATATGGGTAGGATGACCGACCTCCAGATGAGGAAGAGGCAAGTTCGAGGTAGTCCGGGTGGAAAATCTTATTGGCCACCAATATAAGATATGTCCCAGCTACAGAGTACACGCTATCAATATATACTTAGAATTTAGTTCATATGATGTGTCTTATATGGTTAGCACTCCAACCAACTCTTCTCACTAGTAGATTGCCTTGGAGGTGACACTTGAGCCAAATAGCAATGAATACCGGGCTCCAAAGAAAAGCATAAGTGTATCCAAGTCTATATATAAAACAGTTAGGCATCAGTTGTTAACCTTAGCTCTAACCCCATTTTCCTCTCAAAAAGCTGAGGGTATGATAGTTAAACAAGCCCTTAAGTCATCCATAATTGTGATTACTCAGTGGTTCTTTATGGGAGAATCATCCTCAAGTTAAGAAGTTGATGTAGAACTTGAGGATGATACATATAAAGATTTAATATAATTACCTTTTGATTAGTACTTGCCTTGTGTTCATAATTTAGCAAGAAAAGGTTAATCCCACACTTGGTCAAACCATAATGACTACTTCAAAATATGGAAGAACAAATGCAAAAGCACTCAACCAAGATCGGACTAGGATTGTATAGTGAGTCAGTTGATGATGATGATTACTATTTAGTCATCACCAATCATTTGGAATCTGATAGGTTATTTTCAAATCAAATTAAATCATATGAGGAGATGTGCATAGAAACTTCAAATGATCCAGATGATTTTGAAGTCAAAGATGCACCACTAGAGTTTGAAGAAGAGATCAAGTCAATCATCGATGAGCTCAAGGAAATCAATTTAAGAACTAAAGAAGATCCACGCCAGACATACATCAGTTCTTTATTAAATGAAATTGAAACCAATGACTTAGTTAGGCTGTTGACTGAGTTTAAAAATTATTTTGCATGGAGTTATAAAGAGATTCCTTGATTGGCTCCTGACATAGCTATCCATAAACTAGCAATAGAGCCTACTACTAACCCTATAAAGCAATCTCCTAGATGCATACGATGTCCCAGTTAGAAAACTGATCGATGTTGGCTTCATTAGAGAAGAAAAATACCCTACCTGGTTAGCCAACATTTTCCCAGTTAAGAAAAAGAATGTCCAAATTCACATATGCATTGATATTATGGATTAAAATAAGGCATGTCCAAAAGACAAATTCCCACTACCAATCCTAGAACTGATGGTGGACATTGCCTCATCTCATATAGTCTTCTCTTTCATGGATGGCTCATCTGGATATAACCAAATAAAGATGGCCCTTGAAGATGAAAGAAACACAGCTTTTAGAACCCTGATCGAAATCTATTGCTATAAGGTCATGCCTTTTTTAAAATTCAATGCTACATACCATGGCTATGACTTGAATCTTCGACAAACACATTCATCATCAAGTTGAGTGCTATGTTGATGATCTCGTTATCAAAAGTAGAGAAAAGGAAGACCATCTCTTTGACTTAAGAGTAGTTTTCAAATAGTTAATATATTTTAGCCTCAAAATGAACCCCCTAAAGTGTGCATTCAGAGTAACTTCAAGAAAATTCCATGGGTTTATTGTCTGACACTAGGGAATCGAAATAGATCCAAAGAAGATCAAGGTGATACTAAAAATGCCACCCCAAAAAGTTTAACTTAACTCAGGTCATTCTAAGGGCGATTGGAGTATTTAAGATGCTTTATATACAACCTATCGGGAAGATGGCAGCCATTCTCATCACTTACCAAAAAGGATGTCAAGTTCAAGTGGGATGGCAAATATGAGCATGCCTTTGAAGTTATCAAGCATTACCTGATGACGTCATTTATTGTAGCAGCCCTTATCCCGAGGAAGCCACTCATACTTTACACTATTACATTAGACGACTCCCTTGGTGCTTTGTTGGCCCAAGCCAACGATGAAGGGAAGGAAAATGCACTCTGCTACCTCATCCATCATCTATTCCCTTGTCGAGGCTAATTATCCACCTATTGAGAAGCATTGCTTAGCTTTAATCTTTGCATACCAAAAACTACAGCACTACATGCTTTCTTATAAGGTGAACTTAATCTCTAAGAACAATCCACTATTATATCTCATGACTTGGCTGACGCTATCCAGATGTTTGGCATGATGGTCCGTGATCCTCTTACAGTTTGACATTACCTTTGTATCCCTCCGTATGGTGAAAGGACAAGCACTAGCGAAATTCTTAACAACACATCCACTTCTTACTTACTCTTCGCTTAGTGATGATCTCCCAGATTAACAAATCATGAACTTGGGGGATACTAGCTTTTACCTCTGGGATATGTACTTTGATGGTGTGGCTTCTTCTCAAAGAGGAGAACAACCATAATCTATTATTTCATGAAAAGAAGGTGTAGGAATAGTTCTCTTAACTCCAGACCATGATGTAATGAGATTCTTATATCATTTGTCCATTCCTTAAACCAACAATGAAGCCGAATATGAGGCTCTAATTGACGGTCTGGAGTTGGCTGTTACTCTAAGCATCCGAAACCTTAACATATTTGGGGATTCTCAGCTAGTTATCAACCAAATTGTTGGGTCCTATAATGTTATGAAGCTCAAGCTCCATCACTACCATAAGTACACCATGGAGTTATTGGCCCAAATCCCAAAGGTTATCATTTATAAGATTCCTCAAGGAGAGAATATCATAGTGTATGCTTAAGCTAAGCTTACCAAAGAGTTGGCATGTCTGAAGGATGAATCAATATCAATAAAGGTCCAAAATAGATAAGTCTTATACCTTATTGATATTGAACTCATCAAAAAGTACTCTCTTGGGAGGTTTCCACAAGAAGACAGGAGTTAGATTGGAGGCAACTATTCATGGATTACATAAATAAAGAAAAACTACCTCAAGAGAAGTCCCAAGCCCATCAGATGAAGTAGAGAGCACTTTCTTATGCTCTTGTGGATGGTGTCTTGTACTAGTGGTCTTTCAATCATATGTGGTTACATTATTTAGACAAGCACGAAGACTGTAAAATCATGATCGAGGTACACTTAAGATTATGTGGAGATAACTATTCTAATCCGAGATGAAAGCCAAGATCAAGAGACTATGATACTTCTGGCTGTCGATAATCAAAGATTGCATGGATATGACTAAGAGATGCCACCAATGTCAAATACATAATATGGTCCTACACCAGCCACCCAACATTCTACATCCTATATTAGCCTCATGGCCATTTGAGTGTTGGGGTACTCACATAGTGGGTCAGATTGATCCTCCTTCTTCCAAGGGTCATCGGTTCATCCTAACTTCTATTGACTATTTTTTCAAATGGGCAAAGGTGATTTTGCTTAGACAGGTCACAACTCAGCATGTTCTTTCAATTTTCTAAGAACCATATCATATATAGGTTTAGAGTGTCTCGATGAATTATCTCTAATAATGGTACTACATTCAAGAGCATCAAGATCAATAACATTTCCTGGAGACACATCATATATTAGAGATATTCTACCATCAACTACCCGAGGGAAAATGGCTTAGCAGAAGCCTTCAATAAAACACTCTTCCAAATATTGAAGAAAGCACTCAACAATAATAAGTGATAGTGGTATGAGCAATTAGTTGAAGTCTTATGGGCCACATCACATATAGAACTCCAACTCTACTCCTTTCTAGATGGGTGCAAGTCATTCTACCATTAGAGTCCAACTCCCATCACTAAGAATAGCTGTAGGTAGTAAGATCACAATAGTGCAGAATGCCAAGTTGTGATTAGAAGAGCTCGAAGGTTTGGAGAGATGCTTGCGGGCATGCTAAAACCTCGAGTTGTACAAAGCTAAAATTATTCAAGCTCGTAACAAGTTGGTCCATCCTAGATTTTCAAGTAGGAGAGATTATTTTAGTTCTAAGAAGACCAATTGTTTCCCATTGTAAGATGGGGGGAAAGTTTGAAACCACTTGGGAAGGGCCTTTTGCCATAGGAAAGGCTTACCAATGAGAATCTTATCAAATTATTAATCATAAGGGAGAGCGCACAATGCTTCCAATCAATGGGCTCTACTTAAAGAAATATTATAAATCACGTTTGAAAATAATTATCATCAATGAAAATTCTATTTTAAATTCAATCTCTTCCATGTTTAAAGTATTCTTGTTTGTGAATTTTCCATGATATGTTTAGGGTAGGAGTAAGGAACCCGAGTAGTTCCTATCCTTCATCGACACAACATAAATAAAAACTACACACAAACATATAAAATAAACATATATCTTTTGTCATGGGCTACTCTTAGTTGAGATATTGCCCGAGTGGCACTCACTCATTATGCTAGGTTACGGCGTCTTCTACCCCAATGGTCTTCTTGCTTTGGATGATGTAAGTATGTTATGCTTTCCTTCCTTACTTGGCCACGGCACACTGATGAGCACCTTGTTAGTTTGGTAGGCCTTACTATGTGGCCAGTAAACTACCTAATGTTGGCTTCATTTAAGAGGATGTGAGCCTACTATGCTTTCTTCTTAGATTATCCTTCATGTATTAACTGGGTCGAGTATATTTTAGGATTAAGATAAGTCCTCTTGTGGCTCCTTCCCTCCTAATTACTTTGAGTCTGGGTCCAGTCCTTCATCAGGGTTCCTCGCTTAGTAATCTCTCTAGGTTAGATAGCATCTATCCCTTCGATGGACTATCCGATAATGCTTATGTTGTAAGCCTACATGCTGTCTTTCTAGATTGATCATTGCATAGTGACGGGAACCTTAAGTTAGTTGGTTCTCACTATGCTGATGGATACACCACTCATGTTGACGGATACATCTTAGGTTGGTTGTCACACCTTAGGATACACCACTCATGGTAGATGTAAGTCTGCTACACTTTGTCCTTGAGTTGGTCACCGTACACCTATAGGCTTTCTTTTCGAAGGCTTAAGATAATGCCCCTAGCAGCACTTCCCCTGTGGGAACTATAATTGTATCACATCCTTTGTGACCCCATTTAGATACTAACGAGGTTACTAACGAATTAGACAGTTCTCCTTTCCTAGTAACCACCCCTATGGTTGGAAAATCCATTCTATGGATGTGTAGATTCTCCATTGGTCCAGTAAATCTGAGATAGGTGAATGCTGACATAACCTTTTTTCCAAGTGTGATCCCTCACACACCAACATAGTCCACACATATAAACAAAAAATATATTCACTTGTGGATTAGGAGGACACCCCTAGTGGTATCTTTTCCCAAGCAGGCACCCTATCTTTAAGGCGGTGTCAACTCCCTATAAGAATCATTCTTGAGTTAATATAAGTCCCCGGTATTCACTCAATTAGTAAGTCGAGTTTGATTTATTGTAGGTCACAGGTTGTTCCCTACTTTAGAAGATGTAAGTCTACTATGCCTTCTTCTAGCCTTCGTTTACGAAAAAAAACCCCGTTGGCTAGCTCTACCCCACAACCAGTAAACAATCTCTTCAGATTTGTAAATCTGAGATAAGACAAGTCTGATATAGCCTCTTCTCAGTGGGTCCATTGCACACCGACATGGTCCATTAATTAAATCTATCAAATTTGACCGAGCTAATATCCCCAATGGATATGCCCTTAATTTGAAATCAAACTAAACCAAACAAACCATATCAAATCACATGAAATTAAGATAAAATTAATCTTGACTACTTTTGAGTTGACATAAATCCCCAGCAGCATTCACTCAGTAGTCACCCTATGTCAGGTTCAATTTGTTATGCATCCAATAGATCACCTCAACGATTATTCCTTGCTTTGGAAGATGTAAGTCTGCTATGTATTCTTCTTAGCATAGGCGTTGCACAATGAAAGGCAACCCCTTAGGTTGTCTAGCTCTACCCTGTAACTAGTAGACTATCCCTTTGGATTTGTAAACCTCAGGTAGGTCAAGGCTGATATAGCCCCTTCTTAGTGAGTCCATCACACACTGATAGGGTCCATACATTAACTTAGATTAATTAAACCCAATCTAATTTTTCCCAGTGGAGTTGAATCATACCCATCTCCCTAGTAGAGCCCCAACTCAAATATAAACAAGTCAAGCAAACAAATCAAATTCAAAACAAACCTCCTTAGTGGATCCAAATTATACCAACTCCCCCAATAGAATCTAAGTCAAAGAAGTCCAGCCAAACTCTTATGCCTAGCGAATACATCCTCAAACAAATCTATGAAATCAACTCAAATCCCAATCCCTAGTGAATTTCCCAAACCTACTTCTCTAGTGGAAGGTTCACATACCCGATCCCTAGTGGACTAGAGCTCATATCTCTAGCAGATATGCCTCAAAATCAATTAAAATAAAACAAATTAAAGATGATTCGATCTTAATCCCCAGTGGATTATAGATTCTTATCTACATCTGATCTTCTTTCCACAAATCATATAATCAAATCAAATTCAAACATTATCACAATAAAGTTTTCTTCTTTTATGCCCTTGACATAGACCCCTCACATGTCATGTCCAATGCATGTGTGATCCCCTAGCGGATCTCCCTCCATGTCCTTGACATGGAATTCTCATCAAATCTTATTTCTTCTCTTATGCACACCTTTAATACTTCAACCAAAAGCCAAACAATTTATTCATTCAAATTACATCATCTTAACATTGTAATCAACATTTTATGATTTGTGATGGTGCAAGCTCAAACTAACTATACAATATCATGCTAAACATATTATAGTGTGAATTAACACACTATATTATATTATAATATATGATATTATATTATAATTTTCTATAATATAATATATTATCTAACATTACACCTCATTAGAATCACTTAAAAGGAACAAACAATAAAATTTTTCCAAAATATGAATAATGTTCATTTTGGATGTAAAATTGTTATTTTTCAATTATAAATGGTACAAAATAGCATAATTTTGGTATTGCTTGTTGGTGTGTGCTGTGAATTTGGCCAAATTCTTCCATCTCAAGCTTCAAATTAACATTTTTATGAGTTTTGACCTAATGTATTATAACAAAAGTAATACATACTAAAATGTACATTAACATCTAGTAACACACCACCACAATCATATATATGTTAAGTTATATTGTTATGTACATTATATTTTAATATGCTTTCATATAATATATTATCTTACATTACACCTTAAAATAAATCACTTTAAGAAAAAAATTTATAAAATTTGGTTGAAAAATGAACATTTATTTTGGATGCAAAATTTTATTCTTTTGATTAAATGACACACCATAGCACACCACCAATGATGTTCCCTAAAGCTTACCTTAAATTCGTCCAAATCCCATCATCTCAGCCTACAAATCAGTATTTTTATGAATTACACTAGTACAAACTCTACTACATCATACTATAACAAACTAAATTATGCTAAATAATAAGTAGTAATACACAATAATATGCTATAATGCATGATGCTACACTATGTTATGGCATCCTATATAATAATACACTATAACATATTATGTTATATCATAATGCATATCACATCACAAGGGATTACCTAAGATAAAAAATCATAAAATTAGGCAGAACAATACAAAATTATATGTTTTAGTCTTATCACTTACATATTTTAAATTGAAATAATATATTATGATGCCATGCTCTACCTATTATGAATTTGGCCAAATTCCACCATTTTAAAGTCTAAATCAACATTTTTATAAAAATAATGCTAGTGTAGACTTGACTACATGATTGTAAAATACTAAAGAAATTAAAATGCTCGACAATATATTATGATATATGATGTTATACTATATATAATATTTATTTTGAACATAAAATCTTACTTTTAGACTACAAGTAGTAGCACACCTTTGGTACTACAACCTAATTCCCACTTCAAATTTAACAAATTTCATCATCTAATTTATTAAATCAATATTTTTATGACTTATATTAATATAGACTATAGGGAACAATACCATAATATACTAAAACATTTCAAAACATCTTATGACCTCCAGAAACACATCACTACATGCTCAAATATATGATGCTACATTATCCTATAATATATGGTATTATAATATGATTTAGGGTTAGGGTTTAAGGTATTCAAATCTCTAATAGTCAAGGGAATGTCTCTTGAAGACATTTTCCTTAGCTACCATAACTATGTTAGGATTAGACAAAAATAAAATATATAAATAAATTTTCAAGGTTTAAAAAATAAAAAAAAATATAAAAAAAATATATGTTATATAAAAAATGTTATAATATATAAAAACTTTAAGGGAATGTTTATAATATATAAATAAAAATATATGGTATTTTATTTTATTTTTAAATAAAAAAATATATAAAAAATATATATTATATTTTAATTTTTCATTATTATGTTAGGATTAGGTCATTCTTTATATCTACTCTTAATGATATCTTTATTCAAAATTTAAAGTTTAAAAACTAAACTAAAATAAAATAAATAAAAACCTTAACTAAACTAAAAAAATAAGAAACCTACAACAACAATAATAAGAACAATAACAACAACAACAACAACAAGCCTTTATCCCACTACGTGGGGTCGGCTACATGAATCCTTCATCTACATTGTGTCCTATTATGCATCAAATTCTCATTTAATTCAAGTATACTAAGGTTATTATTTATACAACTTAACCATGTCTTTTTAGGTCTACCTCTACCTTTCTTAACATAAGGCAAATCTAATGCATTTACTCTCTTAATCGGGTCATTGGACGACCGACGCTTTATGTAGCCAAATCATCTAAGGCGAGACTCTCTAATCTTATCTTCCACTGGAGATACTCCAAATTTTTCCCGATCATACTCATTTAACATTTTATCTCTAAGAGTAAACCAACTCATCCACCTGAGCATCCTCATCTTTGTAACACTTAACTTAGTCTCATGCTTCTCTTTTACTGGCTAACATTTTGCACCATAAATCATTGCAGGTCTTACCACCATCTTATAAAATTTTCACTTAAGTTTAAGGGGTACTTTCTACCACACACAGCCGGATGCATTCCTCCTTCAACCATCCAACTTGAATTCTACTAATAAAATCTCCATCTATTTCACCATCATTTTGAATAATGAGCCTAAATATCAATTGCTCACTCTTTTTAATGACTTGTTCATCTAATGTCACAACACTCCCACTATAACTTTTACAACTAAAATTACACTCCATATATTTAGTTTTAGATCTACTTAAATGAAAATCATTAGACTATGAGGTTGACCTCAATAATTCAAGTTTCTCTTGGACTTCCTCTCTAGTCTTATCAACAAGAAGATTGTCATCAGCAAAAAGCATACACCAAGATACATCTTCCTGTAAATGCCTAGTAAGAACATCCATAACTAAAGCAAAAGATAAGGGCTTAAAGCTGATCCATGATGTAATCCAACTAAAATAGGAAAATATTTTGTAAATCCTCCTTGTGTTTGGACACAAGTAATAGCTCTAGTATACATATTCTTAATGACCTGAATATAACCAATATTAACTCTTTTATATTCTAGAACTCTCTAAAGAACAACTCTTCAAACTTTATCATAAGCTTTCTCTAAATCAATAAATATTATATGTGGTTCCTCTTTTCTTTATCAATACTTCACCATTAAACCTCTTAACAAATGTATAGCATACATAGTAGATCTACCTGGCATGAAACCAAACTGGTTGCTAGAAACTTTTGTATCACATCATAACCTATGCTCAATTACTCTCTCCTATAATTTTAATGTGTGACACATTAACTTAATTCCTCCATAATTTGCACACTCTTATGCATCACCTTTATTCTTAAATATAGGAATCAACAAACTCTTTCTCCACTAATCTGGCATCTTTTTAGTCTTTAAAATAAAATTAAAAAGATTTGTAAGCCAAGAAATTTCTTGATTTCTTAAACATTTCCACACTTCTATTGGAATATCATCAGGTCCTACTATTTTTCCACATTTCATTTTCTTTAAAGCTTCTCTAACTTCAAATTTACTAATACGATGATTAAAATAAAATTCTCTATTTTTGTTTAAGGTATTAAAGTTGCTAAAATCAATCATTTTTTTCAGATCCGTCATTGAAATGTTTATCAAAATACCTCATCCACCTGGTTTCAATATCCTTTTCTAAGAAAAGCACTTTATGATTTTCATCCTTAATACACTTCAGTTGAGCTAGATCTTTACTTATCCTATCTCTTTAGTTAGCTAACTTATACATACATCTTTCACCTTCTTTCGTATCTAATCTATTGTATAATTCACTAAAAGCTAATTTTTTAATCATATATTGCTTTCTTTGAATATCTACATGCCACTTATATATTTCTCAATTCTTTGAGTTTTACATCTAAACCAAGTTTTATAACAACACTTCTTATTTTTATCTTTTTTTGCACATTCTGACTCCACCAACTATTTTTATTAAAAGAAGCTTTTCTTTTGATTCTCCAAGCATATTTTTAGCAACTTGCTTAATTTCACATGCTACATTTTTCAACATAACATTAGCTTCCTTATGAACATCCTAAATTCTAAGCCCTTGTAGCTTGCTTTTAAAAATATTCCTATTAGTATTTTTCAAGTGCCCCCATCTAATCCTAGAATAATAATTTGATTTATTTTTCATCTTCCAATCTTTCATCTTAAATTCTAACACTAAAAATTTATATTGGGTATTTAAACTTTCACTTGGAATGACCTTACAATCTTTACAATCTAAACGATCTATTTTTCTTATCATAAAATAATCAATCTGTGCTTTACTAGATCCATTTTTATTTGTAATAATATGCCCATCTCTTTTCTTAAATAAAGTATTAGAAACTACAAAATCATTGGCTAAAGCAAAATTTAATATATTCCAACCTTCTTCATTAGGCACTCCCAATCCATAACCACCATTAATACTTTTAAAATCTTATCTACCAACATGTCCATTTAAATCTCCTCCAATAATATATGTTTTCTTTAAGAGGTATATTTTGTATTAATACCTCTAATTCATTCCAAAATTTTTCTTTTAAACAATAAACTACTTTAGAGCATCGCTTATAACATTGATAATCTTAGTATCAACAATAATCTTTAAAGTAATTCTATCTCTACATCTATAATATTTATATAGCATTATCCTTATATTATCAATATTCATACCTAATACATTTCTAATTGACTTCTAAAACCAAAGTTTAAAACCTAAACTATCCATCTCCTTGGCTTTCTCCCAACCCATTTAGTTTCTTGAACACATAAAATATTTATCTTCCTATGAGGATAATACATTAATTCTATTAGTTTACATAAGGTACCATATTCTAAGATCCTAACCTAATTTAGTTTCATGGGGTGGAGAGGGCACGACGTTTTAGGGTGAAATCAGGATCTGATAGATACACATGATTTAGGTATTAATTTCAAAACTCTCAGCTTTTTTCCCACCCTCATTGTGTTTTTGCTTCTCTAAATCCAGTGAATTCATGTGTTTTGCATCTCTAAATCCGTATATCGTCACCGGATCATTTCGGACTTATGATTATGGTAGGTAACCCTCATCGCATACAACTTGTCTAAATCATAAATCTTTCTGGTCATCGATTTAGCCATGTTTGAAACCATCATCTTTATACAATTCTACTCCACTATTGTAGCAGGTTTTGCAACTTAAGGGGCTATTTGGCTACAAGGTTTGAACAAGATTTAAGCTAGATTTAACTTAAATCTAGCCAAACCGTATTTTTAGATAAGTTAAATTGGATACTTTTGTAATCCCATTAAAGCCGCTTTCACAAGTTAAACCCAAATTTGCTAAATCCTGTTGGTAGGAAGTTTACATGATTTAGAAAAGCATAAGAGCGAGAAAGAGGGTTGGAGGGAGCGAGGATTACTTTGACACCTCCCTTCTCTTTTTTTTGGTATAGAAGACAAAGGGTTTCGAAAGCCAAAATCCATCAATCTCTTCCCTTTTATGATATTGGTTGATTATTTTATGATTAATTAATAGATTTATAATCAATTGGTGTATTATATTATGATAATTTTATTTAATTAATATACTTATAATGTAGGAACCCTTGTATTTAACACACTGAGTATGTATTGCACTTTTTTTAGGATTAGGGAAAGCTGTTTAGGGGATGCCCTAGCATTAACACAATAAAAGATTCATGTCATGATTAATTCAGCAAGTTTTACATATATAAAATTAAAACTCAACCTAAAATAAAATTAAAATAAACCTAAAATAAAATAAAATAAAAATGAAATGAAAACCTAAACCTAAAAAATAAATTGAAAAATAAATAAAAAATAAAACCTAAACCTTAAATTAAAAAATCCTAAACCTAAAATAAAAATAAAATAAACCTAAACCTAATCCTAAACCCTAAATAAAATAAAATAAACTAAAAATAAACTTAAACATAAACTAAAAATTAAAACCTAAAAAGAAACAAAAAATAAAAACCTACAACCTACACCAAAATAAAATTAAAACTCAACTTAAACCTAAAATAAATAAAAAAACCTAAAAATATAATAAAATAAAACTAAACTAAAAATAAACCAAATAAACCTAACCTAAAGAAAACCCAAAATAAAACCTAAACTAAAATAAATAATTCTAAAATAAATAAACTAAACTAAATAAAAATAAAAATAAATCTAAATAAATAAAATAAAATAAAACTAAATAAACTAATGGGTTTACTTAATTTGAAAAAAATAAAATAAAATGAAAATTAAAAAATTAAAAATCTTAACCTAAACCCAACCAAACTAAAACACCTAAACACTCAACTAAACCCCAAACTAAAACTAAACCCTAAAAACTACCTTAAACCCTAAACTAAAACCTAAAACCCTAAATAAACCCAAACTTCCCTGACCTTAAAAGTAACCCAACCCAAAAACCTAAAACCAAAATCAAAAATAAACTAAAATAAAACCTAAAATAAAATAAATATAAAAAAAACTAAACCTCATAAAATAAATAAAACAAATAAAATAAAACATAAAACTAAAACCTAAACTCTAAATCTAAATGTAAAATAAAATAAATAAAATTATAATAAATAAAATAAATAAATAATAAAAATAAAATAAACCTAAAAAATAGAAAACTAAATAAAAGTAAAAATAAAATGTAAAATAAAATAAAATAAACCAAAATAAAATAAAATAAAACTAAATAAAAAAACCTAAAAATAAACCTAAAAAATAAAACCTAAAATAAATAAAAATAAAATCTAAACCCTAAACCAAAAAAAACCTAAACCTACAAAAATAAAATAAACATAAACAACTAAACTAAAATAAATAAAACCTAGACCTAAACTAAAATAAACTAAACCTCAACCCTAAACTAAATAAAATAAAATAAAACTAAAATAAACCTAAATAAAAAAAAAAATAAATAATAAACTATAACATAAAAATTAAAATAAAACTTAAACTAAAAATAAAATAAACCTAAAAAAAAACTAAACCTAAACTAAATAAATTAAACTGATCTTAATATTAATCCAAATAAATAAACTAATAAATAAAAAAATAATAACTAACCTTTGCTAAACACTACCCACAACCCAACCTAACCCACCACTGACCTAAATCCTAAACCCCACTAACACTACCCAAACTTTCCCTAATCCTAATCTATACCAACCTTAACTCTAATACCCCAAAATCATAACTGAACCTAAACTACCTAAATCCTCAAACCCTCCCCCCTCTGACCTCCCTACCACAAACCCTAAATCCAAAACCATAATCCCTAAACCTAAACCATAAGCATAAACTAAAACCCTAAACTCTAAAATAAACCTAACCCAAACCCCAACTAAACTTAAACTTAAAGTAACTAAATAAATTAAAAATAAACTTAAGTCCAAAAACCTAATAAACATAAACCTTAAGAATAACCATGATAGAACATCACCTTCAACTTAGTATGATCAATGGAGGTGAAGGTAGACATTACATGGTGGTTGGGGATCTATAAGTGATGGGGGATATGGAGGCGGTAGTTAGAGTTGTGGTGGTTATGGAGGTTGGAGGAGCGATAGAGGTTATGACCGTGGTAGTAGCATAGGGTGAGATCGAGGATATGATGGTGGATCCCATAGAGGTGGTTGATGGAAACCAAATTGAAGAATGACCGTTTGCTTATGGCTGTGACTTTGATAGACAATTCAAGTTATCTAAGGTTTTATTTTCTCTATGCATGGTCATTTTTTAACTATGTTGTCTCTTGTGTCTTAGAAAACTATGTATGTTACTGGGTTGATGAAATCAAAAAGAAGAAATATTGAATATAAATTTATTCTCTGTTAAAAAAAACCAAAAACCCTTAACCCTAAACTAAAACATGAACCCTAAACCTACAAGGTAAACCCTAAACCCTAAACCCTAAAAACATCAAACCCTAAAACCCTAAATCCTATACCCTGAAACCCTAAACCCTAAACCCTAAACCTTGAACAAAAAAAAACTAAACTTAAAATAAATAAAATAAAATATGCCCAAACCTAAACTAAAATAAACTAAACTAAAACAAATAAAACCTAAAACTAAACCTAAAATAAGCTAATCCTAAACCCTAAGCTAAATAAAATAAAATAAACTAAAAATAAACCTAAACCTAAATTAAAAAAATAAAACCTGAATTAAACCTAAAATCTAAACTTGAAAAAATAAAATAAAATTTTAGACCTAAACTTAAAAATAAAAAATAAAACCTAAACCTAAAAAATTAAGTAAAAGTAAAATCAAACTAAAAATAGCATCCTAAACTTTAAAAAATAAACTAAATAAATAAACTAAAATAAACTAAATAAATAAAATAAATGATAAACCTACTGTTTTACTTTTTTTTTAAACCCTACCCTAAAACCCTACTAAATCTACTATCCCTCTAAAAACTATCTAATAACTCTAACCCTACTCTACCCAAACCACCACACTCTCTAACCAAACTAGCTAAAACCCTATAAACCAAACCCTAAACCCTAAAAAACCCTAAAAATACCCCAAACCCTAAACCCCACCTCCTAACCACACCTAAACCCTAAACTAAACTGATATATAACCAGACCCTATCTTACCAAACCCTACCCTCAACCTAACCCATCCCTCACTTGCTCTCGCAATTTTGTTCCTTGTGGCTTGGTGGGTGTTTTGATGATTGTTCCTTCGATTTTTGCTCAGGTTGGCGATGTGAGTTTCCCTTGATCTTCAATGGCAGATGAGCTCTTGAACTTGAGGCGTCGGTAGGCTTCCGATTTCAAGGTAATATGATCCGACTACTTATGCCGCTATTAAGTCCTTCAAGGATGCTTTATCAGTAAGAACACTTGCTCTAATGCTCAATTTAATCTCAACTT
The DNA here is from genome assembly GCA_021442155.1 of Cymbidium sinense. Classification (NCBI taxonomy): domain Eukaryota; kingdom Viridiplantae; phylum Streptophyta; class Magnoliopsida; order Asparagales; family Orchidaceae; genus Cymbidium; species Cymbidium sinense. The sequence goes on along the minus strand of JAKCPB010000508.1, from coordinate 55,501 downwards.
CTTTCCATGGAATGTTTGTAATGTGCTCGGATCTAGATGTGGAAAAGGCGGCAAAGCCCTTTGAATTTTCATTAGTTGGTAAATTTTCATTGTGTTGCTGATAAATCGATCCTTCTTTCATCTAAAGCACTCGTGTATTACTATCGATTGATTGATCCCAGAGATATCCTTATTATATAATGATTTAGATACTCAAGAGTCTTTGCTCGCTCTTACTTTATGTACAATTGTCAAATGAGGCTTTTGAAATGGTCTCCTCTATTTGATGTCACAATTGTTCCTTTATGGCTAGCTTTTCCAAACATGAGGATACATTACGTTACCCATCAAGTCCTATTTGCGGTTGGGGCTCTCTTTGGTAGCCCCTTCAAAGATCAAAACCACTGAGATCACACCATCGATTGCTCGTATTTTGGTTGACATTGATATTACCAAAAGTACCTAAGAAGTTTGGATCAGTTCAAAAAAATTTGGGTATAATCAAAAATTGGAATTTGAAAATTTCCCTATTTTTGGACACATTGTAAGATTCATGGTCATGATCACTCTGAATGCTTTGTGTTACACCTTAATCTTAAAAAGAAAAAATTATCGTATCCTAATCCCTCACTAACAAATGAAAAAAAACAATAAGTTCGCTTATGTGCCTAAAGTTACTCAAAATGGAACTCACCCTCTACCCCTCTCCTTTATTACTACATATTTGTCATTGGAGAACTGAGCATAAAAATAATGATATTGAGGTTTGTGAGGAAACTAATGATAACTTACCTAACATTGCTTCTACTTGTAATAACTTGGCATAAGTCAATCCCTTGACTCATATGAATCATAATGGTGATTTGAATGGGAATCTGTTGGATAAAATCTCAAAACTAATTGAATTGTTCAAAATTTTGATAATTTGGTGAGGATCAAAATTTGAATAGTACTCATGGAAATGAAAATGAATTTTGTGCTATTAATGGTGCCACAACCTCTCCTTCTATTACTCTGATACACATGCTAACCCTATTTCTCAACTAACTCGATAAGGAAATCACCATTAAGAATGCTTTGATAGATCGGTCCTATTCAATATCACAAATCACTCTCTTTGGATGGAATACTTTGGACATAGATAGGCCTTTTCAAACTTATTAAAAAAATCCTTTAAAAGCTAGAATGTTCACTAATAGCTCCACTAGAACCACTCAATCTTCTCTAACTTCCCATAAATATTTGTTTCATGTTTCTCTTCTTCTTATTTTTCATTTTTTTAGTTATCCTCTTCTCTTTTCTTTCAACTTATTATGATCAATTTTCTTAATTGAATGTTCGGGTATTGGGACTCTCATCACAATATTAGAAGCCTTTATGTACTCATAACATAGCCTTACTTGTTGTTATTGAGTCATTCATTCAATCTTCTAAGATTACCCATGTTGCTAGAACACTAGGCTTTCAAATTTTCTATTATAATATTAGTAATAAAATTTGGTGTTTTGGAATAATTTAATCAACATTTCTATCCTTGATGATCTCCAACAATTGGTTAATGTTCAAATCTCATTGGGTAAATTTTGCTCTTGGTTCCTTTATCATGCATCTTGTAATAAATGGCAAATCCTTTGGGATCAATTAAAAACTTTTCTTTCGTCAATAAACCACGGTTGGTTGGGGTGATTTCAACACTATTATCGCTTCCCAAAGAAGGGGAGGTTGCTCTCCTAACATCCACTCCATGGAAGATTTTTATAATATGATTCTCGATTTTAATTTGATTGATATTGGTTTTTCTAGCACCTACTATACGTGGCATAACTCTAGACTCTGGCAGTGGCTTGATAGGACCCTCTTTAATTCACTTTGGATCAATCAATGGCCCTCACATGAGCATTTAAGCGAACTTTGTCGACCATGCTCGCTATTGATCTCCATCAAAACTCCTTCCACTATATCCTCCCCACTCCTTTTAGATTCCAAAATATGTGGACCCAACATAGTGATTTCTTTAATGTTGTTTCCTAATTGGATGGCCCCTCTTCACGACAATTCCATTAAAGGCATGATTCGACATTGGCTTAAGCTTAAAAGACTAAAATAAAACCTAAATAGGTTGAACAAGCACCATTTAAGAATATTTTTGCCAATCTAAAAAATATGGAACAATTAGTTTGCTCCCTTGAAGATGCTATGTTAACTGACCCTAGTAAGCTTGATGAGTTGAACACTGCTAAAGATAACTTCATTAATTATCAAAATATGGAGGAAACCTACTGGCGACAAAAGGCCGCTAGCAAATATATTGCTGATGGTGACAGAAATACAAGGTATTTTCATGCTCTTTTCAAACAAAGGAAAGCCTTAAACTCTATTCAAAAAATCAAAAATATTAACGATAGCTGGATCACTAATAATAATGAAATTAAAGATTCTATCATTCAACATTTTCAAAATTTATTAAACAACAACCCTAACATAGAACCCCTCTCCAACACTCACATGATCTCCTTTATGATTACTAATGATGAAAACCATTTACTTACTTTGCATCTACAAGAGATTAGTAGTACTCTGATAGCATGAACACTGACTCATTGCCCCGATGGCTACCACATCATTTCTTTCAGCATTGTTGGCCTATTATTAAGTCGACCTTGTTGATCTTTGTTGTTGATTTCTTTGATGGCAACTCTTTACCTAGATACTTTTCTAGCACTTTCATTATTCTCATTCCCAAAATTAATAATCCTGATACTTGGGTAGATTTTAGACCTATCAGCCTTTGCACCTTCTTTCAAAAACTCATTGCTAAATTAATTATTAATAGGATAAGTCCGCTGCTCCCTAAAATTATTTCTCCTAACCAAACTTGCTTTGTTAAAAGTAGAGCTATATCCGACAATATCCTTGTAGCCTAAGAGCTGGTTCATGACCTTGATGTTCCTATCAGAGGTGGCAACATCCTCTTCAAACTGGACATCTCTAATGCTTTTGATAACCTCTCTTGGGATTTCCTCTTTCAAATTTTCCATTTGTTTGGGTTTTCTGATAATTTCATCTTCCTCATCAAAAATTGTATTACCAATGTTTGGTTCTCTGTTATCATGAATGGTGAGTCCCTTGGTTTCTTTACTTCGAGGCATGGCTTAAGATAAGGAGACCCCCTTGCACCCTCTCTTTTTATTATTGCTGTTGAATATCTTTCGAGGAGCCTGAATGATCTTTCCTACAAAAATCTTTCCATGTTTTTTAAAACTAAAGGTGGTCTTCCTGTCTCTCATCTTAGTTTTGCTGATGATTTTATAATCTTTTGTAATGCCCACTTTGCTCTTTGCTATTCTTTCTTCTACTATGTATACAGCTTTGCTTATGTTTGCAGATATTATGGCTCAATAGATCTTCATCAAATGGCTACTATACAGGTTTGTTGGCTATGATGGCTGTGATGATTTCTCCTTTTTGGTTTGGTAGTAGCTCTTGTGATGTAACCCTTCTGAAGTTTGGATGCTCATATTTGCATCGCCCCAACTTGTGTGAGAGCCACCTATCACACCTCTTTATTATTACCATTCTTAGAATTTGGTGCTCTCAGTTACCACTTTCTCTGTATTACCATAACTGTTCTAACATCTTTCTGTCTACAATCTTATAGGTGCTTTTCCTTTTTTCTATTGTAGCTTACTCCATTATGTCATGCATTCTCACATCCTGTAGAACATTGACCCTTATCCTTCATTTGCTTATTTTTCAATTTGTATATTTTGCTTGCTTAACTCTTTTCTTTTGCTTTTGGATGTACTTAGATAAGGGATTTACTCCCTAGGGTTCTAGCTCATGAGTATTTTGGAGTTTTTCCCCTTTAAGGACCTTGTAACCCATTTTTTGTGGCAATAAAATTCCCCCTATATGGGGTTTCCCACAAAAAAAAAAAAACCTTAACCACAAACCCTAAAGCATAAACCCTAAAACCCTAAACTCTAAACCTTAAACCCTAAACCCCAAACCCTAAACCTAAACCTAAACCCCAAACCTTAAACCTAAACCTAAAGTAAAGTAACTAAATAAATGAAAAAATTAACTTAAACCCTAAAACCTAGTAAACCTAAACCCTAAGAATGGGCAGAACCTTGATAGCATGAACATCACCGTCAACCACACTCGGTCTAGATCTAGCGGTGGAGGCAAAGGCGGAGGTGGCGATAATCGTAGTGGTAGTTGGGGATCTGTATGTGCTGGTGGATATGGAGGTGGTGGTCAGAGCAGTGGTGGTTATGGAGGCAGGATGAACAATGGAGGTTACAATCATGGTGGTGGCGATGGGAGAGATCAGGAATATGATGGTGGATTCTGCTACTCGAGAGGCTGGGTGGTTCTAATAGGAATTAGAGAAATTAAAGAACGGTCAATCCGATCTGCTGCTTATGGAACTGTGACTTTATAGTAGAGACAGTTCAAGTTATCTAGGGTTTTTGATTTGCTCTATGAGTGCTCATTTTTTTATAATAATAATGTCTTAGAAAAGTTGGTGCATTACTTGGTTGATGAAATCAAAAAAAAGAAATGTTGAATCTGAATTTGTTCTCTATTAAAAAAAAGGCAAAAACCCTTAACCCTAAACTAAAACATGAACCCTAGACCTACAACCTAAACCCTAAACCCTACCTAAAACCCTAAACCCTAAACTCTAAACTAAAAAAAATCCTAAACCTAAAATAAATAAAATAAAATAAGCTTAAACCTAAACTAAAATAAACTAAACTAAAATAAATAAAACCTAAACCTAAACTTAAAAAAAAATGAAATGTAAACCCTAAATTAAATAAAATAAAATAAACTAAAAATAAACCAAAACCTAAATTTAAAAAATAAAACTTAAAATAAGCCTAAAATAAAACCTAACACCTAAACCTAAAGTAAAATAAAACCTAAACTACTTAAAAATAAAATAAAACTTAAACCTTAAAATAAAATAAAATAAACCAAAATTGAAAATAAGCTAAACTTAACCTAAAAATAAACTAAAATAAAACCTAAATTAAAATAAATAAACTAAATTAAATAAAATAAAATAAACTTAAATAAAATAAAAATAAAATCAACAAAATAAAATAAAATAAACTAAATAAACTTAAACTCTTGGGTTTGCTTAATTAAAAAAAACCCTAAAACTAAACCTAATCTAAGCCTAAACCCTACCATCCACTAAACCTACCCCACCTAAACCCTAAACCCTAAACCCACTGCTAAACCCTAAACCCAACCCTACCCCACCACAACCCTAAACCCTAAAGCCTAAACTAAACCCTAAACCTAAAACTAAACTCCAAACCATAAACCCTAATCCTAAATAAACCCTAAACCTAAACCCTAAACCCAGCCTAAATCCTAAACCTTAAACCCAAAACCTCAAACCTAATCCTAAACTAAAAACCTAATAATAAATCAAAACCTAAATCATAAGAAAATAAAATAAATAAAATAAAATAAAATAAAAACCTAAACTAAAACTAAACCAAAACATAAAAATAAATTAAAATAAAAAAAAACTAAAATAAAATAAATGAAAACCTAAATTAAACTAAAAAAAAAATAAGATATTAAGAAAAAACTAAATAAAATAAAACTAAACGTAAATAAAAATAAAAAAATGTATGATAAAAAAATAAAATGAATAAAACACTAATCTTAAAATTAAGCGTTAAAATATAAAACCTAATCCCTAAATAAAAAAAACCTAAACTTAAAAGAAAAATAAAATAAAATAAACCTAAACCTAAACTAAAATAAATAAAACATAAACCTAAACTAAATAAAATAAAATAAACTAAAATTAAACCTATATCTATACTAAATAATAAAACCTAAAAATAAACCTAAAATAAAAAACCTAAACCTTAAACTTACAAAAGTAACTTAAGCCTAATCCTAAAAATAAAAAAATAAAGCCTAAACCAAAAAAAATAAAAAATAAACCTAAACCTAAAAATAAAATAAAATAAACTAACTAAAATTAAACCTAAACCTAAAAAAATAAACTAAAAGAAAAACCTAAATTAAAATAATAAAAGCTAAAATAAATAAACTAAACTAAATAAATTAATAAACCTAAAAATAAATAAAATAAACTAAAATAAATAATAAAAAATAATTAATAATTTTTGATTTTAGCCTAACTTTAAATCTAATCAAACTTGAACTTTAAACTAAACTAAACCTTAACTAAACCTTAAATAATAACTAACCTACTCATTTTAAACCCTAAAACCCAAAACCATCCTAACTCAATCTTAATCTAACCTAATCTCATTAAACCTAAACCTAAATCTAAATTTAAACCTAAACCTAAACAACCCTAAACATTTAAACCCAAACCCTAACCTAAACTATAAACCTAAACCCTAAATTTTAAAACTAAACTAAACCCTACTAAAAAAAATCTAAACCTAAGCTAAATAAATAGTCAAATAAATAAAAAATCCTTAACCTAAATAAAAAATAAAACCTAAATTAAAACCTAAATTAAAACCAACCTAAACCTAAAATATAAAATAAAAATAAAATAAATAAAAAATGAAATAAATAAAATCCTAAACTAATATTAAAATTAAAATAAACATAAGAATAAAAAAACTAAATAAAATAAAAACTAAACATTAAATAAAAATAAAATAAACCTAGAATAAAATAAAATAAAAATTAATAAAAACCTACACCTAAAAAAAATAGACTAAGAATAAAACCAAAAAAATAAATAAAATATAACCTAAACCCTAAACTAAAAAAACCTAAACAAATAAAATTAAATAAATATAATAAAATAAACCTAAACCTAGACTAAAATAAACTAAACTAAAATAAAAAAAACCTAAACCTAAAATAAACTAAACATAAGCCTATACTAAATAAAATAAAATAAACTAAAAATAAACCTAAACCAAAGAAATAAAACATAAAAAAATAAACCTAAAAAATCTTAAACCTAAACCTAAATAAAATAAAAAACCTCAACCTAAACCAAAAATAAAAATAAAACTTAAACTTTAAAAAGAAAATAAAAATAAAACTCAACTAAGAAATAAACCTAAACCTAAAAATAAACTAAAATAAATAAACCTAAAATAAAATTAAAAAATATAGCTAAATGAAAATATAAAATAAAATGAACTAAAATAAATAAAAAATGAACTAAATAAACTAAATAAACCTAAACCCGCTAATTTAAAAAACTCTAAACCTAAAATCCTAAACCTTAAACCTACAACCCTAAACCCTAAATCGTAAAATCCTAACCCTAAGCCCTAAATCGTAAAACCCTAAACCCTAAACCCTAAACTCTAAACCCTAAATCCTAAAACTTATAACCCTAAACCCTAAACCCCAAACCCTAAATCCTAAACCCTCATCCATCTAAACCCCAAGATGTCAACTGATCATCAGTCCAAACTCAAGATCTCATGCTGGAGGCGAGTTCGTGAGTGGTTGTGGAGGATTTGGAGGTGTTGGTGGATATGGAGGTGGTGGTGAAGCTATATGGAGGTGGGAGAAATGACGAGTTTAATGGTCAAGAGGGAGAGATTGATGGTATGATACTGCATCCTACTACGAGAGGTGGGTTGGTTCGATGGGAACTATAATAAGAATGGTCAATCCATCTGCTATGGAACTTTATCTTTACAATAGTGATAGTTCAACTTATCTGGTTTTTTATTTATTCTAAAGCAATGTTTTATCTATGTCATCACTCTAAAACTTGATGTGCTACTTGGTTGATGAAAAAAAAAGAAGAAATGTTGAATTTGAATTTGTTCTCTGTAAAACAAAACCCAAAACCTGAACTCTAAACCCCAAAAAACTTAAACCTAAACCCTAAACCCCAAACCCTAAACCTTAAACACTAAACTAACCCTAAACACTAAACCCTAAATAATAAAAAGTTAAAACCTAAACCTAAACTAAAACCTAAAAATAAAATAAATAAAAAACTTAAACCAAAATAAAATAAAATAAATAAAATAAAATAAAAACCTAAATTAATACCTAAACCTAAATAAAAATAAATAAAAAAATAAAAATTAGACTAAAATAAAATAAATAAAAACCTAAACTAAACTAAAGAATAAAAAACCTAAATAAACTAAAAATAAACCTAAAATAAAATTAAAATTAACCTAAATTAAAATAAAATAAAACTAAATAAAAACCTACACTTAAAAATAAACTTAAATATAAAACTTAAAAGTAAATAAAAAATAAAACCTAAACCCTTAACTAAAAAAGAACCTAAACTTAAAATAAAAATAAATAAGAAAAAATAATAATAATAATTATAATAATAATAATAATGAACCTAAACTAAAATAAACTAAACTAAAATAAATAAAACCTAAACCTAAAATAAATTAAACCTAAACCTAAACCTAAACAAAATAAAATATAATAAACTAAAATAAACCTAAACCTAAACTAAAAAATAAAACCTAAAAATAAACCTAAAATAGAAACATAAACCTAAACCTAAATTAATAAAATGAAAACTTAAACCTAAACCTAAAAATTAAAACTAAAATCTAAACCTAAAATGTAAAATAAAAATAAAACTCTACTAAAAATATACTTAAACCTAAAAAATAAACTAAAATAAAAAACCTAAACTAAAATAAATAAACCTAAAATAAACAAACTAAACTAAATAAAAATTAAACCTAAATAAACATAATAAATAAAATAAACTCAAATAAATAAAAAATAAACTAAATAAACCAAAACCTACCAGTTTACTTTTTCTTTTTTTTTAAAGAAAACCCCTAAACTCTAAAACTAACCCTAAATCCTAAACCCTAAACCTACAACCCTAAAGCTACAACCCTAAACCCTAATATTCTAAACCCTAAACACTATACCCGAAGCTGTAAACCCTAAACCCTAAACCATAAATTCTAAACCCTAAACCCTAAAACCTTTAACTCCAAACCCTAAAACCTACAACCCTAAACCATAAACCCTAAACCCCAAACACTAAATGCTAAATCGTAAACCTTAAACTAACCTTAAACCCTAAGAATGGGCAACCTAAAGGAACATCACTATCAACTAAGCTCTAGATCTTACAAAAGCAAAGTAGGTAGCTATGTGGTGGTGGTGGGGATTGGAGGATAAGGAGGTGGTGGTTGGGGCATAGGTGGTTAGAGGCGAGGAGGGATGGTAAACCATGGTGGTGGGTGGAGGGAGAGATTTGGGATATTATGCGATGCCATCGAGAGGCAAGGGTGATTTTGATGGGAACTAGAAGTTGAAAAATCACTGCTACTTAGAACTATGTATTTATAGAATAGATGACTCTACTTATCTAGGGTCTTTTATTTTCTTTATGGGTGCTCATTTTTTATCTATGTCATTTCTTGTGCCTTAGAAAAGTTCGGGTGCTACTTGGTTGATCAAATCAAAAGGAAGAAATGTTGAATCTGAATTTATTCTCTATTAAAAGAAACCTTAAACCCTAAACCCTAAATCCTAAACTAAAACATAAACCCTAAACCTAAAACCTAAGCCCTAAATCCTAAACCCTAAACCATAAAAACTCGAAACCCTAAACATTAAACCCTAAACCTTAAACACTAAAACCTAAACCCTAAACCCTAAACACTAAACCCTAAATCCTAAAACCATAAACCTTATACCCTAAAACCATAAACCCTAAACCTTAAAACCTATAACCCTAAACCCTAAACCCCAAACCCTAAACCCTAAAACCTAAACCTTAAACCCCAAACTAACCCTAAACCTCCAACCTAATATCTCCTCTTGACCACGGCGCTCTCTGGTGATTATATTTTCTCCCTCCACCATTTTTGTTTTCCTTGGCTTATTGATTTGATCATCATTCACGATCATTTTTTTGATTGTTTGTCTCTGATTGGCCTCTAATTTCATTTTCCCTTTGCTCTTTCAATGGCAGAGGAGTTGCTTTCCATGCAGCCGAGCTTATCCATCTTGGAGGCATCGGCTAGGGCATATGATTTACATGGAATTGTGGATCCGAAATCATCTATTTCCCTAATTAAGTCCTTTAAGGGGTGACATTCGTAAGAACTTTTCCCCTAATGCTTCGGTGAATTTGATGTCAACCTCCTTTCGAGGGATGCCTGCTATTATGTGCTCGGATATAGATGTGGAAAAGTTGGCGAAGCCTTTTGAATTCTCATTAGTTGGTAAATTTTTCCCAACTCGATAACATCGATAATTTTTCATAGTCTTAAACTTTCAAGTGTTTTCACTATCGATTGATTGATCCAAGGCACATTTTAATTCAGCTCTAATGACTTAGATTATTCAAGAGTTTTGCTCGTCACTCTTACTTTGTTTTAATTGTCAAATGTGACTTCAAAATGGTCTCCTCTTTTTGATATAAAGAGGAATCCAATTGTTCCTATATGGCTAGCTCTTCCTAATATGAGAATACATTATCTTACACATCAAGTTCTCTTTGCGGTTGGGGACTCTCTTTGCGACCTCTTCAAATTGATCAGCCCGTGAGATTATGACCTTTGCTTTCGTATTTTGGTTGAAATTGATATCACTACTAAAGAAGTTTGGATTGGCTCACGAAGTTGTTATAATCAAAAGAATTTGAGAATTTTATTTTTTTTACACATTATCGATTCATGGCCATGATCATTACGAATGTTTTGTGTTGCATCCTCAACTTAAAAGAAAAATTGCGGATACTAATCTACTCTATCAAATGAAAAATCAGTAAATTTTCTTATGTGCCTAAAGTCACTCAAAATGGATCCCCCTACCCCACTCCTTTTCTATCCACTTGCTTTGTCTATTGGAGAGCAATGAGCATGTTAAAATAATTCTTATGAGGTTTGAGGAGGCTAATGATAACTTATTATCATTTCTTCTAATTGTAATAATTTGGCTTCTTAAGACAATACCTTGAATCAGTCTAACCTACCCCTTTTGGCTAGTGAACCCGAGGAGACTCATATAAACCTTAGCAGTGAGTTGAATGGAAATTTAAGGTTGGATCACAATCTGAAAAAAAATTCTAGAGTTGATTCTTTGATGAAGGAACAAAATCTAAAAACTACTAATCCTTTGATGATAGAACAAAATATGAAAATTAATTTAAAATTGAGCATATGTATATTAATGGCTGTCTTAACAACCTCTCCTTCTCCTACTCTTGAGTGATCATGCTAACCCACTTTCTCCACTTAATTCTAACATTGAAGAAGGAAATTACCATTAAAATGCTTTGGTCTGTCCTCTATTACGAATATCACTCTCTCTCGGATGGTGATTCTTTGGACAATGATAGACCTTTCCAATTTTTTTTTTAAATAAAATCACTTAAAGCTAGAATGTTCACTAATAGCTCCATTAGAACTACTATATCTTCTCTAACTTCCCATAATTAATTGTTTCTAGTTTCCTTTTCTTCTTACTTTATTATTTTTTTAGTTATCTCTTTTCCTTTCTTTTCTTATTTTATTATGATCAACTTACTAATTTGGAATGTTAGGGTATTGGGACTCTCATTGTCATGTATTAGAAGTCTTTGATGTATTCATAACATACTTGTTGTTATTGAACCATTCATACACTCTTCTAAGATCAACATGTTGCTAGAAACTCAAAACTTCTTTTATAATATTAGCAATAAAATTTGGTGTTTTGGAATAATTTAGTCAACATATCTATCCTTGATGATCTTCAACAATTGGTTAATGTCCACATCTCATTGGGTGAATTTTCTATTCTAGGTTCCTTTATTTATGCTTCTTGTAATAGAGTAGGAACATCCTTTGGGACAACTTAAGAACCTTTGCCTCCTCGTCAACAAACCTGGTTGGGGTGATTTCTTTTAACACTATTCTCTCTTCCTCAAAGAAGGGGAGGTTGCTCTCCTTCATTCCATGGAAGACTTCTAATATGATTCTTGATTGCAACTGATTGATATATTGCTATATACGGGCATAACTTAGACTCTAGCAGAGCTTGATAGGTCTCTTTTTAATTCTCTTTGGATTAATCAATGGCCCCTTACTTCTGTTGAACATTTGAGAAGAACTTTGTCTGATCATGCTCCACTTTTGATTTCAGTCCAAAATCCTCTAATAGATTACCCTCCCCAACCTCTTTCAGATTCCAAAATATGTGGATCCAACATTGATTTCATAAATGTTGTATCCATTAAGGATGGCTCCTCTTCATCCGATAATTGTTAAGGGCATGATTCTCCGGCTTAAGCTTAAAAGACTTAAACAAAACCTAAATTGGTGGAAAGCATCATTTTAAAAATCTTTGCCAATATCAAAAATATGGAACAATTAGTTTGTTCTCTTGAAGATGTCATTTTGACCGATTCTACTAAACTTGAGAAAAGCTAAAGAAACTTTATCAATATGGAGGAAACCTATCGAAAAAGGACTAGCAAACATATTATGGTGAGAAATACAAGTACTTCCATGCTCTTTTCAAAAAAAAAGAAAGCCTTAAACTCTATTAAAAAATTAAAAATGATAACAACGTAGATCACACAATAATGATATTAAAGATTCATACATCATTTTAAAACTTATTAAACAACAACCCTTCTTAGAAGCTCTCTCCAACTCTGATTCCCTCAACAATTACTAATGATGACAACCACTTGCTTAATATGCATCCTGAAGTCGAGATTGGTAGTATTCTTAGCATGAACACGATTCTCATTGTCGGCCCCAAGGCTACATGACTCAATTTTTTAGCATTGTTGGCCTATTATTAAGTCCGACCGATGTATCATTGATTTTTGATGGCAATCCTTTACCTAGATATTTTCTAGCACTTCCATTATTCTCATTCCCAAAATTAATAATCTCAATCTTGGCGATTTCGACCTATCACCTTTGCACCTTCTTTCATAAACTCATTGCTAAATTAATTGCAATAGAATTAGCTGCCTAAAATTATTTCACCCAACCAAATTGGTTTCATTAAAGGTAGAGCTATATCTAACAACATTCTTCTAGCCCAAGAGCTGATTCATGACCTTGATGCTTCTACCAGAGGTGGTAACATCCTTTTCAAATTGGACATCTCTAAAGCTTTTGACAACCTCTCTTGGAATTTTCTCTTCCAAATTCTACATTTATTTGTTTTTTTGACTATTTTATTATCTCATTAAAAATTGACCAATGTTTGGTTCTCTTATCATGAATGGTGAGTCCCTAGGTTTTTTCCCTTCTATGCATGGATTGAGACAAGGAGATCCCTTATCTCTCTCTCTTTTTATTATTGCTATTGAATATCTTTCGAGGAATCTTAATGATCTTTTCAACAATAATCCTAGCATGTTTTACAGAACTCAAGGTGGTCTTCCTCTCTCATCTTAGCTTTGGATGACTTCATAATCTTTTGCAATGCCTCTATTCATCACATTAAAACTATTAAGAATCTTTTAAATAAATTTGGTAACAAAAAAGTGGTCTTTTTCTTAATGAAGGTAAAAGTTGTTTCATTCCTTCCTCTAAAATCTCTAGTAATAGATCAACCAAATCTTGAGAATTACTAATTTTCAGCAACAACAACTTCCTATTAAATATCTTGGTGCTCGCTTTTAAAGGTCGAAAAGATCACATCTCTCTTGATGAGTTAATCCAAAAATCTCTAATAAAATTTATTTTGGGAATTTCATTTACTCTCATTTGGTGGTAGCTCACTTTGATTAAGAGTACCCTTAACTCCATGCCTTTATATCTCATTCAAACCATTATGCCAATTAATTCTACCATTAACAATTGAGCCTTAACAAATTCTAAGTTCTAACAATTCTACAAGAATGCATTGGACCTCTTGGTATAAAAGTTGGCACTCTTGCTGGTATGTAAGCCAATCGAAGCTATCACGCTTATAAACTTTGGTGGAATTTTAGAGCAATAGTCTTTGGGCTAAATTCATGACCAAATACCGCTGGTAAGCACCCTCTCATTTTCCCCATAAAGTGGGAGACTCTCCTATATGGAAAAGACTTTGTTCCATCAAATGGGAGGTAATCATTAATCTCATGGGGATTAAACTGAACCTCTTTCTTTTGGCAAGATAACTGAGGTGGGTCCATTGATGATTTACTTTCTACCCACTCCACGCTGCTATTAAAGTGAACTCTCTAGAATAATAAGTGGAACAATAGTAAGTTTAGACTTATATTCCTTTCTCTCTTTAGATAAGCTTACTATTATTCCTATCATTCCTAGCAATCATGATGGATCCTTTTAAGCTTTCCCAAAATGGTGATTTCAACCTTAAAATGTTTGGATTCATATTAAAGAAGCTCATGATTCTCCAATGTATTTTTTAAACTTTGGAATAACACTATTCCTATTTTATTCTATTCTAACTTTTATTGAAAACTTCATCCCTATTGACTTGATGTGGGGTAAAGGTTTTACTTACCTTCAAAATGCCACGCTTTCACATTGAGAATGTGAATCATGTATTTTAACGAGCCATTGCTTCCAAACTTTGGATTTGGTATGATGAACTCTTTAATATTGTCAAATTCAATGGCTCCTTTAACTCTATACCAACTTCTTGATGTTTATTTTGAAAACACTATTAAAGGCCACATTAAAGTGATAACCGCTATCACTCTTATTTGGTTCATATGGATGTAAATGATGCAAAACATCATGGGATTCCTATGAACCATATGAGGATAATTGCTAGAATTAAAAATAAAATTGTGCCTTGTTTAATGCCAATTTAATTAACTACAATCAATTCAAAGGCAAATTTGTGGCCAATAAACTGGTTTTAACTGATCAACCCAATCAGAAGATGACAAGATTGTTTATTGGATAAAACCTCATGCTAATATATTAAAATTAACACCGATGGCTCTTTCAAAATGCTTCTGGTGGCATTTTAGAAACCTTAATGGTAAAGTCCTTGTGCTTTTGCTTACCCCTTAATACTTTCTTTCTTTTGAGCTAATGGCGCTTTACAAAGCTATTGAGATTTGCCTCAAAAGGTTGGCTCAATAATATTTGGATTGAGGTGGATGCCCTGCTATTGATCTTTTGACTTCCACCAAAGTGGGCAATACAGAATTGTACTACCTTCTAAAGCACTAGAGCTCTCTTTCTCAACTCTATTTTAAAATCACTCATGTGGAAGGTAATGTATGATTACCTTGCTAATCGATAGATTCTTTTGATCAACTTACACTTCCTAAACATTTATGTTTTGGTTAATTTGGACAATACGACTCCTTACCTCAAAATTAATTCATCCTATTGTTTTGGCCTTGTATATTTTTAACTACATGACCAACTTCTATTTAGTGTTGTTGTTTCCTGGTTTTTTGATGCATCTTCATACCCTTTGTGGTTATTTTGTGATCTCATGCTCCGCGGATTATTACCTAACCTATTTGGGTCTTACCGCTTCGTGTTTCCACTATTAATGGTAAGGTGTTCCATTTTTCTAACCCGCTTGGATGGAGATATTTTCACTTATCACTGGATCTGAGGAGATGTTTTAGCTTTACTTATGATCAAGGATAGACTTCTTGCCATCAATATTTTGTTTATGGGTCTTATCAGATCTATTTTCCATTTTATGATTAAGGTGTTATGTCTTTTCCTTTTTTTGAAATCAGGTTGGGCTCATGACTTTGCTCTCATTGTTTAATTGCTATATTTTTGTATAGCTTCATGGCAGCCCTAATTTATCTTTTTCTTTTCTCTCTTTAATGGGGTTGTGGCCCCTCTTATGCTCTCTAACCTCACCTCCATAACGTAAGGAGAGAAACCATAACTTATTATTACTATTTCTTTGTGATCACAATTACTTTTGATTTCCTTCTATTTTTCGATGATGTTGGCTTAGTCTTTCTTTATCTTGAAGGATTTCAATGATGGCTCTCCTTTGAACCCCTTTTGAGTCTATGTTGTACCACTATTTTTTACTGGATTATCTTATGGTGGGTGTAATAATTATTTTGTTGTTTTATTTGTTGGCTATTGGATTTTGGTCTTATGTCCAGGTGCTACTGTTTTTTGATTATTTTGTTTATGACCCGCAGCTTATCACTGATGTTTGTGGTCTATTTAACTATTTTTCCATCTTGGTTAGATTTGTGATCACATGATTATGCTATTACCTACTTGGTTATTAACTTATGCTATTCTAATGGGTGGTTTTATGGCCTAGCTATTATTTGCTTGGTTGTTGGTCAACTGGATTATCGTTTTATGCCCAAGTCGCTGGGTTGTCTCTCTCATCTTTATTTGGTGTTGTTTGGTGTGGGTGCAACTTATTACTTGTGGCTTCGGTCCACCTAATCGCATTCCCATCTTGGTATGTTAGACTTACATTTCTGTTGTATTTTGGGTTTGTTATATCTCGCTTTACATTTGTTTGTTAACTCGCAATGATTATTAACAAGGGGGTTGTTAACATCAGCATTGCTTATTCTGAATGGGTTCCTTTTCGCCATATTCTGAGTGTACTCGCCAAGTTAATATATGTCCCATATGATTGGGATGGTGTTATTTACATGCTAATTGATTTGCTTAGGATTACAGGCTTTTCAACCGGTTGTATATTTCTATCCTCCTGGCCTTTTCTATATTTCTTGTGGTGGGTTTTCATGCTTGCCTAATTATACTCTCTGTAAAAAAAAAGGTGGATCTGCAAAGATGGTTCATTTTCATATGTGTAGGGATTCTTATGCTATGGTGACTATATTGATGAAATTTATCCTGCATGGGATCCCCTTTCCCATTCTTCCCTTTGTTGTCTCTTTTTCTATAGTGTATATGGCTTTGTTTAGGTTTACAGGTACTAAGGCTCATAAGACTTTCAACAAAGGCTGCTATCTTCCCACAAATTTGTAGGCTATGATGGTTGTGATGATTTCACCCTTTTGGTTTGGTAGTAGCTCTGATGTAACCCTTCCGAAGTTTGGATGCTCATATTTACATCTAATTTGGTGTGACTGAGCTGAGCCTTCTCTCTCACACACTTCTCTATAATTTTTCTCTTTATCGCTTTAATTTTTCACTTTGTCTCAGATATTTTAATTGTTCTAATTTTTATCTTTCTACATTTTGAAGATGCATTTCTTTTTTCTCTTGTGGTTTGCTCCCTAGTGCCATGCTTTCTCTCATCAAGAGCTTTGGCCCTGATCTATCCATCTTATCTATGTTAATCATTTTGTATCTTTTGTTTTCTTTTCTCTCTTTATTTTTTTGCTTTTGGTTGTACTTAGATAGATTATACTCTAGGTGATTGTAGCTCTTTGAGCAGTAGTTTTGGAGTTTATCCTGTAAGGACCTTGTAACCCCTTTTTTGTAATTTCTAAAGTTTCCCAAAAAAACTTAAACCCTAAACCCTAAATCCAACCTCTAAACCTTGAATAAAGATGTCATTAGTATATTTAAAGAATGACCTAATCCTAATATAGTTATGGTAGCTAAAGAAAATGTCTTCAAGATACTTTTCCTTGACTATTAGATATTTGAATACCCTAAACCCTAACCTTAAATCATATTAAATTTCCATATACGATAGTATAATGTAGCTTCATATATTTGAGCATGTAGTGATGTGTTTTTTGGATGTTATAAGATGTTTTGAAATGTTTTAGCATATTATGGTATTATGCCCTATAGTCTCTATTAATATAAATCATAAAAATATTGATTTAATAAATCAGATGATGAAATTTATTAAATTTGAAGTGCGAATTATGTTGTAGTACCAAAGGTGTGCTACACCACTTGTAGTCTAAAAAGTAAGATTTTATGTTGAAAATAAATATTATATATTGTAGCATAGTATAGCATCATATATCATAATATATTGTTCTACGCATTTTAAATTCTTTTAGTGTTTTATGATCATGCAGATGAGCCTACATAAGCATTATTTATAAAAATATTTATTTAGGCTTTAAAATGGTGGAATTTGGATAAAATCATAATAGGTAGAGCATGGCATCATAATATATTATTTCAAATTAAAATATGTAAGTGATACAACTAAAATATATAGTTTTTATTGTTTAGACTAAATTTATGATTTTTTTTATCTTAAGCAATCCCTTGTGAAATGCAATATAATATAATATAATATAATATAATTTGTTATAGTGTATTATAATATAATATTCCATAACATGGTGTAGCATCATGCATTATATACTATTATCTATTATTACTACTTGTTGTTTAGCATATTTTAGTTTATTATAGTTTGATGTAGTAGAGTTTACGGTATAATTCATAAAAATACTTATTTATAGGCTGAGATGATGGGATTTGGCCAAATTTAAGGTAAGCTTTACGAACATCATTGGGGGTGTGCTATGGTGTGTCATTTAATCAAAGAATGGAATTTTGCATCCAAAATGAATGTTTATTTTTCAACCAAACTTTACAAATTTTTTACTTAAAGTAATTCATTTAAAGGTGTAATATAAGATAATATATTATTTTAAAGCATATGAAAATTAAATGTACATAACAATATAACTTCAAATATATATATATATATATATATATATATATATATGATTGTGGTGGTGTTACTAAATATTTTTGTACATTTTAGTGTGTTTTACTTTTGTTATAATACATTAGGTCAAAACTCATAAAAATGTTAATTTGATGTTGAGATGGAAGAATTTGGCCAAATTCATTGCACACACCAAGAAGCAACACCAAAATTATGCTAGAGGTATGGGCTCGAGTCCACTAGGGATCGAGTATATGAATCTTCCATTGGGGAAGTAGGTTCAGGCTATCTGCTGGGAATTAGGATTTCAGTTTGATTTTATAGATTTGTTTGAGGATGTATCCACTAGGAATAAGAGTTTGGTTGTATTTCTTTGATTTAGACCCTACTAGGTGAGTTAGTTTAATTTTGCTCCACTCGGGAGGTTGGTTTTGAATTTGATTTGTTTGCTTGACCTATTTATATATGATTTGGGGCTCCATTGGGGAGTAGGGTGTGATTTAACTCCACTAGGGAAAATCATATTGGGTTTAATTTAATCTAAGTTATTGCATAGACCCTGTTGGTGTGCGATGGGCCCACTAAGAAGGGGCTATATCAGCTTTGACCTACCTCAAGTTTACAAATCCAAAGGGATAGTCTACTGGCTATGGGGTAGAGCTAGCCAACCTTAGGGGTTTCCTTTTGGTGTGCAACGATTGTGCTAAGAAGAAGGCATATCGGACCTACATCTTCCAAAGAGAGGAACAATAGTTTGGGTGACCTGTTCGATGCACAACAAATCAAACCTGTTCTAGGGCGACTACTGAGTGAATGCCTCTAGTGATTTATGTCAACTCAAAAGTAGTCAGAATTAATTTTATCTTAATTTCATGAGATTTGATATGGTTTGTTTGGTTTAGTTTGATTTTAAATTGAGGGCATATCCACTAGGGATGTGAGCTCGATCAAATTTGATTGATTTAATTTATGGACCATGTGATGTGCGATGGACCCATTGAGAAGGGGCTATATCGGACTAATCCTATCTCAAATTTACAAATCCAAAGGGATAGTCTACTGGCTATGGGGTAGAGCTAGCCAACCTAAGGGGTTACCTTTCAGTGTGCAATGGCTATGCTAGGAAGAAGGCATAGCAAACTTACATCTTCTAATACAGGGAATAACCACTGGGGTGACCTGTTCGTAGAAATAAATTGAACCGACTTAGGGGAGACTACTGAGTGAATGATGTTGGGAACTTATATCAACTCAAGAGTAGTCAGGTGATTCCTATAGGGAGTTTCCCTGACATTGCCCTAAAGATAGGATGCTTGCTTGGGAAAAGGTACCACTAGGGGTGTCCTCCTAATCCACAAGTGAATATATATTTGGTTTATATGTTTGCGTGGACCTTGTTGGTGTGCAAGGGAACACACTGAGAAAGGGCTATGTAAGCCTTGACCTGTCAAATTCTTGGAGCAAGGGAGAATACGCACATTCTGAGATGGATTCTCAACCATAGGTGTGGATTCTTATGAAGGAACTATCCAATCTGAGTAACTCGGTGTCTAAATTGGGTCAGGATGTGAGCCAAATATAGTGCCCATAAGGGAGGTACTGATAGGGGGGTTATCTTGAGCCCTTGAAAAGAAATTTTATTGGTGTACGGTGGCCAACTCAAGGAGAAAGCATAGTAGACTTACATCTACCATGAGTGATGTATCCTAAGGTGCAAGAACCAACCAACCTAAGGTGTATCCATCAACATGAGTGGCGTATCCACCAGCATAGTGAGAACCAACCAACTTAAGATACCCATCAGTGTGCAATAATCAATTTGGAAAGAAAGCATGTAGGCCTATAACTTTCCAAGTGAAACTGATCATCGGGATAGTCTATCAGCAGTGGGATAAATGTTATCTGACCTAGAGCAACTACTAAGTGGAGAGCCCCGAGGAAGGACTGGCCTTAGACTTGAAGCAGTTAGGAGGGAAGGATCCATTAGAAGACTTATCCTAAACCTCAAATATACTTGACCCCGTCAATGCATGAAGGCTAATCAAAGAAGAAAGCATAGTAGACTCACATCCTCTTAAACGAAGCCAACATGAGGTAGCTTACCGGCCATGCATTAAGGCCAACCAAACTAATAAGGTCCTCGTTGGTGTGCAATGGCCAAGTATGGAAGGAAAGCATAGCAGACTTACATCCTCCAAAGTAATAAAATCACTTGGGTGACACACTAGCAGGGTAGTATGTCAGCCCGACCTAGAGCAACTACTGAGTGAGTGATGCTGGGGGCATTATCTCAACTCAGAGTAGACCAAGATAAAGAATATGTGTTTGCTTTATATATTTTTGTGTTATTTGTATTTATGTTGTGTTGATGAAGGATAGGATGCCACTCGGGGTCCTTACACCTACTCTAAACACATCATGGCAGATTCACAAACAAGAATACTTTTGACATGGAAGAGATTGAATTATAAATGGAATTTTCATTGATGATAATTACTTTCAAACATGATTTATAATTTTTCTTTTAGTTGAGCTTATTGATTGGAAGCATTGGGTTCTCTCCCTTATGATTAATAAGCTAATAAGATCCTCCTTGGTAGGCCTTCTCTATGAAAAAGGGCCTTCCCATGTGGGTTCAAACATGCCTCTCATCTTATGATGGGCAATAATCAGTCTTCTTAGAACTAAAATAATCTCTCTTACTTGAAAAGCTCTAGGACAGACTAACTTGTTGTGAGCTTAAATCATTTTAGATTTGTACAACTCAAGGATTTTGCATGCTCGCAGATATCTCTCCTCTAAACCTTTGAACTCTTCTAACCGCAACTTGGTGTTTTGCTCTGTTATGATCTTGCTACCCATAGCTATCCTTTATGATGGGAGTTAGACTTCTAATGGTAGAACGACTTTGGACCCATACACTAAGGAGAAATGAGTAGACTGAGTTGGAGTTCCATATGTGGTGTGGTAGGCCCACAAGGCTTCAACTAACTGCTCATGTCATTATCACTTTTTGTTGTCAAGTGTCTTCTTTAGTATTTAGATGAGAGTTTTATTGAAGGCTTTTACTAAGCCATTTGCCCTCGAGTAGTTGATGGTAGAATATCTCCAATATATGTTGTGTCTCATGGAAAAGTTGATCTCGTGCTCTTGAATGCCCATTATCGATATAATTCATCGAGGCACTCCAAACCTATATATGATATGGTTCCTTAAAAACTAGAGCACATGTTGAGCTATGACCTCTTTGAGGGGAATCGCCTTTGCCCATTTGGAAAAGTAGGCAGTAACAGTTAAGTTGAACTGATGACCCTTGAAAGGAGGATCAATCAAACCCATTATGTTAGTACCCCAACACTTGAATGGCCATGAGGCCAATGTAAGATGTAGAACATTGGTTGGTTGGTGTAGGACCACTCCATTTATTTGACATTGGTGGCATCGCCTAGTCATATCCATGCAATTTTTGATCATCGACGGATAGTAGTATCCTAATCTCTTGATCTTGCCTTTCATCTTCGGACTAGATTGGTTGGCTCCACATAAAATTGAGTGTACGATCTTATGTGGCTTGTTGTAACCACATATGATCAAAGACCGCGGTATAAGACAACATCCATAAAAGCATAAGAAAGTGCTTTCTATCCATGGGATTGAGACTCTCTTGAGGTAGTTTTCTTTTATTTAGGTAATCCATGAATGGTTGCCTCAAATCTAACTCCTCATCTTTCTTGGCAATGGCAACCTCCCCATCAAGAGAGTTCTTTTTTATGAGTTCAATATCAATAAGGGATAAGACTTATCTATTTTGGACTTTTATTGATATGGTCTAATCCTCCAAACATGCCAACTCCTTGGAAAGCATGGCTAAAGCATACACTACAACATTCTCCCCTTGAGGAATCTTATAAATGGTAACCTCTAGGATTTGGGCCAACAACTCCATGGTGTACTTATGGTAGTGATGGAGCTTGGGCTTTATAACCTTATAGGACCCAACAATTTGGTTGATAACTAGTAGAATCCTCAAAGATGTTGATGTTAGTGTATGGATAACATCCTCAGATCTCATCAACAAGGATACGGATGATATGAGAATCTCATCACATCACGATCTGGAGTTAAGAGAATTATTTCTATCCCTACCTTTCCTGGAATAGTAGATTATGGTTCTTCTCCTCTTTGAGATGAAGCTGAACCATCAAAGTACATCTCCCAATGGTGAATGCTAGTATCCCCTATGTTCATGATTTGTTCATCAAGGATATCATCACTAACCGGAGTGTTAGTAGGAAGTGGGTGTGTTGATAAGAAATCCACTAGAACTTGTCCTTTCACTGCACAGAGGGGTACAAAGATAATGTCAAACTACAAGAGGATCATGGACCGTCATGCCAACAGTCCGAATAGCATTGGCCATGTCATGAGATACTATAGTGGATTGATCCTAGAGATTAAGTTTACCTTATGATAAAGCATGTAGTGTTATAGCTTATGGGATGCAAAGATTAAAGCTAAGCAATGCTTTTCAATGGGTGGATAAATAACTTCAACAAGGATTTGATGATAGTTAAGGTAGTAGAGTGCATTTTCCTTCCGTTCTTCATTGGCTTGGGCTAATAAAGCACCAAGGGAGTCATTTAACATAGTAGTGTAAAGTATGAGCTGTTCTGGAAAGGGTGTAATGCTTTAATGTCTTTGAAGCTCACACTTGTCATCCCACTTAAACTTGGCATTATTTTTGACAAGTGCTGAGAATGGCTGACATCTTCCCAAAAAGTTAGATATACAACATCTTAGATACACCAACCACCCTTGGAATGATCATAATTGAGGAGTGGAATTTCTAATATTTCCTTGATCTTCTTTAGATCAATTTCAATTCCTTGGTGTCGGATAATAAACCCAAGGAATTTCCCTGAAGCTACTCCAAATGCACACTTCATGGGGTTCCTTTTGAGGTTAAATTATCTTAATTGTTCAAAAACTAATCTCAATTCAAAGAGATGATCTTCCTTTTCTCTATTTTTTACCACGAGATCACCGACATAGCACTCAACTTGATGATGAATGAGTTTATCGAAGATTCAAGTCATAGCATGCTGGTATGTAGCACGACATTTTAAGGAAAGGCATGACCTTATAGCAATGATTGGGGTTCGAAAGTAGTTCAAAGGGTCATCTTTATTCGATTATATCTAGATAAGCCATCCATGAAAGAGAAGACTGCATGTGATGAGGCAAAGTCCACCATCAGCTCCAAGATTAGTTGTGGAAATTTATCTTTTGGATATGCCTTATTTAAATCCCTAAAATTGATGCATATATGAATTTGTCCATTCTTTTTCTTAACTGGGATGAAGCTCACTAACCAAGTATGATATTTTTCTTCCTGGATAAAGCCAGCATCAATTAGTTTCTTGACTTCATAAATGACCTATTATTCTTTGCCTAATCGCATGCATCTAGGAGCTTGCTTGATAGGGTTAGGAGTAGGCTCAATTATTTGTTTATGGACCACTATGGAGCCAATCCAATCATCTCTTCATAACCCCTACAAAGTAGTCCTTAAACTTAAATAAACTAACTAACTCATTGGTTTCAATTTTGTTCAACAAAGAATTGATGTATGTCAAGCATGGATCTTCTTCAGTTCCTAAGTTGATTTCCTTGAGCTTATCAATGGTTGACTTGATCTCTTCTTCAAACTCTGGCAGTGCATCTTTGACTTCAAAATTATCTAGATCATCTGAAGTTTTTAAGCACAGCTCTTCATATGAGTTAATGTGATTTGAAAAAAACCTATCAGATTCTAAATGATTGGTGATGATTAAACAGTAATCATCATCATCGATTGGACCCACTGTACTGGATCCTAGTCTCAGTCTTGATTGAGAGCTTTTGCATTTGTTCTTCCATATTCTTTCAAGGTAGTCCACATTTTAACCAAGTATGTGGGATTAACCCTTTCTTTGTGAAATTATGAATACAAAGCAAGTACCAATCAAAAGGTAATTATATAAAATCTTTATATGAATCATCCTCAAGTTCTACATAAACTTCTTGACTTGAGGATGATGCTCTGAGAAAGAACCTCTAAGTCTTCACACCAACGGATGACTTAGGGGCTTCCTTAACTACCAAACCCTCAGCTTTTTGAGAGGAAAGTGGGGTTAGGTTCTAACCGATGCCTAACTTTCACATATAGACTTGGATACCCTTATGCTTTGCTTTGGAGCCCGATCTACATCGCTATGCTCAAGTGTCACCCAAAGGAATAGATGCTAACCATATAAGACTCATCCTATGAAGTAGATTTTAAGTCTATATTGACAGGTGTACTCAATAGCTACATATCTTTATTAGGTGGTCAATAAGAGGTCTCCGACCTAACCTCTTCCTTTACCCGTAGAGTCATACCCATATGTTTGAATGGAGTAATGAACCTGTGGAATCTAATGTCGCCCACTTCCTCCTCTAAGTCTATTTCTCCCTTTATTTTCTTTTTCATTTTCTTTTTCTTTTATTTTTCTCTTTTCTTTTTTTTTTTTTCTTTTATTTTTAAACTTTGGCCAAGTAAAGAATAAAATTGTTTCTGTCCATCCTCATATATGCTAACCTCAAATCTCCTTGAGATTAAATGATCCCACCTATCATGAACTTCATACACTGATGTAGAGAGGATGAAACTATGTTGTTCTCATGTATCCATGGTCTCCTAAGCAAAGCGTTCGAAGATGTATCCAAGTCTATAATGCTAAACATGGCCCAATCATTTATCTCTGGAAACACTATGGAGCCAAAGGTCGAACTCACTTTGGATTGCAATCTTCCCATCTTAGACTTAGACACTAAGACTTCAGTCATAAGACACTCTAAAACACACCATACCCAAATACTTAGAAGGGTTAACCATAAGATTATATGCCTTAGGATTAGGATAATCCACCCTACAACCCAACCAATCCATGTTCTCCTTCCCAAATGAAAACCTCAAGTTCAGTTCAAACATCAAATTTAAAATCCAAAACCAAATTCCAAAACCAAATGATTAAAGCCCATGATCAAATCCAAACTTGAAACCCTTCCTCGCCATATGACCTATCCCATGGACATATCTTAATCCAAATCAATCCAAAATTAATTGATTTTCTCATAATAAATTTATATCTTCAATTATCTTCCTAAATATAAATCAAATCTACATTCAAATGATCAAAACTAAATCAAACTAAATCAAATTAAATCAAAACCCTTCCTAAGCCATATGGCCTATCCCATGGACTTATCCAAATGTTAATCCAAATAAAGTCAAAGTCAATTGATTTTCTCATAAATCAAACATATTTTCAATAATATTGATAAATTTAAATGAAATATACATTTAAGTCAACAAACCTAAATCAAACCAAATTAAAATCCAAACCAAGCATGACTCAACTCCATGGACATAGCCAAATTCTTCATTCAAAACCCAAAATCTATTGATTTTCTCATGAATCAATCATACCTTCAATATTCATAAATATAAATGAAATCTACAATCATCAAGCCAAACCAAAATCAACCCAAGTCAAACCCAACTTAATCCTTTTCGACTTGAAAAGTTCAAATAAATTAAAAAACTCATTTGAACCTAATTACCAATTTATATATCAATCATAAATCCATATATAAACTCAACTAAATCAAACTAAAATCAAGCTAATTAAACCCAATTGGTCCACTTGACCCAAAGTGGCCAATTTGACCTATTTGAGCAATCCTACCCAAATTGGATTGAAGCCCATCAAAACCTCCCATCATGATCACCCTAGGTTGATCAATTGTCACAAATTAGGTCAAACTAAGTCAACTTGGTCATTTGACCAAGTCAACCGCTTTAGCCATATGAACCCAAACTAGCCAAATTACAACCTAAGCCAAATCCCTTGAAACCTTCAATTGAGTCAAACCAAACCCAATTGGTCCTCTTGACCCAAGTTGACCCAAATTGACCTAAAAGACAAAATTAAGTCAAATCAAAATATAAAGCAAATTGATGGTCCTTCCAAGTTCATTCCAACTTGATTGTTGAACTTGACCAAAGCCATGATTGGACCCAATTGAACCCAATTGACCTACTTAGCCAAATTGACCTAAAGGTTGAAGTTGGCCTAAATTAAAACCAAACCCAAATTAATTGAAGCCAAAGCTTATAATCATTTCAATTGGTCAATTAAACCTAAACTAAGCCAATTTGGTTTTGATCAAATTGGTCAACTTAACCCATTTGACCCAAATGAATTCAAATGAGCCAAACTAAACCAAACCAACTGAACCAAAACATCCCAAATGGTCATATGAACTTGACCCAACCCAACCTAGTTTGACCAAAATGAGTCAAATTGAGCCAAACCTAACCAAATCAACTCTAATTAACTTAAAATTTAGGCCAACCCACTTTTGGCTCATTTAAAATCTTCCCAAATCAAATCTAATGCCAAATGATCATTCTACCTTTCGCTCAAGGGCATCACACGAGACAAATCACCCACTTAAGTGATCATTTCCATTCCTTGGCCACTTGATACTCTCCTAATGGTCCACCTAGGCACCTAGGACACTACCCCCATGGGTGGTTTATCATGACCCATTGGAGTTTAAAACCCATAGGACACCCATGATTCCTCCTCAGCCACCTTCACACCATCAACTCAAGTCCTCCTCGCCACCCACTTTTGAGATGGTCGGACTGCCATTATAAACCAAACTAGATCCCACCATCAAGAAGCACCCCTCATTTTACTCAAACATAGAAAATCATTTCTCAAAGCCCTGCTACCCAAGACAACCTCTAAAGTTCCAAGTTCCTCGATCAAAAAATGCCATTCTCATCCATCTCGAAATAGGACACTCCCATTTTTTACCTAACTTTCCCATTTCTCCATGAAACTCAAATTAACTTTGCACACACCTTCCCTAGGCCTCTTTGAGCAAGAATGAATCTTCTCTCAAGCTTCTCGAGCACTGGAGATGGGACTTTGAACAAAGGCAAGCTCCAAGTGGTCGGTTCATGGCCTTCCAAGTGAGGAAGGAATTGATCTTCTCAATAATGCTTACTCCACTAGATTAAGCTTCCTCAATTTGAGCTGCCAATCTTGAGCTCTGAGGTATGCTTCCAAAACCGATACTTAAGCAAAATGGGTTGGTTTTGAAGAAAACTTCCATCTCATGTGATCTTGACTCGATAAGGTGATGATAGTTGATCCAGCTAGAAAGCTTGAATCAAGTGAGTGGTAGACGGATATTCTCCTCACTCACTCAGATCGCGATTGTCCATTTCGCATGATCAAAATTGACGGTCATGATTAGATTCGCTAGATCAATATGATTTAATCCTATTAAGCTGAGGGATTAATCGTAGCCGTTGGATCTTAAATCAGACGACAGACGAGAAAGTGCATCCACCGCCGTGTAGGTGCCGAAGTTGATAAGTTTTGGTAGCCAATCTCATAAAACGCGCCAATGATAGCCCAATAGATTTGGCTTTAATTGCTTAATTAATCATTTTTAATGGCTAAAACTTTTAAAAATCATAAAAAATCATAAAAAAATGCAAATATATACTCATTTTAAAGGTATTTTGGAGGAGAATTAATTAAAAATGATCTTAACTAATTTTGAATAGTAATTAAAGTTTAATTAAGATTTCAATTAAAAATCAATTTTTAATTTAATGTAACTCTCCCATGATTTTCTTGGGATTTATTGCTCACATAATTAGGAAAATTGACTAATTAAACCTTAACTAGTCTTTTAAGTTGTTTAATGATTAATTAATCCCATCAACAGTAATAAATTAGTTAATTAAGTTTATTAATCTTTGTTCAACATTAAGTGAACTAAGGAATAGGGTTGGGACCCTTTTCCCTAAGTTCATTTCACCCTATTTTAAAATGAAATTAATTAAGATTGAACTTATTAATTAAATCACTTAATCAAATTGAAATCAAATCACATCATACCTTAATTAAATCATGGGGTAGATCTTTAGGTGTTTAATAACCCAAAATGAGTTTAATGAAATTATGGTTAGTCCACATGGGAAAACCATAGAGTAATTAATTAAGTCCCTTAATCTAATTAACTATTAATAATGAGCCAATTGCATTAGCCCCTTCTATTTCCAGATCATTGCAAGTTTATTTTCCATGCATGTTGGCTCATAATTATTTAGTTAATTACTTTAAGGTGACATAGTAAGAGTAATTAATTCATCTAATTAAGGGTTCAACTTAAACCATAAACTCAACTTAATTACATTTCATTAAATTAAATCAAATCACTAATGTGGGTTTAAAACAACAAGTGATGACTTCTCTTTCTCCTTTAAATCAAATCAAATCCAAAACTTAATTAATAAAGAAGCTTTAAATAATCTTATTTGATTTGATTGTCCTTAAGAACTAGTTTGGTTGAAAAATCACATATTTATATTTGATTGTCCTCCTTCCAATCATGTTAAATTTGGTATGTCATTTGAATTCATGCATCCATCTTTTCAAAATCAAGGAAAATAGGATTTATTTATGTAAGCTTCCATGTGTTGATTTAATTTAATATATGCATGTCTATTATCACTATTAAATGAAAATTTTTTTTCAAAAGCTTATAAATGAATAATAATTTGTTATGATGCTAGTTATAAATACATAAGAAATGCATGTGCTTATAGATTAAGTGTATGAATGTTGAGTTCTCTTGCCTCTATTCATATGTTGATTTATATAAGATTGAATGGTAATGGGTATATATTCTAGACATCCCGGGAACATGAGACTTTAACTAGCCCCAAGGAGGTCATTTGATTACCTCCCTTATTTAACAATGGCACGCACTCATTTGATTTCATTATTATGTATTTCAATATTAGAATTTGGATAATTCATATATATAAATGATTCAAAAAAATATATACAATCTTTGCATGGTTTTCTTTCCCTCATTTATGTATACATCCATGTGTGTCCAAGAAAAAAAGTATATAGTCTTGACATCCCGGAATATGAGGCTTTAAGGAGGTCATTTGATTACCTCACTTCCTGTTTAACAATGACACGCATCCCTATAGCTTTGTACATGTATATGTATATGTGAATGAAAATCCTATTTTACATTAAAATTGCATGCATTTATAATAGACTAAGTGGTTGAATAAATTATCCATATGATTTAGAGCATACTTTGTATGTTCATGTATACAAATTTACATATGTTTGAATGCAAATGGGTATATAGTCTGGACATCCCTAGAATATGAGGCTTTAACTAGCTCCAAGGAGGTCATTTGAATACCTCACTTTCTTGGTTTAACAATGACACATGCCTTATTCTTATCTCCTTTTTGTATAATAATTTGGATAAAGTTTAAAATTAATATGTTTAAATAATTCAATCAATTAAAATATAAATTCTAAACATACACATACATTCATTATTTAAGTGTGCTAAAATATGTTGCATGTATAGATATAAAGATTAAATCATATGCATGTTACATGTGATGGAAAAGAATGATTTAATATACATCATGTGGTAGTAATTCAAATAAATTAATCTTAAGATGCCTTTCATTTTGAATAGATTATTTAAAGTGAACCTAAACTAAGATTAATTAAATCATTTAATAAGCCATTCATTCAAAGAGAACTAAATCAAATTAATATACTTTAGAAAGTGACTTAATTACGGATGAAGAGGGCAATCCTCCTTTCCTCTTATAACACTTAGTCTGCTAAGTGTAATAAAATGAAACAAAAAGAAAACACAAATTAAAAATTCTCAAATCAATTAAACTACTTCAAGTGAAATCAACCTTTCATGTTAAATTGAATCCTTCTACACTTAGAAAATACAACACTAATGCCTAATAAGACTTACCACACAAGCCTTAATACACACATTAGAATTAAGTCACCACGTTGTAAGTTAGATGGTGTATGATGTGATATATATATTTTTTTATGATGTATTATTTTAGATTGATGTTAGGGTGTATGTAGACTGGATGATAGGCCAATATTAGCTAATCATATTTTCATGGGATTATGCTTAAGGGATGCTTAAAATAAATGTGAATGCTCTTTTTGAGGGTTGCTTAAATCCTTAAGCATAATCTAAGTTAGTTATAGTTACCTATGTGTGATAAGTCCAAATTATAAATACCGCTTGGGATTATATGTATATTTTCTAACCTCTATTTTGTAGGTGTAGTTAGATTTACTTTTCCCACATAAATGTAATTTTGCAATAGGAATTAGATTAGTGTTATGGGGATTAGGATGAGCGTGGCTAGAAGGTTTTGTCCTGTGATGCCTTTGAAGCAAGCACCATCCAAATCAAAGAGGAACTAAATCAGAAATGGAGATATGAAGAAAGAAGACACCCATAGCATTTAATACAATTATAATTATTCTTTCATATTCTAGGTTGTATAAGGGTAGAGCAGCTACCCATCTCTCTTCGTTATACAGTACCCAACCTCATCGACCTTTTATTCTTTTATGATAGTTTATATAATTGTTTGATGTTATGTTTACATTGTGCATTAGGATGACATGCTTTTAATAATTTCTTAAATGATTGATGCTTTAATGTGGCTTGGATATGATTAGGCTCTTAGGATAAAAATAACTTTTCTACCCAACTAATCACTCATAACAAATTTTAAACAACTCATAACCTCATCATAAAGCCTAAGACATAAATAAGATAATTAAAAGATTTAGCAACCCCTTAGTGTATGGTTGTATGTATCACATCATGCATGCATACTCTTTCTCTCTTGAATATGATGGATATCCATCCTTGTACATAAATAAAGGAATGCTTGACCTGAGGGCATCCTTGTGGTGGAGAACACCTTCTAGTGATTTGACATATAACCTATTTCATCATGCATTTAGGCATAAGAAATCCTAAAGCCTCTCAAAATGACATGTCTAAAATGAATTAAAATTTGAAAATATTTTGCATCTATAGATTAAGTCATATGCTCATACCACTCATGCTTTAGTCTCTTAGGGAGTGTGTTTAGGACTTTAGTCTCTTTCTAATTAAATAACCCCTAGATATCTTGCAATTCATAAGACGACTATATGGTTTTAAAATCATGGAGGAGTTAGGGCCACTCTATAAGTTAAGAAGTTGGACAATTTATTCTCTTGTGGAGGTAAAACCCTTATGTCCACCTATCTTAGATTTAGGTCGTGCTTTAGCTCAAAGCTCCCTAAATTTAGGATCCAAGGTAGCTATTTTCTTCAAGCTATAATCATAAATCCTCACCTCTGCATTCCTACAACTTTGTGGTGGATTATAAGCCATGTAATCTAATTAAATTTCAACTCAAAACATATAAATCTCCTATAATTTAAAATTATAAAGCTCAACCATATGATTGATTGGAATGCTCATGCTTCTTAGTATCATGAGAATTTCCTACTTATTTCATTTGGATTCCTAAAATAAGTCTTCTCCTTAAACTTTCCCAATTGATTTTCCAAATACAACCAATCTTTTGATAGTCTAACCTTGAAATCTTTGGAGATGATAATTGTCTACTTTAATTGAGAGTATTCTTAGGAAATTTCATTTTCTAAGATGTAATTAACTATAAAGGCTTGCCTCCATAAGGAACTTAAAAATCTAGTTTAATATAAACCTTGCTTTATTCATCCATGTAAAGTAGGGGAGAAATCTCTAGTACATTCGAAGACCCATCATGCCTAAAGAGTCTTTATTTCATGATTAGGTCCTTTGTAGGGTGATGTCTCTATCTTTCAAGATAGTACATCATACCTCAATGTCATACCAAATCACCTCAAAAAGTATCCCCACAATGCTTATCTACATCCAAAATAAACACCACAAGGCCATCTCACTTGTTCATTGAATTTTCTCAACATCATCCTTTCTTTTTTTTTTGAGATGTTGATCCCCAAAGGGGTTCTTAGACTCATAATGTTGACTGATACACTGGTCAAGTAACTCGATACTGATTCAACATCCACTATAATGTAAAGTGACAGTTATGCTCGGTCATCACTAAGAGTAAGTCTTCATCGCTGAATGTAACAACTAAGATGTCCTTCAAGTGGCATGCCTCAACTTTAATAGCAGTCAGCTAAGCTAAGCATATCTCTAGATCAACTAAGGCCTTGATTAGAGATTCCCTCATCTTTTTGGATACAAGGGTGTATATGCTTAACTTAGTGGAAACTTTCTAAGGTGAGCTACATTGTAATCAACTCGCTTGGTTCTCCATAAGCATATCTATGGGTGGAGCATCTATGGAGGGGTTATCTGCACTCAACCAATGACTTACTTACCCTTATCTTAAGGTGCTGAGGTAGAACTATGTCACCGTAAGTTGACTATAGTGACTTATTGGAATGATGAGCTTGTGGAAAGTTCTACCTTCTCATCCGCATACCTACGCCTTCCTGGGATCTTGAGTCGCTAACTCCAAGTCAATCTCAAGAGGTAACCTGATTGATTCATAGAAGGATATAATTTAATCAAAAAGGAAAGGATCATAACTACTATTATTATTTATTTAGACTCGGAGAGCTTTCAATAGGAATAAAATCAAGAGCATAAGAAGTAGATAATATATAAGTAGAAATAGCTTTCTTCATTAATTTTTATTTGGGTGGAGGTACATAGAAATCAAGTAAGGAGTAAGGGATTATCCCATACAAACAACCTGTTGGTAAGAGGAGCTAGTAGAGGTGGTGGTACCGCAGTGGAGAGTACGACTTGGATGGTATGCTGACTATCCCGCTATGGTGGGTCGTCACGCTGCCACCCTTCCCCATTGTCCTTTACAACTAGCAAACATTCCATGGTGTTTAGGTTTGAGCTACTGCACTAAGAAAAGCTTCTTGATCTTAGAAATGATTTTTTAGAGGTGAGGATAGAGATATCCTAACCTTCTTTGATCTTAAGAGGATCTAAGTATCCCCAAGGATTACTCTAACAAAACTGGATGGTTCTAATAAGTATTCCTTAGAGATCTCAACTAGTCTGCCTGCTAGTCCAAAAAGTGATACAATCCTCTAAGACAAGGTAACATGGTGGTAAATGGCTGGGATCATCTCTTGCCCACTTCCTATCTTAGGCTTTAGTAACGAAAGTGGGTTTATTTTAAGAGATTCTTAAAGATTTTCCTCCTACCTCCTTTGAATGAATATGGCTTATTCAATCTATCAAGAGTAGGAGGAAAGTAGCTAGGCTACATGGATAAATAATACCAGCTAGCTACCGAGGTGGTGGAAATGGTCATTGTACTATGGTGGTGATGATTATGAGGTGGAAGAGGAGGTAAAAGAGGTGAGAGCTCGTAGTCTCACTAACTCTGTCTGCTTTTCTCATCCATTAACACAACCATCCCTAGCTTCTTCAAACACCTTAGGTTTGCCTATATGATTGGTCAAAGGGCAACTATTTGGCTTCTTGTCTTACCGCCTGATGATTAATTTCTCAATGTTTTGATGGTAAAGCCATAATGCTAATCGCCCTGATATTCTTGAGAAGATTCTCAATGTCATGTTGTTCTATAAGTGGTTAGCATTTCATGCACAGGTTGTGCCACTTGAGAATGTAATCAACAAGTGACTCATTGAGTTTCTATTTCTATAATGAGGTCAATCACATCTCTCATGAGCTCCAAAGAAAGCACTTGATGAAGGGTGCTCCAACCCAAGAAAAGTGTTCATCAATAGTTACCAATGCAACAATAACAAACTAAACAAAAGGCAAAGAGATCCTGTTGTCGCCACTGTTGCAATGGCTCTAAAGTGTAATGTTATAATTCTACTACCATCAAAGAACTTGAAGGATGGGACAATACCTAAATAAAATAAAAGTAAACTAAATAAAAAACCTAAACCTAAAAATAAACTAAAAAATTAATAAAAAAATACAACCTAAATCCTAAATTAAAAAAAAACATAAACCTAAAATAAACAAAATAAAATAAACATAAACCTAAAATAAAATAAACTAAACTAAAATAAATAAAACCTAAACCTAAACCCTAAACTAAAATAAAATAAACTAAAAAATAAACCTAAACTGAACTAAAAAAAACCTAAAAATAAACCTAAATAAAAAACCCAAAATCTAAACCTAAAGAATAAAATAAAAAACCTAAACCTAAACCTAAACTAAAAAAATAAAACCTAAACCTAAAAAAAATAAAATAAAAAAAACTAAACTAAAAATAAACATAAACCTAAACCTAAACCTAAAAAAATAAACTATAATAAAAAACCTAAACTAAAATAAAAAAACTAAAATAAAAAAACCTAAACTAAAATAAATAAACTAAACTAAATAAAAAATAAAAAATAAACCTAAATAAAATAAAAATGAAATAAACTAAAATAAAAAAAATAAATAAACTAAATAAACCTAAATAAAATAAATTAAAATAAAAAACATAAATAAAAAAAAACTAAATAACCTAAACTATGTTTACTTAATTTAAAACAAAAAAAAAAAAAAAAAACCTAAACCACATATCCCTAAACCCTAAACTAAACCCTAAAAAAAACTAAAACTAACCTAACTAACCCTAACCTAAAAACCCTAACCCTAAATTTAAACCTAAACCCTAAATTAAAAAACCTAAACCTAAACCTCCCTAAACCAATAACTACCTAAACTAAACTATAAACCCTAAAACCTAAACACTACTTAAACTAAACTAACCCTAAACTATTTAAAACTTAAACCTAAAACCTAAACTAAACCCTAAACAAATAATAAACCCTAAACCCTAAACCCTAAAACTAAAACCTAAACCTAATAAAAGAAAACCTAAATAAAATAAAAAAAAAAATAAAATAAAATAAAATAAATGCCTAAACTAAATAAACCTAAAATATAAAATAAAAATAAAATAAATAAAATAAACTAAAATAAAATAATAAAACCTAAACTAAATAAAAAAAAATATAAATCTAAGAATAAAACCTAAATAAAACTAAATGTAAATAAAATAAAATAAACCTAAAATAAAATAAAATAAAAACTAAATAAAAATCTAAACCTAAAAAATAAACTTAAAAATAAAACAAAAAATAAAATAAACCCATACCCTAAACTAAAAATAAAAACTAAACCTAAAATAAAAATAAAATGAACAAAATAAAATAAACCTAGACCAAAACTAAAATAAACTAAACTAAAATAAATAAAACTTAAACCTAAACCTAAAATAAACTAAACCTAAACCCTAAACTAAATAAAATAAAATAAACTAAAAATAAACCTAAACCTAAACTAAAATAAAACCTAAAAATAAACCTAAAATAAAAACCTAAAACCTAAACCTAAAAAACTAAAATAAAAAACTAAACCTAAACCTAAAAATAAAAAATAAAATTGAAACCTAAAAAATAAAATTAAAATAAATCTAAACAAAAAAATAAACTTAAACCTAAACCTAAAAAAAAAAAAAATAGAAAAACTAAAATAAATAAACTAAACTAAATAAAAATAAAAATAAACCTAAATCAAAATAAAAAATAAAATGAACTAAAATAAAAAAATAAACTAAATAAACCTAAACCTACCATTTTACTTAATTTAAAAATAAATAAAAAACCCTAACCCTAAAACTAACCCTAAACCCTAAACCTACAACCCAAAACTTAAAACCCTAAACCCTAAACCCTAAAAAACCCTAAACCCTAAACCCTAAGCTAACCCTAAACCCCAAACCCTAAAGCCTAAACAAGAAAACCTAAACCCTAAACACTAAACCCTAACCTAAACCCTAAACCCTAAACCCTAAACCTTAAATCCTAAAAAACTAAACCCTAAACCCTAAACTAAAACCTAAAAAAATAAAATAAATAAATAACCTAAACCTAAATAAATTAAAATAATATATAAAACCTAAGCTAAAACTAAACGAACCTAATAAAATAAAATAATAAAATAAAATAAATAATAACCTAAACTAAACTAAAAAAGAAGTTAAACTTAATAATAAAACCTAAATAAAATAAAAAACTAAACTAAAATAAAATTAAAATAAACCTAAAATAAAATAAAATAAAAAATAAAATAAAAAACTAAATAAAACCTAAACTTAAAAAATGAACCTAAAAAATATAACCTAAAAATAAAAAATAAAACTTAAACCATAAACTAAAAAAAACCTAAACCTAAACTAAAATAAACTATAAATAAATAAAAAACCAAAACCTAAACTAATATAAAATAAACTAAAAATAAACCTAAACCTAAACTAAAAAATAAAACCTAAACCTAAAAAATAAAAATAAAAACCTAAACCTAAAAATAAAATAAAATAAAACTTAACTAAAAAATAAAGCTAAAGCTAAAGCTAAACCTAAAAGAATAAACTAAATAAATATATCTAAAATAAATAAACTAAACTAAATAAAATAAATTAAAATAAATAAAAATAAATTGAATAAACTAAATAAATCTAAACTAAAAAAAAAAATAAACCCTGTTATCCTAAACCCTAAACCCTAAAATAAACTAAAAAAATAAACTCTTTTACTTAATTTGAAAATAAGCCTAAACTAAAACCTCAACCTAAATCTAAACCTAAACTCTAAACCTAAACCCTAAAATAAAAAATAAAATAAAAAACCAAACCTTAAACCTTAAAACTAAACGCTAAACCCTAAACCCTAAACCCAAAATACAACCTTAAACCCTAAACTTAAACCCTAAAACCTAAACAAAGAAACCCAAAACCCAAAATCTAAAACAACCTAAACCAGCACC
The DNA here is from genome assembly GCA_021442155.1 of Cymbidium sinense. Lineage (NCBI taxonomy): Eukaryota > Viridiplantae > Streptophyta > Magnoliopsida > Asparagales > Orchidaceae > Cymbidium > Cymbidium sinense. The sequence goes on along the minus strand of JAKCPB010000508.1, from coordinate 18,190 downwards.
ATAAACCCTAAACCTAAACCCTAAAACCTAAAACTAAAGCCTAAACACAAATCTAAACCTAAACCTAAACCCTAAACCCTAAAACCTAAATCTAAAACCCTAAATCCTAAACCCTAAACCTTAAACCCTAAACCCTAAACCCTAAAACCTAAAAACCTAAACCTAAAAGATAAAATAAAAATACAACTCAACTAAAAAATAAACCTAAACCTAAAAATAAAAAATAAATTAAAATAAAAAACCTAAACTAAAATAAATAAAACCAAAAATAAATAAAGTAAACTAACTAAAAGTAACAAATAAACCTAAATAAAAATAAAAAATAAAAAATAAAAAATACTAAGTAAACTAAATAAACCTAAACCTACGAGGGTACTTATTTAAAAAAAAACCCTTAAACCCTAAATCATAAACCTTAATCCCTAAACCAAAAACCCTAAACCTTAAACAAACCCTAAACCCTAAACCCTAAACCCTTAAAAACCCTAAACCCTAAACCCTAACCCTAAACCTAAACTCTAAACCTAACCCTAAACCCTAAACCATAAAACCCTAAACCCCAAACCTAAAATCATAAACCCAAAACCCTAAATCATAAACCCTAAACCCTAAACCCTAAAACTAAATAAAAACCTAAACCTAAAAAATAAACCTAAACATAAATAAAAAATAAAACCTAAACCTAAACTCAAAAAAAAAACCTAAACCTAAAATAAACAAAATAAAATAAACTTGAACCTAAACACAAATAAACTAAACTAAAATAAATCAAACCTAAAGCTAAACCTAAAATGAACTAAACCTAAACCCTAAACTAAATATAATAGAATAAACTAAAAATAAACCTAAACGTAAACTAAAAAAAAATAAACCTAAAAATAAACCTAAAATAAAACCTGAAAATCTAAACCCAAAATAATAAAATAAAAATTTAAACCTAAACATAAAAATAAAAAATAAAACCTAAACCCAAAAATAAAATAAAAAAATAAAACTAAACTAAAAATAAACATAAACCTAAACCTAAACTAAAAATAAACTAAAATAAAAGAACTAAACTAAAATAAAAAAACTAAAATAAAAAAAACTTAAACTAAAATATAAACTAAACTAAATAAAAAAATAAACCTAAAAAAAAATAAAAATAAAATAAACTAAAATAAATAAAAAATAAAAATAAACCTAAATAAAATATAAATTAAAATAAACTAAAATAAAAAAAAAAATAAACTAAATACCTAAACATGTTGGTTTACTTAATTTTAAAACAAAAAAAACCTAAACCAATAAACAATAAATCCTAAACCCTAAACCCTAAACAATAAACAAAAACTAACCCCTAACTTAAACCCTAAACCTTCAAACTTAAACCTAAACCTAAACCCCAAAAAATCCCTAAACCATAAAGCAACCTAAACCTAAACCTAAACCCTAAACCTAAACTAACCTAACTCCCTAAATAACCCTAACCCTAAATAAACCCTAACCTAAACCTAAAACTTAAACCCTAAACTTAAACCCTAAACTAAAACTTAAACCTAAACTAAACCTAAACAAACTAAACCCTAAAGCCTAAACCCTAAACCTAAAGTACCCTAAAAACCCTAAACCTGCAACCCTAAACTAAACCCTAAAAACACTAAACCCTAAAGCTTAAACACTAAACCCTAAACCCTAAACACTAAACAAAAACCTTAAAATCCTAAACCCTAAAACTCTAAAATATAAACCCTAAACCCCAAATCTTAAACCCTAGAATCCTAAAAACTTAAACTTAAATTAAATAAAACCTAAAAATAAAATTAAAAAAACTAAACCTAAATAAAATAATGTAATAAAATAAAGAAATTCCTAAACTTAAACCTAAAAATAAAATAAAATAAAAAATAAAAATAAACTAAAATAAAATAAAGAAATTCCTAAACTAAACAAAATAAAATAAACCTAAGAATAAAAAACTTTTATAAAATAAAAATAAAATCAACTTAAAATAAAATAAAGTAAAAACTAAATAAAAACCTAAACTTAAAAATTAAACCTAAAAATAAATAAAAAAAATAAACCTAAACCCTAAACTAAAAAAAAACTAAACCTAAAATAAAAATAAAATAAACCTAAACCTAAACTAAAATAAACTAAACTAAAATAAATAAAACCTAAACGTAAACCCTAAACTAAAGCTAAACCTAAACCTAAACTACATAAAATAAAATAAACTAAAAATAAATCTAAACATAAACTAAAAAATAAAACCTAAAAATAAACCTAAAATCTAAACCTGAAAAAAAACATAAGACTCAACATAAAAAATAAAAATAAACCCTAAACCTAAAAAATAAAATAAAATAAAACTCAACTCAAAAATAAATCTAAACTTAAACCTAAACCAAAAAAAATAAACTAAAAGAAAAAACCTAAATTAAAATAAATAAACCTAAAATAAATAAACTAAACTAAATAAAAATAAAAAATAAACATAAATAAAAAAATAAAAATAAAATAAACTAAAATAAATAAAAAATAAGCTAAATAAACTAAATAAACCTAAACCTATTTACTAAATTAAAAGAAGAAACCTTAAATCAAAACCCTAAACCTAAACCTAAACCTAAACCTAAACCTAAACCTAAACCTAACCTAAACCTAAACCTAAACCCTAAACCTAAACCCTAAACTCTAAACCTAAACCTAAACCTAAACCAAAACCTAAACCCTAAACCATAAAAGCATAAACCCTAAATGTTAAACCCTAAACCATAAACACTACACCTAAACCCTAAACCCTAAACCTAAACCCTAAACTCTAACCCTAAACCCTAAACTGAACCCCAAACCTAAAGTAAACTAAAGTAAAAATAAAAAAATAAACCTAAACCCTAAAACCTAATAAACCTAAACCTAAACCTAAACCCTAAGAATGGGCAAAACCATGGCAGAACATCATCAAACAGGCTCAGATCTAAAGGAGGCAAAGGTGGAGAATTATCATATGTGGGGAGCTGGAGCTGCTGGTGGATATGGAGGTGGTGGTTGAAGTAGTGGTGGTTATGGAGGGAGGAGATGGAGGTTACAGCCATAGTGGTGGTGGAGGGAGAGATTAGGGATATGATGGTGGATCCTATTACTCGAGAGGCCAAGGTGGTTCTGATGGGAACTAGACAAACTGAAGAACGATCGATCTGATATGCTGCTTATGGAACTGTCTTTATAAGTAAAGATGGTTCTAGTTATCTAGGGTCTTTGATTTGCTCTATGCGTCTCTTTTATCTATGTCATCGCTTGTGTCTTGGTATGTTACTTAGTTGATGAAATAAAAAAAAGAAATGTTGAATCTAAATTTATTCTAAGTTAAAAAAAGGCCAAAACCCTAAATCCTAAACTAAAACCTGAACCCTAGACTTGAAACCTAAACTCTAAACCCTAAACCTAAACCCTAAAAACCCCAAACCATAAACCCTAAACTGTAAAACCCTAAACCCAAAAACCTAAACTAAACCCAAAACTCTAAGTCCTACACCCCAAACCTTAAATCCTAAACTCTAAGCCCTCAATTAACCCTAAACTCAAATAAACTAAAAAGTTAAGCCTAAACTAAATAAAACCTAAAAATACAATAAATAAAAGAACATAAACCAAAATAAAATAATGAAATAAAATAAAAACCTAAACTAAAATCTAAACCAAAAAAGAAACTAAAATAAAAAATAAAAACTAAACTAAAATAAAATAAATAAAAACCTAAACTAAACTAAAAAAAATAAAAAAAACTAAATAAAATAAAAACTAAACCTAAGATAAAATAAAATAAAAAATAAAACTAAATAAAAACTTAAACCTAAAAAAAATAAAAATAAATAAAAAACAAAACCTAAACCCTAAACATAAAACATGTTAAACCTAAACCTAAACCCTAAAATGAACTAAACCTAAACTAAAAAAAATAATCCTAAAATAAAAACCTAAAATCTAAACCCAAAATAATAAAATAAAACTAAACCTAAACCTAAAAAAAATAAAAAAAAACTAAACCAAAAAAATAAATAAAAAATAAAACTAAACTAAAAAAATAAACATAAACCTAAACCTAAACTTAAAATTATACTAAAATAAAGAAACTAAACTAAAATAAAAAATCTAAAAAAAAAAACTTAAACTAAAATAAATAAACTAAACTAAATAAAAAAATAAAAACCTAAAAAATAAAAAAATAAAATGAACTAAAATAAATAAAAATAAACTAAATAAACCTAAATAAAATATATAAATTAAAATAAACTAAATAAACTAAATGTTGGTTTAATTTTAAAACAAAACCTAAACTAATCCTAAATAATAAATCTAAACCTAAACTAAACAATAAATAAAACTAAAACCCTAAACCCTAAACCCTAAACCTTCAACCTAAACCTACAACCCTAAACCCTAAAAGTCTATAAAGCTAAACCTAAATAACTAAACTAAAACCCTAAAAACCCTAACTCCCTAAACCTAAACCCAAACCTAAACCTAAACCCTAAACTAATTTTAAACCACAAAACCCTAAACCCTAAATATAAACCTAAACCTTAAACACCTTAAACCCTAAACTAAACCCTAAAACCCTAAAACACTAAAACTAAAACCTAAACCTAAACCCTAAACTAAACTAAACCTAAATTAAACCCTAAAATTATAAACTATAAACCTAAACCTTAAACCCTAATAAAACTTAAACCTAAATTAAATAAACCTAAAAATAAAATTAAAAAAAAACTAAACCTAAATAAAATAATGTAATAAAATAAAAGAAATACCTAAACTTAAACCTAAAAATAAAATAAATAAAAATAAAATAAACTAAAATAAAATAAAGAAATTCCTAAACTAAACTAAAAAATAAAATAAACCTAAGAATAAAAAAATTTTATAAAATACAAATAAACATAAAATAAAAATAAAATCAACTTAAAACAAAATAAAATAAAAACTAAATAAAAACCTAAACCTAAAATTAAACCTAAAAATAAATAAAAAAATAAAACCTAAACCCTAAACTAAAAAAAAACTAAACCTAAAATAAAAATAAAATAAACCTAAACCTAAACTAAATAAAACTAAACTAAAATAAATAAAACCTAAACGTAAACCCTAAACTAAAGCTAAACCTAAACCTAAACTACATAAAATAAAATAAACTAAAAATAAATCTAAACATAAACTTGGGGTTTATGTTTAGTGGAGACAAAGCCCTATTGAAAGTTTCAAGCCTTGGGGTTGAGTAGATCTCTCTACAGACCAACACCACTTCCTCTTGTTTGTAGTTTTGATTAAATTAAACCTCTCCTTGCTTTAAGAACTTGAATGAGAGCTTGGTTTCATTCAAATTGATCCCCTGAGGGAGTGTGCAAAGAGAATTGAAGTGATTTTGAGTGAAGAAGAAGTTAGGAAATGAGAGGAGCTCCCCTATTTTCTAAGGAAGAAAATCAAGAAAGCTTGATTTCAATTCCTTCCTAGGAAGCTTAGGAATGCTCTGATGGCTAACACTCTCTAGGACTCAATCGAATGAGGGTGTTGAATTCAAATGGAATTAGAGCATATCTCCCCATGGAAATCATGGTCAAGCTTGGGTTGCCATTTTGATCCAATTGACCATATGGAAAGGGTTGGTTTTAAAGTTGGCCAAATTGACCTGTGCTTCAAATCAATTTTGGAATTGGGTCCATTTTTGACCCAACCATTGGGTTGCACCACTCTCCATTGGGTCCACTTGACCTATTAGGAAGGTATCAAGTTGACATGAAGAGGGCTTGACCAAATACCCATGGATTAGATCAAAATTTGCTCTATGGCCTAGGGGTACAATGGTCATTTTGCTGATTTTAAATTTGGATATGTTGGGTATGTGAAGAAAATAGGTTTGGCCAAGTTTCATTGATTTGGAGTTCATTTGATATGGTTTGGCTCATGTTGACCCATTTAGGTCAAAATGGGTCAACTTCAAGTTGACAATTAATCAAATGGGTCAAACCAAGGGTTTCAAGTTCATACCATTTGAAATGTTTTGGTGGCTTTGGTTTGATTTAATTTTGTTTTGAATTTGGCTCATATGACTTCATTTAGGTCAAATGGGTAAAGTTGATCAATTTTACCCATTTGACCTATTTGAGCTAGGTCAAGGGTAGGTTTAGGTATGGTTAGTCATATGGAGTGGATTGGTATCTTTGTTTCCAATCAATTTTGGTTAAGTTTGAATTTGGCTCAACATGACCCCTTTAGGTCAAGTTGGGTTCAAGGTCAATTGGACAAGGTTAGGTCTAGTTGGCCAATTGAGGCTTTAGTCAAGTTCAACAAGTGATTTGGAATGAACTTGACCCATTGGTTTCAATCAATTTGGCTTAGATCAAGTTTTGACACATTTTGACTTTTTAGGTCAAGTTGGGTCAACTTGGGTCAAGTGGCCAATTAGGCTAGGTTAGGCTCAAATGTTGACTTGGTCAAGTTCAAACATAGTTCATGAATGAACTTAGATCATTGGTTTCAATTAATTTGGCCTATGGTAATTTTGGCTATGTTGTTTCATTTTGGCTAAGTGTTGACTTGGTCAACCCTTAGGTTTGACTTGGTTTGACCCAATTTGATTGATTGATCATCCCATGATGATTGTTGATCATGATGAGAGGCATAGGTGAGTTTGATTCAATCCAATTTGGTTAGGATTAGAATTTGGCTAATAAGGGTACTTTAGGTCACTTTGGGTCAAGTGAGCCTAAGTGCGTCAAATGGCTTGGTCAAAGCTTGATTTGAGTTTGATTGAACTTGTATATGGACTTATGATTAAAATATAATTCCATTTGCAAGTGGTTTGAAGTCAAATGGGTTTTGATTCATTTGACAATTTCATATTCAAAGGAAGAATATGAATGGATTTGGGGTTTGATTTTTGAATTAGATTTTTTGGTGATTGAAGTTTGTATGTATATTTGGATTCATGATTGGGGGTTGAAATCATGAAGAAAAATCAAGAGTTTGGCTTGATTCAAGTTGAAGTTTCAAGATTTTGACTTGAAAGGCTTAGGTTGGATTTTGATGGATTTGAGTTTGATTTTTGGAATTGGTTTTGATTGTTTGAATTTATATTTCATTTACATATGTGAATCAAAAAAATGAGAATATAAAATATGAGAAAATTTCAAGGGTTTGATTTGATCATGATTTAGGCTAAGTCCATTAAAAGAATTTAAAGGACTTAGAAATTTTGGAGAAGCTTGAATTTTGAATTTGGTTTGATTGATTTATATTTATATTCCATTTATATGTGTGAATATAAATGAGAATATAAATGGGTTATGAGAAAATCCATGAATTTGAATTGACTTGAACATGATTTTAGCTAAGTCCATGAAGGAAAACTTAAAGGACTTAGGAATTTCATGAATTGATTTTGAATTTTGAGATTAGTTTGATTGGTTTGAATTTATATTTCATTTATATATGGGAATATAAATGAGAATATAAATTGATCATGAGAAAATCTCATGAGTTTGATTTGGTTTAGATCATGATCTAAAGCTAAGTCCATTAAAAGGGAATTAAGGACTTAAGAAGGATTTTAAATTTGGAATTTAATTTTGGATTTGATTTGATTGATTTATATTAATATTTCATTTATATATGTGAATATAAATGAGAATATAAATGAATTATGAGAAAATTCCATGAGTTTGAATTGATTTAGAGTTGATTTAGGATAAGTCCTTAAGAAGGGAATTAAGGGACTTAGAAAATTTCATGAATTGATTTTGAATTTTGAGTTTAGTTTGATTGTTTGAATTTATATTTCATTTATATGTGTGAATACAAATTAGAATATAAATAAATTATGAGAAAATCTCATGAGTTTGATTTGGTTTAGATCATGATTTAGGCAAAGTCCTTAAGAGAAGATTAAGGACTTAAGAAAGATTTAGGGGAATTTCATTCATGTTTTTATCATGGATTTCAATCATCAATTTCAATCACATGGAGTTTATTTGAGTTTAGAGAAAATCAAATAAGATTGATTTGGAGTTTGACTTGAAGGAAGGAAAGTGAGGAATGGTTCAAGCTAAGGGTAGAAAATTTTCCTAAAACCACTAAGGCATGACCTATTCCTATGGCTAACTCTTCTAAATCTCTAGGGCTAGGTTGAGTGTCCACCTAATCACTAGATGTGTCTTAAGACTATGAAACTCTTAAAGTCTAAGAGAAGTCCTATGTCTAAGATGGAGGAGAGCTCATCCTAAAATGAGCTCAATAGAGCTATATCAACTTATCCTTTCTCGATTTACAAATCCAAATGGATAGTCTATTGGTAGGGCTAGCCAACCTAAGGGGTTGCCTTCTCAGTCAATTGCTAGGAAGAAGGCATAGTAGACGTACATCTTCTAAAGCAGGGAACAACCACTGGGGTGATCTGTTGGTAGCACAACAAGAACCTGACTTAAGGGTGACTACTGAGTGAATGCTATTGGGATTTATATCAACTCAAGAGTATGATGATTCCTATAGGGAGTTTTATTGACCGCCTAAAAATAGGATGCTGGGTACCACTGGGGTGTCCTCCTAATCCACAAGTGAATATATTTTATTTATATGTTTGTGTGGACCTAGGGACCACAGAAGGGATATGTCAACCTTGACCTATCACACGATTTAAACTGGGAGAATGCACATCCACAGGATGGGTTCTCTAAGCACAAGGTGGCTAATAGAAAAGGGGAACTATCCAATCTGATAGTAACCCAAGTAGTGTTTAAATGGGGTTGTAAAGGATCAAAGACATATAGTGCCCAAGAGGTGCTATTATCCTGAGCCCAGGAAAAGAAAGCCTATGGATATGTAGTGGCCAACTCAAGGAGAAAGCATACCAGACTTACATTTGCCATGAGTGGTGTCTCCTAAGGTGCGAGAACCAACCAACCTAAGGTGTATCCATCAGCATGAGTGGTGTATCCATCAGCATAGTGAGAACTAACAAACCTAAGGTGCTTGTCGGTGCAATGATCAATCGAAAGAAAGGATGTAGCTTACAACTTTCCAAGAACTGATCATCGGATAATCTGTCAACGGGACATATGCTATCTCGACCTAGAGCTTTACGCTGGGAGCCCTAAGGAAGGACTTGACTGACTTGAAGCGAGGGAAGGAGCTGCTAAGGGACTTATCCTAAACCTCAAATATACTCAACCCAGTCAGTGCATGAAGGCTAATTCAAGAAGAAAGCATAGCAAACTCACTTCCTCTTAAACAAAGCCAACATGAGATAGCTTACCACCCATGCAGTAATGCCTAAAAAAAATGCTCTTCGTGCAGTGGCCAAGTAGAAAAAAAAAAAGTAAAGAAGACTTACATCTTCCAAAGCAAGAAGACCACAAGAGTGACAAACTAGTAGGTAGCACATCACCACCTAGAGGACCTTGAGTGAGTGCCTATGGGGTGTTATCTCAACTCAAAGTAGACAAAAATATATGTATTTGTTTTATATGTTTGTGTTGTGTCGATGAAGGATAGGATGCCACTCAGGTTCCTTACACCTACCCTAAACACATCATGGTGGATTCACAAACAAGAATACTTTCAACATGGAAGAGATTGAATTTGAAATGGAATTTTCATTGATGATAATTGCTTTTAAACATGATTTATAATATTTCTTTAAGTACCACATTGGAAGCATTGCTCTCCTTATTATTAATAATGATAAGAGCCTCCTTGCTATGGCAAAAGGGCCTTCACAAGTGGGTTCAAACTTGCCACCCATGTTATGATGGGCAACAATTGGTCTCCTTATAACTAAAATAAGATCTCCTACTTGAAAAGCTCTAGGACGGACCAACTTCTTGAGCTTGAATCATTTCTTTGTACAACTTGAGGTTTTCATGCCCACAGTCTATCCTCTAAACCTTCGAGCTCTTCTAACCTCAACTTGGCATTCTGCTCCATTATGATCTTGCTACCCATAACTATCCTTAGTGATGGGAGTTGGACTTCTAATGGCAGAATGACTGAACCCATACACTAAGGAGAAAAGTAGACTAAGTTGGAGTTCTATATGTGGTGGTAGACCCACAAAGCTTCAACTAATTGCTCATGCCACTATTGCCTATTATTGTCGAGTGTCTTCTTGGATTAGAGTTTTGTTGAAGGCTCGCTATTTTCCCCTGGGTAGTTGATGGTAGAATATCTCCAATTTATATTGTGTCTCTAGCAAAGTTGTTGATCTCGGTGCTCTTGAATGTACTATTATCGATATAATTCATGAAGGCACTCTGAACCTATATACGATATGGTTCCTAAAAAATTGGAGCACATGCTGAGCTATGACCTCTCTAAGTGAAATTGCCTTCGTCCATTTTGGAAAGTACTCAGCAGCATCTAAGATGAACCAATGACCTTTGGAAGAAGGAGGATTAATTGGACCCACTATGTCGGTACCCCAACACTCGAATGACCATGAGGCCAATGTAGGATGTAGAATGTTGGGTGGTTGGTGTAGGACCACACCGTATTTGACATTGGTGGCATCGCCTAGCCGTATCCATGTAATCTTTGATCATCCATGGTTAGTAGTATCCTAGTCTCTTGATCTTGGCTTTCATCTTGACCGGATTGGTTGGCTTCACATAATCGAGTGTACCGACGAATGATCTTCGTGTTTTGTGTAAATAATAACCACATATGATCAAAAGATTTTGTACAAGACACCATCTACAAGAGTGTCAAAAGTGCACTCATCATCGATGGGCTTGGGACTTCTCTTGAGGTAGTTTACCTTTATTTAGGTAATCCATGAATGGTTGCCTCCAATATAACTCCTGTCCCTTCTTGGTAATGGCAACCTCCCCTTCAAGAGAGTACTTTTGATGAGTTCAATATCAATGGGATAAGACTTGTCTATTTTGGACCTTTATTGATATGGACATCTCCTGACATGCCAACTCCATAAAAATTTTGTAGAGTAGTGATGGAGCTTGGGCTTTAACCTTATAGGACCTAGTGATTTGGTTGATAACTAGCTGAGAATCCTCAAAGATGTTGATGTTATGGATGCTTAGAGTAACGGCTAACTCTAGACCAAAATCAGAGCCTCATATTTGACTTTGTTGTTCTTATAAAGATTGGACAGATAATATGAGAATCTCATCACATCAAAGTCCAGAGTTAAGAGAACTAGTCCTACCCCTGCATTTTTTGGAATAGTAGATTATGGTTCTCCTCTTTGAGAGGAAGCCGCACCATCAAAGTACATCTCCTGATGAATTCTAGTATCCCCTAAGTTCATGATTTATTCATCGGGAAGATCATCATTAAGCAGAGAGTCAACAAGATGTGGGTGTGCTAAGAAATCTGCTAGCATTTATGCTTTCACTGCACGGAGGGTACAAAGGTAATGTCAAACTGTGAGAGGATCATGGACCATCATGCCAACCACCCCGATAGCATCGTGTCTGAGATGGAGGATTAATCCTAGAGATTAAGTTCACCTTATGAGGAAGCATGTAATGCTGTAGCTTTTGGGATGCAAAGATTAAAGCTCGGTAATGCTTCTCAATGGGTGGATAATTATCCGTAGTAGGGAATAGAAAATGATTGAGATAGTAGAGTGCATTTTCCTTCCCTTTGTTATGGCAACAAAGCACCAAGAGAGTCATCTAACATAATAGTGTAAAGCATGAGCTTGCATGGGATAGGGGCTAGAACCATGACATCATCAGTAATGCTTGATGTCTTGAAAGGCATGCACACTTGTCATCCCACTTGAACTTGGCATATATTTTGATAAGTCTTGAGAATGGGTGACATCTTCTCGATATGTTGGATATAAAGTTTCTTAGATACTCAACCTAAATGATCAGTTGAGTTAAACTTTTTGGGGTGGCATTTCTAATATTGCCTTGATCTTCTTGATTTTGATTCCTAGTGTTAAAACAAACCAAAAATTTTCTGGCTACTCAATGCACACTTTAGGGGTTCATTTTGGTTAAATTATCTTAACTATCAAAACTACTCCCAAGTCAAAGAGATGGTCTTCCTTTTCTCTACTTTTGACCACAAGATCGACATAGCTCTTAACTTAATGATGAATGAGTTCATCGAAGATTGAGTCATAGCCCTTGGTTTGAGACATTTTAAAGAAAGGCTTGACCTTATAGCAATAGATTGATCGGGGTTCTAAAAGTAGTGTTTCTTTCATCTTGCCATCTTTATTTGGTTATATCGATGAGCCATCCATGAAAGAAGACTACATGAGATGAGATGTCCACCATCAACTCGAGATTAATAGTGGAAATTTTCTTTTGGATATGCCTTATTTAAATCTCTAAAATTGAAGCATGTGAATTTGGCCATTCTTTTTTTTTAAATGGGATGATGGCTAACCGGTAGGGTATTTTTCTTAATGAAAACGATCAATTTCTTGACATAAATGACCATTGTTTCTATATTTAATGCATGTCTAGGAGCTTACTTGATAGGGTTAGTAGTAGGCTCTACTACTAGTTTATGGACCTCTACATCAGGAGCCAATCCAAGAATCTCTTCATAACTCCATGCAAAGTAGTCCTTAAACTAAGGAAATAGCATAATTAAGTCATTGGTTTCAATTTCATTCAATAAAGAACTGATGTATGTCGGGCATGGATCTTCTTCAATTCCTAAGTTGATTTTCTTGAGCTCATCGATGGTTGACTTGATCTCTTCTTCAAACTTTGGTGTGCATCTTTGACTTCAAAATCATTTGGATCATAAAGTTTCTAAGAACTCCTCATATGAGTTAATGTGATTTGAAAAGAACCTATCGATTCAAATGATTGGTGATGACTAAGCGATGTAATCATCATCATTTGGACCTATGTTGAATCTAGTCTGATCTTGATTGAGAGCTTTTGCATTTGTTCTTCCATATTCTTTCAAAGTAATTTGACCTATGCTTTGACCAAGTATGTGGGCTTAACCCTTTCTTTGTTGAATTATGAACATAAGACAAGTACCAGTCGAAAAATAATTCTATTAAATCTTTATATGAATCATCCTCAAGTTCTACATCAACTTCTTGACTTGAGGTTGATGCTCCTAGAAAGAACCTCGAGTCTTCACGTGGATGACTTAGGGGCTTCATTATACCAAACCTTCAACTTTTGAGAGGAAAGTGGGGTTAGAGCTAAGATTTCCAAGCGATGCCTAACTATTTCACATATAGACTTGGATATACTTATTGCTTTGGAGCCGGTCTTCATCACTATCTAGCTCAATGTCACCTCCAGAATCTCTGAAGAGCTAGTTGTCCCATATAAGACTCATCCTATGAATTAGATTCTAAGTCTATATGGATAGCAGGTATACTCTTTGTAGCTGGGTCATATCTTCTATTAGGTGGCTAATAAAGTGGATTTTTATCCTTGGGACTACCTCTAAAATGGCCTCTTCCTGTGCTTGGTGGAGGTTAGATTGTCCTACCCATATGTTCGAATGGAGTATTGACTGGGTGGAATTTAATGTAGCTCCACTTCCTCCTCCAAGTCTATTTTCTCCCTTTTATTTTTTTTTTTCATTTTCTCTTTTCTTTTCTTTTCTTTTTCTCTTTCCTTTTCTTTCTTTTTTCTTTTCTTTTATTTTTTAAACTTTGGCCAAGTTTGAGAATAGACTTGTTGATTTTGTGGGAAGTAGTAAGTTCCTCATATATGCCTACCTTGACTAAATGGCTTGAGATCTCCTTTAACACAAGATGATCCCACCTCTCATGAACTTCATACATGATGTAGAGGATGGAACTATGTTGTTCTCATGTATCCATGGTCTCCCCAAACAAGCATTGAAAGATGTATTGTCTATAATGTGAAACTTGGCTTAGGTCTTCCAAATCATCTATCTCCAAGAACACTATGGACAAGGCATTGACCTCACTTTTGGAGTGTGGATTAAATCTTCCATCTTAGACTTAGTCTTCTAGACACTAAGACTTCCCTAGTCATAAGACACTTCTAACAATTAGGTAAACACTTAACCTAAGCCAAAGACATAGAAGGGTTAACCATAGGATTAGGTTATGCCTTAGGGATTAGGATAATCAAATCAATCCATGTTCACCTTCTCAAACCAAACCTCAAGTTCAATTCAAACATAAACTTCAAATCAAATCCAAGCCCAAATTCCAAAACCAAATGATTGAAGCCCATGATCAAATCCAAACTTGAAACCCTTCCTAAGCCATATGACCTATCCCATGGACTTAGCCAAATCTTAATCCAAATCAATTCAAATCAATTTATTTTCTCACAAATCAATCATATTTTTTAATCACCTTCTCAAATTTAATTAAATATACATTTAAATCATCAAAACTAAATAAAACCAAATCAAAATCCAAACATAAATCACATGACAACTCCATGGACTTAGCCAAATTCTTCATTTCCAAAACCAAATTCAATTGATTTTCTCATGAATCAATCATACCTTCAATCATATTCACAAATATAAATGAAATCTACAATCATCAAACTAAAACAAAAAATCACCAAGTCAAACCTAAACCCTTTTGACTTATGTTCAAAAAACCAAAACCCATTTGAACCAAACCAATTACAATTGAATTTATATATCAATCTCAAATCCATATATAAACTCAAATAAATCAAACTTAGCCAAAATCAAATAACTAAACCCAATTGGTCCATTTGGTTTGACCTATTTGAATTATGTTCTAATCTACCCAAATTGGATTGAACCAACCCCAACAAAACTCCCATCAAAATATAAATCAAATTGATTGCCAATGGCTCAAGTTCATTCCAAATTGATTGTTGAACTTGACTAAAGCCATGATTCCATTGAACCCAATTAACTTAGCCCAAATTGACCAAGGTTCAAGTTGGCCTAAACAAAACTAAATCCAAATTAATTTAAACCAAATCATGTTCAATTTGTCCTTCAAACAACACCCAACCCAAGCCAATTTGGTCAATTTTGGTCAAATTGGTCAATTTAACCCATTTGACTAAATGAATTCAAATGAGCCAAAAAAAATCAAATCTAGGCCAAACTAAACTAAACCAATTGAACCAAAACATCCCAAATGATCATATGAACTTGATTAACCCTTGGTTGACTAATTTGACCAATTGGTCAACTTACCCTAACTAATTAATTTGACCTAAATGAGTCAAATTGAGCCAACCTAACCAAATCAACTCCAATTGACTTGAAATTGGGGCTAACCCACTTTTGGCTCATTTCAAATCTGCCCAAATCAAAATAATGCCAAATAAGCATTCTACCCTTGGGTCAAGGGCATCACTTGAGAAAAATCACCCATGTAAGTGGTCATTTCCATTCGTTGGCCACTTGGTACTCTCCCAATGGTCCACACGGACACCCAACCTAACCTGGTTGGGTTGATAATTCACCCCATTGGAGCATTTTAAACCCATAGGTCACCCATGATTCCTCTTTTGCACCTCACCTTGACCAACCATGAGCCAACTGACCTCTCCCCACCACCCATGACTCCCCGAGATGGTGGATGCCACTAGAAGAAACCATCCCACCATCCAATCAAGATGAAGGGGATACACCCCTCATTTCCATAAAACACACAAAATCATTCCTTAGAACCCTAACTACCCAAGATGACCCTAAAGCATTCCCTAAGCTCCCAAGCTTGTTCCTCATCAAAAAATGCCATTCTTGTCATCCCAAGGACACTACCATTTATGACCTAACTTCCCCATTTCTCCATCAAGCTCAAATTAACTTTGCACACACCTTCCTTAGGCCTCATCGAGCAAGAATGAATCATCTCCCTAGCTTCCAGAGGTGGGACTTGATCAAAGCTAGCTCTAAATCATGTTCATGGCCTTCCAGTGAACATCGAGTGATCCAATTGTTGGTCAAGCTTCATCTCCACTAGATGAAGCTTCCTCAATCATTGAGACTCTTCTGAGGTATGCTTCCAAAATTGATCCTTAGAAAATGGGTTGGTCCATTTTGAAGAAAACTTACATCTCGTGTGATCTTGATTGGATCCCCTCATCGATGTCATGAAGGTGTGGGATCTTTTGAGTTGATTTGAGTTGGGTAAGCTTGGATCAAGTGATCAATGGTGGAGACTCTATTCTCCCTCACTTGTGATGTTAGATCACGTACCATCATTCGCGTATGAATGGGCGGTCATGATTAGATCCACTAGATCGATATGATTTAATCCTACTAAGTTGTGGTATTAATCATAGATGTTAGATCTAGATGGTGAGATGAGAAGAAATCCACCACATTGCCATAGGCCGAGTAGAAAGTTTTAAGTAGCCAATCTTGCGCCATGAGAGATGCGTCAATCAACATGGCAATAGGATTAGGCTTTAATTAGGCTTAATTAATCATTTTTAATGGCTTGAAACTTCTAAAAATCATAAAAATCATAGAAATAAAAAAATGCAAATAAATACTCATTTTAAAGTATTTAAAGGAGAATTAATTAAAAATGTTCTTAACTTATTTTGAATAGTAATTAAGGTTTAATTACAAAATTAATTAGTACTCATTACTTGAGCAATTAATCCCAAATTTTGTGGGTTAATTTAATGGGATGAACCTACCTCCCATGATTTTCTTGGGATTTGCTCACTTAATTAGAAAATTGACTAATTAAACCTTATACTCTTTTAAGTTAATTAATTATTAATAATAATGATGAATAGTAATAAATTGGTTAATTAAGTTTATTAATCATTGTTCAACAATAAGTGAACTAAGGAATAGGGTTGGGACCCTTTCCTAAGTTCATTTCACCCTTTTAAATGAAATTAATTAAGATTTAACTAATTAATTAAATCACTTAATCAAATTAAAATCATAATCATCACACCTAAATTAATTAAATCATGGGGTAGATCTTTGGGTGTTTAATAACTTAAGAGTTTAATGAAATTATGGTTAGTCCACATGTGTGGGAAAAATAAAGTAATTAATTAAGTCACTAATAATTATTAATCATGAGCCAATTGCATTAGGCCCCTTTTATTTTAGGATCATTGCAAGTTTATTTTCCATGCATATCATGTTGGCTCATAATTATTTAGTTAATTACTTTAAGGTGACATAGGTAAGGGTAATTAATTCATCTAATTAAGGGTTCAACTTAATTAACCCATAAAATAAACTTAATTACATTTCCTTAAATTAAATCAAATCAATAATGTGGGAATGGGTTTAAAATAATAAGTGATGATTACTATTCTCCTCTTTAAATTAAATCAAATTCAAAACTTAACTAATAAAGAAGCTTTGGTTTGCTTTAAATAATCTTATTTGATTTGATTGTCCTTTAGAGCTAGTTTGGTTGAATGAATCACATGCTTATATTTGATTATCGTCTTTCCAATCAGATTAAATTTGGTATGTCATTTGAATTCATGCATCCATCTTTTCAAAATCAAGTAAAATAAAATGGATTTCCTTTATGTAAGCTTGCATGTGTTGATTTAATTTAATATATGTGTGGTATTATCACTATTAAATCCAAATGTATTTTTCAAAAGCTTATAAATGAATAATAATATGTGTTATGATGCTAGTTATAAATACATAAGAAATGCATGTGCTTATAGCTTAAGTGAATGAATGTTGAGTTCTCTTTCCTATTCATGTGTTGATTTATATAAGATTGAATTATAATGGGTATATAGTCACATCCAGGAACACGAGGCTTTAGCTAACAAGGAGGCCATTTGATTACCTCACTTTCATGGTTTAACAATGTACCCATTTGATTTCATTCTTATGTATTTCAACATTAGAATTTGATAGAGCTTTAATTCATATATATAAATGATTCAATTAAAAAAATATACAATCTTTGCATGGTTTTCTTTCCCTCATTTATGTATACATCCATGTGTGTCCAAGAAAAGAAAGTATAGTATGGACATCCAGAATATGAGGCTTTAGTTAGCCCCAAAGAGGTCATTTGATTACCTTACTTCCCTAGTTTAACAATGACACATACTTGCTATCTTTGTACATGTATATGTATATGTGATTAGTGAATGAAAAATCCCATTTTACATTAAAATTTCATGCATTCATAATTGACTAAGTGGTTGAATTAATTAGCCATATGATTTGGAACTTACTTCCTATGTTCATGTATAAGAATTTACATATGTTTGAATGCACG